>CM038351.1:34003308-34422478 GCA_021464625.1 Proterorhinus semilunaris
ATGACCGATAGCTTCCTCAAATAATCCAAGCCATTCATGTAAAATCCATGTTAAATATATCTGACTCGTATTTAAACATAAATGCTCCACTGTCTCATGAGTTTGGTTGATCTTTATCGCAGAAATACAATATTCCGGGAGTTTAGCGACGTTTAGCAGATGTAGTCACTCATTGTGCTGGCGCTTCGGACACAGGACTGACCTACTTTTTGCACGTCTTTGAGCTAACGCTGGAGTGATTTTTTTTTTCTTTATGATAGTTTTCATTTTAATTTAAATGTCAAATAAAACGCCTGTAAACGTGCCAAAACTGTCGTTCTGTTTCATAAAATAAACGTTTGTAACAATAAATAAATTCAGGGGGAAAAAAGAAGAAAAAAAAAATCTGCACGCCGCAGTGCGCATGACGTCACGCAGCTCGGAGAAAGTAGTGGCTTCTGTCCGAATAGCCCGCAGAATCAGTGGACTATAGAGTCTACTATATAGTGCGGGCCTATGTAGTGAATGAGGGGTTAGGGGCTAGGGTGGACATTCGGACACAGCCCATGATGCTCCAGGATCAACTGTTTTTAGAGTTTTCACTGCTGATTTACCGTCTCACCAGAAAACCTACAAGTGATCCTTTTTCATATTTTGTGCGTTTTTGTTGTTGTGTTTTCATCCTCATTTCTCTTTCATCATGATTTTGATGTTTTTTTTTCCAAGAAGCTTTCAGATTTGGTTAAAGCCAATTGGAGAAAATGTGCTCAGTTCAGGTGGTGGTTAAGAGGTTAAAGCCACACCGCGTAGAATAATGATAATAAATACAAGCATTTATTTTATGACAGATATTTTCATCATTGAAAAATACCTTATAAGGGTACAACAAACATGTATGAGGCTCACCCCTCCTATACCTAAGATATGATGGTAAACTTCACCAGGAGTGGGTACGTCTCCAGCTCGTCTCCATAGGGATGTGACTAAAGTCAGTAGAATGAGATTTAAACAGGTTCGTTTTTCATCCAAATCCATTCTTTGATTAGCCACTGCAGTAACAGCATTTCTGTGTTGAGCTTGTTTTGTTTCCCCGGTGTAACAGGCCAGTGTATACCCCCCCTCTGGACTACACCCGGGGGTATAAAATGGCCTAGGCCAGTAATTCTTAAAGTGTGGTCCGCCATCGCCCTCTAGTGGTCCGCGAACCCCTTTTCCCCCGACCCCTCCACAGCGCATGTCGCATCATTTGATCAAACTTTAAGAATAACCAGCATACTGTGACCAGGGCGTCTTTCCTGTCTGAGGGACTGAGCTGGAGGTGTTATGGACGCGCACGGCGGGCACTTCTCAGAAACCAATCAGAACCGTGCGTAAAGTTTCCTCATCCTGTTTGTCAATGTGTAGCTATTGTAAAACGCGCTGAACACACATGGCTGGGGGGCATCAGCGCACCTGATGGTTGCAGGTTCCCCCGCGGTCTCCGTAGCCATGCCCGCGGATCGGGCCATAAAATTCTCCTTTGATCGCGGGCCGGGTTGTGGCGGATCGAACAATCCCGGTGTGCAGCCACGACTCATCCTACCGTCTTTACAGCAGGTGTTTGACGTCAATGTGCGGCGGATTTTCATAAAATGAGCAGCGTTTTGTTGCTTGTGATCCAGAGAACGCTTTTGTGGAGCCAAATGTCTATTTTCCACAGCATGTGCGTCTGTGCGCGAGTTTGCGTTACCGAACATCCAAAGCTTGCCGAGTCTGCCCTCAAAGTGCTCATGCCCTTCCCAGTACTGTAGAACTGTGAAGGTGAAACTCTCCTCTTTAGAGCCAGACATTCAGAAACTGATGTGTGATCAGCAGCACCGCTCGTCTCAACATTCACGTTGAGTTTTTGATGGAAAAACACAATTGTGATTTTTAGTTTTTGACTTGAAACAGTGGCATATTAAACAATTTAGCTTCTCCTTCCTATTTTTTTTTTTTTATTTTTGGGAGGGGGGGGGGGGGGGGGGGCGTGTTGGAGTGGGAGGTAGGTGGTCCTCAGAATTTTTTTTAAAGATAAAGTGGACCTTGGGCTGAAAAAGTTTGAGAAACACTGGCCTAGCCCATAATATATCCCAGATTCATATCTGATATGAATGTTATGGATGGATAACATTCAAAATTGTTATCCATCCATCCATCCATCTTCTTCCACTTGTCCGTTGCCGGGTCGTGGGGGCAGCTGTTGGAGCTGCACCAGTCCCTATGGCTCCTCCTGCAGGTGGTGGGTCCACAGAAGGACGGCCTCATGGTTCTAACCGGGCCTATTGGTCTCTCATAAGGGGCTTCTCAAAATTGTTATTTCTGTTTTAAATATTCTTTGTCTGCTAAGAATATAGCCTTTAGTTTGATCATCCTCGAGCTCAGCTGTGATTGACAACCGTCTCAATGGAGACTCCAGGGGAAAGGGGCGGAGTTAATTTCTTGCAGCGGCTCAGAGCATGGCTCAGCGTGAGAGAAGCAGACCGGGGGAAACTTTTGTTTTAGCGAAGAAAACTCCATCGCGCACAAAGACGACACAATAAAGCAGCAGAGATCTCTGGAAAGTCGCTGGCTGGTTCTGCTGGTGTCATTTTCCAAAAGAGTCGCTACGGAGCGTCTGAAACGCCGTTAAATGGCAGCACGGCGCTCGTCAGGCGGACATGCAGCGGCGGACACGATTTAGCCATTTTCCACATCGTCTGTTTTTAAAAGCATGAGTTAATTGAATTAATTCGATTTATCGCCCATCCCTACCTTAGACTCCCCAGCACGGCAAAGCAAAAACTCAAAAAACCCGGTGGGAGAAACGAGAGACCTTGAGGAGAACCACAGAAGGAGAGATCCACTCCCATGGACGGACAGGCTATAGAGACCCAGGGCCGAAGGAGTCCCTCAGCAGACGGGCCAAGATCGTGAAAAGTTAGACAGGTATATTTTGGCCCAGAGGGGTATAGCCTAGCCTAGGCTATTTTATACCCCCGGGTATAGTTGGGCCTAGGCCATAATATAGGCCAAACTATACCCGGGTTTAATCTAGGCGGGGGTTCATTTGGCCTGGTACACCGGCAACAGCATAGTCCAAAATGTTACGCAGTGTACCTTTAAGTAAATATACATTTCAACATTGGGACATGTTATCCATTTTGATTTGGCTTTCAGCATAACTTTAGCTGTGCCAAATGACTCAGACCCGTGAACATGTTTGTGTAAGACCTCAGACCTACAGGAGTTTTTGTCGTAAACAAAGGTTCTTGAGCCTGAACTGTTTGAGCCTCTCATCACAGAGGCTTTGTCAGCAGCTTTAATTCATTTGTTTTGGCAGCAGGCACACACACCTCTAGGAGGAGGGGTTTAAAGTGATAGTCTGTAAGATTGCAAAATGAGGAGAGTGAGAGTGAAATTTAAAAAACAAACAAGTCCCACCCTCGCTCCTGATTGGACCTGATATCCACGCCTAAATATTGCCAAAATATCGAAAGTAAAGGATCAAGCTCCCACCCCCATACCTTCCTGAATGGACCTGCCAGGCCGGTTTACAGGGACGCTCGTCTCATTGGTCAAAGTGAAGGCACCGGGGATTCTGATTAGTGTCCGAGATCAGAAAAGGGAGGGACTTTGGAGAAATATTATCAAAAATTGCACAGGCCCAAGCGGTAAATTGTATGCAATCTTTTAAGTTTGTAAAATATTACAGACTATCACTTTAACGTGTGCTAACTACCCTCAACATCACTGTTCATCATTCCCTGATCACTGCATGCTACAGTCTGTCTACTCAGATCTACAGTTAACCAGCAGTGACCTCTGACCCCATACAAATGCTCTTTTTGAGTGCCCTCATTTTCCCACTGTACCGTTTGTACTTGTTCTGATTCATTTTGCATTCTGCGGTGTTGAAAACCTTTCAGAGGGTCAGGTTATGTTTTTTTTGTGGGCTGAGTAGCAACAGAAGGCCATGGGTCCATTGTAGTAGTAACACTGCAGTCTAGTTACAGGAATATTTCAAGGTAAAATATTTTGGGTGTCACAGTGCGTTTTGATCACGTTTCTGTGGCGTGGAGTCTTTAATACCGGCGCTAAAGCTGAACCGACGATATGTTTGAAAAAATGTGTGACAGTGTTTAAGCTCACGGTGGGTGAAATAGTTTGTAGTCTGTCTTCATAAAATGCACGAGGCTGCGCGTGATGTTAATGTCAAGAGGAGAGCAAAGAGGTAGCAGCAAGCACTCGTTGTAGGGAGTTCCGTTTGTAGCACGGCGCGCCACAGCCTTGACCCCTTTCTTCTCCAAGCGACGCCCTCAGGCGACCGGCGAAAGCGCTGGCCCACCGGTGTTCGTATGCAACATTCCAACTGTGTCTTGAGCGACGCTGTTGTTGTATCAGGCGGAAGATCGGGCCCTACAAGTGGGAAATACACTAGTTTAGACCCGAATGACAAATAAATGAACTGGGAAAAGCAGACAATGCTCTCAAATCATCACCATATTTTTCAACACCCCTAATAACTATGTGCCTAATGCCATTACTGTGTATAATCATTGTAGCTTTGTACTTATCTGATCACGATTTTTACCACAAGAACCAAGAAGGGGCTAGTTATGATTAGTTCCATTAGAATATGACAGTGATCTATAGTTGGCAGTGCCACATGGTCCAAACAAATACACACTTGACTCTGAGACCGAGTCCGGGCCTATCACAAGCACCTTGCTGAAGACTCTTCATTGGTTACCATCACTTGCAAGTGGTCTCTATGAACACTATGGGAAACTGGCTAATACCGGTGGATTATAACGGACATTCTTCGTTTTTTTTTACGACTCCTCGCAACAGGACTCTGCGCTGGCGACACAAGATGAAGTGGGGAAGCTGCCGTGTGTTTATGGAGTTTCAATGAGGTTAAACAGACGTAAGGACGCGATGCTCCTCAATGCTATAGTTGAGTCCATGTTTACACCACAGTTCACGTGTGTGTGGGCTCAGCACTGTTGTTAACTTCAGCAGGACATAGACGACTCCTTTATGCTCTCATATCATTGTCCTTTGGGTAAATGCATGGTTAGGTAATAGTCTGCTGTTTAAATGATGTTGGTCTGAGGCTCTGGGAATAAGAGTTGTCAATGCTAGTTCTGTGGATAATTGCTGATATGTGGTGACATACGTTTTTTTAGTCTAAATGCTTTTAAGTAGATCTGATTGTTTTCTCATGATCGGAAGGTCGGGGGTTCGAATCCCGCCTCCTGAAGGTGCACATTGTCGTTGTGTCCTTGGGCAAGACACTTCACCCTCCTTGCCTCCAGTGTCTGCGTACATTGGTGTATGAATGAGAGTGTGAATGGGCCCCCTATGAGAGACCAACAGCCCCGTTTGGAACCATGAGGCCGTCCTTCTGTGGACCCACCACCTGCAGCAGGAGCTATAGGAGCCTGGTGCTATGTGCTCCAACAGCTGCCCCCATGACCCGGCAACGGACAAGTGGAAGAAAAAAATGGATGGATGGATGATTGTTTTTTTTACCCAACACAAACACGGTGTGCAACAGCCCCACCTAGAATTTACATCACCAGCTGCCACTGGATTCATGATTACTATGTGGTCCCTGACCCAAAGTTCACATTTTGTGGCAATTATGTTAACACCATGGGCTTTTTTCCACTTAAACATTTTGTATTGGTTAAAAAAAAACAGACACACGCACCCACGAAAAATAAAAACATTTTACGTCCTGAATCTAGCTCTGCTCCTGCCCCACTATCGCTTTGCACCAGTGGCGGCTGGTCCATTATGGGCGGTGGGGCGCCGCCCCTCCTATCAATTTTTGCACACAAAAAAAATAAAAAATGTATCAAAGTTTTAAGTTTAGCAAAATCATGACTTTCTTCTGTACAGGTGTTTTATACCTTGGAGGACGCGCAATGTTTTAATGATGATTTAACATGTGAAAACCGAGGAAGCGTCTACTGTTAACAAACGCGAGTAGCTTGTTGTTGAGAGCAGCTCTGAGCTCACGGACGATCGGAGGAAAAACTTCTCATTTGTTGTTTCCTAAGAGGAGGTGAAAGGATTTTGTCCAACTTATGGACTTTGACAAATTTCTTCAGTCAGAAGTGACGTCTAAACGGACTTTACTGGAGGTAGCATTACGATGCTAACTAGCTCGTCTGCTTTAGCTACTGCTCGTTTATTTCACACTTTGGGACAACCCTCGCGGACTTGGACAGTTATGTCCCAGGACGTGGACATTTGATGGAGAGAAGATTCAGAACCGTGAGGAGCTACGACAGAAGAGGAACTCATTCATTCATTGATTCATTGAGTGAAGGTGGTGGAGCTCCAGGAGCTACGGAGGAGGACTCTCATCTAAACACGTAAGTCACACAGTTATTTCTGACAAGGGCGTAGGTTTGGTGTCAATGTTGGTGGGGACACTCCACAAAAAGCTTTTACTCCACGTCCCAATTTACTTTAATATATTCATGTATTTGTTGGTACGCGAGTCTGTTCCCCTCACTGCTGCGCTTACAGTCTATGGAAGGAACACACCGCTCTCCTCCTGCACTTGACTTCTCAATAAAACTAAGTAATGGAAAGAGCACAACAACTCTTTTCTGATCGTTTTTGAGTAAAACCTTTTGATCAAATCAAACTACAGACATCGCGTGTTTTCACGTAAATGCGTCGAACATAAATAAGCTCCATGAACCTGCTGTAGGGCAATGGCAACCCGAAAATGTGAATATCTCAAAAATATTTCACCAATTAACACGAAACAAAAAGCGTTGTGATGCTGGCCGTCCTCTCTCCAGCATAACAATATCAGTGTAAAGCTTTTGTGAAAGATCGCCCCATGAGAAGACGTGTCCCCTACGCCCTAGGCACATAATGGAACCATAGCAGGTCTGGGACTAATACTGTCCATGAAATCAAAGAGGAAACTCCTCCTGCCTTTGTTCTGTTGGTTCAAAACACAAATCAGTGGTGCAAAACAAAAACATGTATAGTGACTATCTTTACACTTTGATTTCATTTCATCAGAAAAAAGATTTTCCAAAAGCATAAATTCATTCCATGCTTCTTTATTTTTATTTTACTTTTATTTTAACAGACGAAGCCTTTTTTATTAAGTCAATTATGATTTAGCAACTTTGTATTGTTTGCTATAATAAACCTTAAACTAGACTGTACATTAACTATCTGCAGATGTTTAAGTTTCCAGAGGTTTCCAGTCGCCTAAACATTTGCTGAGTTTATAAATTTGAAATGACAGACAATTAGTGTTGTTGTAATTAATCTCATTTTGGTTCAGGGCATCAGTGAATGATCTTTCAGGAGTCAGGTCCAGTTTCTGTCTGATGACCTACTACAACTGTCATTTTAATGGAGTGTAGAAAGGCCCAACCAGGGACTGGAGCTGATAATGATAGTGCTCATTATCAGTGAGATTCACCTCATGTAAATAATGTGGAGTCATTGGCCTTTTTGTGACCTACAGTTAGAGAATTGATGGGGCTTATATTTTTTTACTTCCAATGTTGCTGTAATTATTTGCAGTATTTTTTATACATTTCCATATTCTCTATTTTTAATTTAACTATGGATCATGTGTTCGCAGATGTGTCCTTAATAAAGATTACATTAATTGACATGAGGTGCTTCTTGTGAGAGCACACAATGTTGCTCTGAGAGATGGAGAGAAAAGGCTCCTCACTTTACAGTTGTGACGCTTTTAAACACTGATTACCACGTGTTCACTTTGCAAAGTCATAAAGGTAAAGATGGTAAAGGTGTTATTGTCACGCTGCTGCAGAGCGGTAACTTTTCCATGTTTAGCTGAACAACTAAAGTCTCTCCCTCACGTTCTGACAATCTCTAGCCTGGCCTTTGCCATACGTAAACTCCGGTCAATTATCTTTTCCCTACGAGGCCAGACAGTTTCCCACTTTTTCAGAAGCTCCTCTCTCAGTCCGCTGCTGTTAGTCCGTTTCTTCGTTGAAAAAAGTTGATAAGTCGTCTGCAGAAGCGCCGCGTCTCCCTCCCCCTGTCTGATGATGTCTCGCGTCCGCAACGGCATTGGCGCTACCGCGCGGTGCCTCATGGGAAATGTAGTTCTAACACGTTTAATGCAATTTACCGGCTGGCCGCATATAATACAAATAAGAAATCATTTCGCGGTCCGCAAAAAAATACCTCGCGGGCCGTATTTGGCCCCCGGGCCGCGTGTCTGAGACGCCTGAGTTTCTCTTACTTTATGTGCCTGATTGTCTTGAACTTTCTCTTCTTTGGAGAACTTGCGTTCCTGGGCTCTGGAGGTGCACTGTCCTCGTCCATTTCAGAATCCCTCTTCCGTTTAGTGCTGGGAACACGTCCCTCTGAAGTCGAAGGTATGCTGGCCCCGGATATCACTGCGCTGGAGACGTTTGGCCAGGGACTTGAAGGAGAAACGTGAGGACTGGACCGTGTACTGCAGTCTGTGGGCGCTGAACTTGTGCCAAACGGAAACGTGTGCCGTCCTGGATAATAACAGGCATGATTTGTGTCAATATACAATGTAAATCAAATAAATACCACATATAAATCTCATCATCTCAGTCATATATAGTTTTATTTCAAAATTCGACTTACTTTTGGGTCACGACCATAGACATAATTAATAGAACCTCATTACGCACTCTTCCCCGTTTACCACCATGACCACGCTCGAGGGGGAAATCATGGCATCACAGGCTCCTCCCCCCCAGCGCTGACGAAGCATGTTCCTAATAAGGGCATAAGGGCGGGATCTTCACTGTAGACCCTCATTAAGTACGAGATTTCTAAAATGTATCCTACGATAACCAGCCCGGTGCCTCTGATTGTGTCTAACCCAGCGTGATCACAGGAGGAACATCTAGCTGTAGACTGTTCCAAAAAATGAGGCAATGGGCATTAAAGTTCCAATGGGGGACTAGCGGCTATATGGCGGTACTACAGCAATGCCGGAGCAATGGCGGCCTCCAGTGTCGTCGTCGCAAAGCAGAGCAGCCAGCGGCCGTTGGTCACGACCCACCGGTCAAGAACCTATTCTTAAACCCAATTAGGCCTGAAACGCCTGGAAACAAGGCCTGTGAAAACCTATGGGCGATTTCAGAAAGGACCCCGAAAACCTGAAGTTCCAGAAAGTTCCAGAAAACTTTGTTGTCTTACCACACGTCACCACACTATTTTATCTTATTTATTTAATATTTTTTATGCATGCCCCTATAGCCTCATAGTTTAAAGTTCTTTATCCTATTTTTTATCTTAATTCTGTGTTCTATGTTTTATGTCGCACGTTTGCACCGAGAAAAATTCCTAGTTTGTGAATCTGTTCTGAAACAATGGCAATAAAACCTATTCTGATTCTGATTCTGAAAACCTGAAGTTCTTGAAGTATTCAGCAATTGTCTCAACGCCTATTAAATGATTGATTTCTCAGCCTGATCAGATAGGAACACAATTCAAAATGTATTTGAGAGCTTTCCTGAGAAATTGGATTTATTTAGATGCGCCTTCACAAAAATAATATATGTTAAAGCAAAGTGAAATAAAGTATATAGTCCTCTTATACTAAAAAATAGGCCTATATTTTTTATGTTATTTTATATGTCACTTCAAAAATGTCTAGCAGCTTCTCTCTAAACCCAAAACAAAATCCACTCTTTAAAATACAATTTAATTAATAGTTTTATATAGTTGGGAATAAATATAATAATTATTAAGCTATAAAGTAATAAAAAGCTGGTGATGGGCAGAGTATCCTGTTCCAAACAGATTTCTCTAAACACAGTAAGGAGGAGAAAGCCCCTCCCCTCACAGTAAGGAGGAGGAGAAAGCCCCTCCCCTCACAGTAAGGAGGAGGAGAAAGCTCCTCCCCTCGCAGTAAGGAGGAGGAGAAAGCCCCTCCCCTCGCAGTAAGGAGGAGGAGAAAGCTCCTCCCCTCGCAGTAAGGAGGAGGAGAAAGCTCCTCCCCTCACAGTAAGGAGGAGGAGAAAGCCCCTCCCCTCACTGTTGCTCAGCGCTGTCAGCCAGAGGAGAAGACACAGCTCTCCTCTCGTCCCGCACTTGACTTCTCAATAAAACTACATGATGGAAAGCGCATAACAACTGTTTTCTGATCGTTTTTGAGTAAACCCGAAAAAGTGAATATTTCCGCCAATATTTCACCAAATTACCCGAAACAAAACACTCCTGCACCTCTATTCTGTTGCATTTCATTGGCTCAAAGGCCGACAATTGGTGCAAAAACACCCTTATACTCGAAAAATCAATGGTAGAATTGCGCAAGAGCGCCCCCCGGCTTTAATGGTAGAAATTCAGCGAAGCTTTCCCGGCCTAAATGGGTTTTAAGTCGCCTATAGGGTGTAAGCGCTTTTTAGCTTTTAGCAAGTCGAACTGGAAACGACCATCACCGACCTTTTTCTGATCATTTATTTTCACCACTCAGTCCTTTACATGAAATATCAATGCTCAGGTGCCTAAAAGCAGGTTTAAAGCCTGCAATTATACATTATGTCCTCTTTAAATTCTGACGGTGCTACAGAGAAGCTTAACAAGCAGCTGCGATGGGCCTACGTTTGGGTTTATTAGGCAAACTGGGGCAGGTCGGGACCAGTTAATGCCAGGTTAATGTTCATAGGCACTTAATAGGAGGCTCATCATGCCCTTTCTAAAGTTACGCCGCATTGCTGCGATTCCAGACACACGCAGCACTGTCCGCAGCTGCAATTCAGTGCATCTACAGCCGCGTGCCATCGCAAGAACTCCGGGGATCACTTACAGCAAGTGCAAACAGCCCCGGCACTTAAGCCCGTGCAGGGAGGCGCATTCTACGGGACGCATTATTCAGGTTTACGTGGATTTGTAACGGCTTATGTGTGTGGAGAGAGAAAAAAGGCCAAATCTTAAGTTCATGTCGTGACCAGAAAGATTTACTGAAATAATTATGGGGGATAATGTATTGCAAGGTTTCTTTCTTTGAAAATGGGCAACGCTTTCTTGAGATTGCGGTGACGAAATCGGGACAATTGATGGACCCTGGTTAAACTGTATGGGATTATTTTGTCTTTTTTTTTAAATTAAATCAAGCAAGGAATTAGTAATTTAAAAATGGTCCCAGAATAAAACAAACCACTCCAGAAAGGCTTCAATTCCGAAATACGGGCTCGGTCATAGGTAAGGGTGAGATGCGCGGGCACAAACAAGTGAGTACGGCCCCAGGTTGGGATGAACGTCAGTCAACCATCAGCGCAAATGAGCCAGAACTGGAGAAATATTTGCAGGGCAAAGGGAATCTCAGTCTAAAAGCATCGTCATTTATCATATTGGGTCATGTAGTACAGTCATAATAATGCTAACGAGGCTAGTGCTAACGACCACAGTGGCTTATAAATGCTCGCTCTGAGGAGGCGCTGCTAAGACCTCATACTGTTGGGAAAGACTTGCCTGTGCAGTGCTTCCATGGGACTTTTAGAGTGGAGTCTGACTCTGGTACAATCCAGTCCAACAGCTGTAATCGGGAACGCTGAAGGACATGCTTTGTGGTCCGTTTTCATCTCAGCCGTTCAAAGTAAAACAATAGAACTAGGAGGGCCTTTATACGCCAATAGGACTAACATAACGCTATTTAAGTCTTCCCTGATAATAATGATGTTTTAGCGGCACAGAGCCTCCTCAGCGAGAGTATTTATAGTGTTTTGCGATTAGCCTATTTATTTATTTATTTGAATTCAAGGTTATGACTAGAGGTGTAACTAAAATTACATTTCAGTTTAGTTCAGCTACTGTACCCGGAGGGCACGGTTGACTATTTTTTCAGTTGAAAAAATCCTCACAGAAAAATAAACTTGCAAAACATACAGACTATTAAAAATGATTTAAAGACACCATTTCTGCCTCTTTAAAGGCACACTGCAGAACATTTTAGATTATACTGTTGCCATCAATACAAAACATGCTCCCAGTGACCAGCTCGACACAGAAAATGCTATTTTTGCTGTGGGTAATCAGATAATGGATTTGGGACTTAACTCTGTTAAATCTCAAATTCTATTGACTTTCGTCACATCTCCAAAGAGACGAGCTGGAGACGTACCCACTCTGGGCAGAGTTACAGTCATGTCTTTGGAGAGCTGAGCCGCTCACAGCAAAGGCTCATGTTTGTTTCTACATTTATGGGGTATTTTTCAATGATGAAAATATCTGTCATGAAATAAATGCATGTGTTTAAATTTTATTTATTGGGTCACATTTTACGCGGTGTGGCTTTAAGATTGAATTTCTGGAGATGTATCCATAATATTAGATCATTTCTTCATCAGCGTCTCTGTCTTCCCTAGTTTATTAAGTATAAACCACGTTTTCGCGCAGAGATTGATACAACAGAACAAATTGCGGATGATTAGCTTTTCCACACAAGAGTAAACAGCGGCATGACTCAAGGGTTAAAGTCTCACTGTCAAAATAAATTATTTGTGTGTGGTTCTTCGTGAGGTCCTGGCAGAGATACAGTAAGTCTAAACCTACGCGCTGCATTTTGAAGTGTTTAAATACTTTGGATAGTTCAACAATCGACTAGTATAATCACGGCCACCACTCAAAAGGCAGCTCTGATGATAAATAACCAAAATATGTTCAAGGAGAGGTCCGTCACTAGCATCCGTGTGAAGCGTACTTAAACTTGCACTATTGCACCAACCGAACGTGCTGAACCAAAACGCTTCAATACTCCACGCGTCTAGTAAATCCCTGTCTCGCAAATATTTCTACAGTTCTGGCTCATTTACACTGACGTTTGTCCTAACCCGCAGACTGTCTCCCATATTTGTGCCACTCGCCTCGACTGTGGCCTCGCACGTATTTTGGAAATGATTCATTGTCAGGTCAGATATCAACATTAAACAGATAAAGAGTCAATTTTTTGAACCTTTTACTTTTGGCGGCTAATGGACTTCTCTGGATGATTTTGGCCTGATCTGCTCTGCCTTTAATGACGTACAGCATCTAGATTGAGTGGCAGATATTGTGGCTAACCCGTTGGCCTCTTGCCGACCACATTATGAGCAGGGCCAACAATCCGAGCCGCTATATTTCTTTGACACGTGACAGGGCTGAGTGAGGAGCGTAGTACTCAGTGGCATGTACTGTACTTGAGTAACATTTGGAAGTTCTTGGAGTAAATCTGATCACAGCAAACAATTGACGTCTTGAGTCTTATTCATTTTTTAACAGTTTTCTTACGATAAATGGCAAAAAAAAGCTGTCAATACATGAACAAATGTGGGCTGTTAATATGGACAACAAACACAGGTGCATTTTTATGATGATATTTTGCAACCGATTTTTGTGCCATTCATCCATGGCCATCACTTCATGTTGATAATCGCAATGAGCCAAATCTATCCAAATGTGTATTTTACCCCATGTTGCAAAGATCTGTGCACAATTCCTGGAAGCGGAAAACCTCACAGTTCTTTCATGGCCAGGATGCTCAATGGATGGGTACCAAACAGCCCCGGGGCCATGTGTGCCGGTCCACCTGACCGATAAGCTCCAGCCTTTACGATCTTCTCAATGGGGTCTTCTCAATTCTCTTCTTCTTCTCGTCTCTTCTTCTTCTCGGGGTCGCTGCGTCGCCGCACTAATCACACGCGCTCAAATAAGCACTAAAAAGGCTCTCTCCCCCACATGGATGCATTCTCCGCATCGGATCTGTTCATTACCGCAAACCCGCTCAGGAGTGCACAGGGTCGGACCATCCCCACACTGTGCCTCCCTCTCCAGCCGTGCACACTATGTTGAACATTCAAAACGTGCTCGTTCTCCTCAGAAACCCCCTGAGCTGCTGCCGCTGCTAACCTGCTGTGAAAAGCTTTAGCAACCAAAACATATCAACTTCGTATTGAAGAGACAGACGAGCCACATGCACTTTTCTCCCACGCGCACCTCAGTGCAAGCTGGTGTTGACTAACTGGACACAAGCTGACTGTGACAAGCTTCTTTTCCAGAACTAAGTTTTCATTTAGGTTTCCTCGCCACAGCTAAATCGAACCAAATTTGTATTTTACCCACATAATAAATGTATGCTCAAATGGAAATAAATTGGGCCCAAATGTAGAGCAAAGATAAATAAATATAGGCCTAGTCTATATTTAGGCCTATGTTACCTATATATACATAGCATGTTTATGTATAGGCCATATATATATATTTGCCTTTAAAGCACCGATAAGAGTACCATTAAAGTAGTATCGATAAGACTAGAAATATTGATAAATTTAACGATACCCATCACTACCCCCATAATGCAAAACTGAACATGTCAGTGTTCAATAACATGTTATTGTAGACAGCCTAAGACAGACCTGTGCTTAATCTGACAGATTTGAGAACAATATTTGAGAGAAATTGGTCTTTTGTGTAAATCTTGAGTAAGTCTTTAAGTTTAGCACATGAAAAATGGGAGCAAATATATTTAAATATATGTTACCATGATTTCAGTATCTAACTTGAATACATATTTTGGATACTCCTCCCAGCTCTGGTTGTCAGGGCATCTCCCCGCACAGCTGTTGTTTTTTGTGGCCGAATGGAGGCGAGGCAAGGCGAGGTCTTGGGCGCTGGGAGCAGGCCCGGGTGCTGAGCGCAGCCCCTCCCGGTATTTGAGGCAGGCAGACTGTGTCACCTGTCAGCCGGCCAGTCTGAACACACACAGTCGCAATGATATATTTGAGCGGCGCGGCGGAGGGGGAAGCAGAGCACTTTGGGATACGGCTGCAGCTGCGTCTTCACGGCTTGTTGTTGTTGTTGTCGTCGTTGTAGAGTCTTTGGAGCGAGGCATGGACCAATGCGACGGTGAGCCTCCATCCAGCCTCTCCTTGGTTCATCTAAACGGAGCCATGACAGCCACGGAAGCCAAAGATGGAGGTATGTTCTTTCACTGGGCCTGAACGATTTACTAACATGCTGATTTGCAAAGATGGAGAGCACATTTTAAGCGCGTCCAGGATTATTAGAGCATTCTATCTGAAGTTCTATCTGAACAAGCACAAGACTCTACAAGTATATATATTCAGAAATAATCTCAGTTGTGAAAAGTTTTTCATTGTCCACAACTTAAAATTCTCCTAGGAAAACAAACTGTATGGGTTTTCCTGAAGGTTTTCCAAAAGGGAGAAAAGACAACCTGAAACACTGTACAGTCATTTTCATATTTTTTTCCAGGGATAAATGTCTATACGGGATTTCACAGCGTCCGTAAGAGTCACGTTTGTAGAAGTCAGTTGAATTACTGATATAAAGACGCCAAATCACACAAATAAAATATTTTATTTTCTTAACAAATCTATTGGTAAACACCGAAATAACAGATGTCCTTTTTTTTTTTTCTTTCAAGATCTTCAACTTGCTGAGACCCCAACAGCACTGACAGCATGTACCTTGTGCACATGTGACTCTGAGCTGTCCGAAGCAGATTGGTACTGGGGCAACATCTCCAGGTACATCCATCTACTCAACCATCTATCCATCCATCTATGCATTCATCCACCCATCTATCGATCTATTAGAGATCCATGACTGTCTTTTTGGGGATAGAACTCAATCCAGTCATTAAATCTGATCCAATGCAATACTCCGATACCATTACTGAATATTGGATCGGGACATCCCAACTATAGACCTCAGGACTGTGAAGTCATATTGCTAAGAATCATGGTATTTGCAGTGGGCTTTTCCATAAGGAACTAATGGCAATTTTAAAAGGTATAATACTGGAGTTATTGTTCACATTAAACACATTAAAACTAACAGAGTTGTCTCTCAGCTTTTCTCTCCACTCATGTTAATCTATGAAAAATGTTTTCATCCATCCATCCATTAATCCATCCAATCATCTTGCTTTGGTCACAGTGCCAAATATAACCTTTCATCCTTGTGGTGGTTTCAGGGAGGAGGTTAATGAAATCATGCGAAACACTCCTGACGGCACATTCCTCGTCCGGGATTCTTCCAGCAGAGTTGATGGGGAATATACCATAACACTCAGGTAAAGCAAATCTGCTTGGCAAGAGCACGCTGGGGTATGAATGAGAGCGTGCCTGGGTCAGTGGTTCCTCGTAAAGAGCTGTTTGAGAGCCCAAGAGTGGTAGACAAGCGCTTCAAAAGTGGACCGTAAAGTAAGCGCTTTGATTTTGTGTTCACAGAAAAGATGGCACCAACAGACTGATAAAGATCTTTTACCGCGAGGGAAAGTATGGTTTCTCTGAGCCTCTTGGCTTCTCCTCCGTCATGGACCTCATCCACTTCTACCACCACAAGTCCCTGGCTCAGTACAACTCCAAACTGGACACTCGGCTGCTGTACCCTGTGTCCAGATACCAGCAGGTCAGTCTCAAGTGTTATTATGTAACGCATGTTCGCTTGATCGCAGAATGTATGACTCAAAGCAAAGCAACACTTTCGACAACTGCTAGTGTTGTACATAATATGACCTAACTGGGGGTTTGGGGAGACATTTAACAGGGAATCTTTACAGTATTTAAACAGGTATTTGACGTGTTTTTTCCGTTATATTTTTTCTTTGCTTTATCTTTTTTTAGGTGTTGATGGAAGTGGACATAAATGAGGTTGGAGAGCAGCTAAAGATATTTCAGGATCGATACCAACAGAAGAGCAAAGAGTATGACACCCTGCTCAAGGAGTTCAACCAGACATCACAGGTACAAAACGTCACTTACTGTTACTGTTTATCTTCTCCTCGTGTGATTAAAGCTAAATTAGATCTATATACTATCCAAAAAAAAAAAGGACAGTGGAAGAAGCTCAAAAGCAGCACCTATGATTTCTGCACCAACTTCAAATCTACAACACCCAGAAGAGTATGCAAATATGGGGGCCCTCATTGACGCAAGCCAGAATCGTTCGAACTTCTCTGTTGCTCCTCTTTGTTCATGTTGTGATGTGTTTTTTTTTTAATAACATAAAACACTAAAGCACTAATTTATTGGAACAATACATTTATGCCATGAGACATACAGAAGGTTCTCATCGGGGCTACAGTTCGCTCCTACTGATCATATGAAAGGAAATGAGCCCCAATAAAGTCAATAAAACCATCGCCTACATATACAGCGGCCTTTAAAATGTTACTATTACACACTTCTCATCAACAAAAAGCTTTAGCCTATCGTAGCATAGTTTCATATAACGTTAGCCGCTAGCCACAAGCGCTAATCAGCATCTGTTTAAGAATTTTAGGTAGATTTGACTTTAAACACTCGGGAAAACCCTGGTGTAGATTGTGTTTCTATAGTTCATATTTAATTGAATGTTATAGTTGTATAGGTTGCTCCTCACGGGTTGTCCCAGCAGCGTCCAAGGATGGGTCAAATGCAGAGTACAGTGTTGTATAATGACAAATAAAGTACCTTAACCTTAACCTTAAAGATTGGTAGTCCAACACAGTTAGCCCTAAAACAGCAGTTCAGTCTGAACTCGCCTCAGGCTAATCGGGGCTAACTGTTTGCTAAGGACAGATAAAGGTCAATCAGAAATGGTGCACATAGTCATCAATCCCCTGCTGGCCGGGTGTTGTGCCACCCCCCTCCTGCTTCCAGAGGACATTGGGATCAGTGGCTGTAATGCAACTCAGACCATTTCGATGTTGTTAATTCTACACCTCTGTATAGAGTAAAAATGGAAAGTCTAAACTGACAACAGCTTCTGTAACAGAGGCCCTTAGCAGTTAATACGCAGTTAACCATTAGTGTGCACGCTAACATCCCACCTTCCGCACAGAGAGCTCTGTTCCCATCCGCTACTAATGCAGCGTTTACACATAAGCACGATACGTTACGAGTGGCATTTTCCCGTCATTCGTGACGTTCATGACTTAACGCAGGGGGGGCCAACCCGCGGCTCTCGGGCCGCATGCGGCCCTTGGCCAATCAGAGTGCGGCTCTTTGCATGATTGGATATGTTTAATACAATGCGGCTCTTTGCAAAAGAATTGGTACATGTTGCCCATAAACTGTAACAGTCTTTAAGAATCTTGATCAAAAATCCAACCATAGTCCCACAGACCCTGTTCCCATCTCTACACACATGAACGAGAGTCGGTATCTCTCCTTTTCGAGGCAGCGTGTAAAAGGTGCTTGTGCAGCAGCCTCACTCAAAGCGGGATGTAGGTTAAACAACAGTCAGGCAGATCGTGGCACTGGGATCAGCTTCTGTGCTTTTCAAGTTTCTGATTAGCCTACTCTTTATTTGATGGAAGTTGGCCTCATATTCACAGAAAAAGGTCAATGCCTCATTCGAGTATGCCTCGAATGAGGCATATGATGCGAAGCGCGACATCGTAACGCGGAAATACGCAAAGTCATTGACTGTTGTAACTGTAACAAATGCAACATAAAACAGAATCTCAGACGTCCTCCAGAGGCTCTTGATTAAAGTTTATGAACTTTGTGCAGACTAAAGTTCGTTCTCTGCACAGTCCAGTCAGGACCAAGCTGCAGGCACTGAGAGCACAGGCCAGGGGCGAATCAGAGGAGGGGGCTCAGTGGGCAGGGCCCCTCACACTAACACACCAGCATTGAAAAAAAACAAGCAACAACAAAAACTATTCTAAATAATAATATTGTTAATAAATAGATCAAATGTTGTCCCAGTCAGAACAGAATAGCAGAAAATGTCAGTTTATTTAATATACATTTATTTCAATCTTGAGACTTGAGGTGAGAAGTAAAACTACCACAATTATTGAAAAGAAAAGAAAAAGGCCAGGCATAAAGTTATTGTTTATTATGATTAAATATAACAGTTTCATTACATTTAATCATATTAAACTACCGCACTCGGATTTCGCGAATGGTCGGTGCCTTTGTGGCTCTTCACAGGATCAAGGTTGAACATTTCGGCTCTTGGCCTCTGACCGGTTGACCACCCCTGACTTAACGCATCTCAATGGGATTCTTAACAGAACGCATCAGCTCGTGACATTCGGGACGTTCGTGGAGAAAGTTTTTGTCTGTCAAAAAATCTTCCACGAATGTCACGAATCACCCTCTGTTCGTGGAGTTCGCAACGGAGCGTGTCCTTTCAAAGACATTTGAGCAATCATCTTAATTTACTGATCTCAAAACGTTCCCCCGGTAACACCTAAACATTCAAACTGCCAGAGAAAAACACACAAAAAAGCACAAGACGCCATGTTGAAGTGACTCTTCCTGGCTGTTCCAGGAGCTGCAGAGCAAGAGGACGGCCATTGAGGCGTTCAGTGAAATCATTCGCATCTTTGAGGAGGAGTGTGAGACCCACGAGCGCTACAGCAAGGAGTACATCGACATGTTTCTGTCCCTGAGCAGCACTGAGCAGTAAGTGCACATCACTGTCCACTCTTACCCCAACCTTAACTCTTTGCAATGTATGCTGATCCGGCTCGAAGGGCCATGGCAAGTCATTTGTAAAAGTACATTATTATGTGAATACTATCGTTTTTTCCACTGCATTTTCGAGCAGACGTCTGTATTTTCTTTTGCACTTTCTCACATCCGAAATACGTGCTCTGTCAATGTTAAGTCGAGTTGTGCATTTGCAAACATGGACGAGGGACTGGGAGCATTAAGTATCTCTGTATTTTAAGCTCCTTCAAAGTGACAGTGACGCACACCAATACTACTTTAGTCCTACTGGCATCTGAAGGCCTTCCCAGATTTCCCACAGCGGTAGATACGCAAGCAAACAGGAAGTGGAGTAAACCAATCAGCGAAGGCCTGGCGTCTGCCGTTGATGTGGTGTTATTAGCGGTTTTGCGTTAATATTTGTGCAGGATTATGAATCACGAAACTCACCTACTGTCGATGTGTTTTTTAGTCATTTACCGTCGATTGGAGACAACCGCCGTTCGTAGATTGTTATTGAGGGACTTCCGCGTCCCGTGAGTGACGTTGCTCGCTAACAACACGTCACGGCAAATAAACAAATCTGATTGAACTCGATTGTTTTGATTTTGCGGATACAGTCAGCGGGGACGGGGGGGGGGGGGGGGGGGGGGGTTCAGACTGATCCCCCGCTGTATAAAGACATACAGAGGGGAATCATTCTGGTCCCACCAGGCTAACTTAATATGCGTCAACAACAAGAACTAAGACTTTTAGTCCTGATATAGTCTTATTTTAAGTCTTCTTTTGACACAATTTGCTGAAAAATGTGGATTTGTGTTTAATTAGAATGGAACATGTCGTGTTGAAGCGGCTTAGTGAAATACCACAGTAATATTGTTATCGCAATATTGCACAGCCGTATTGCATATCGCAAGTTACTTCAATATTGTGCAGCCCTATATGGAAGCACTGCAGAGTCAATTCTGTCCTTGCAATGAGTGTATTTAATATGAAGCTGCTGTGGATGTTAGCGCTAGCTGCATTAGCTAGTGCATTGCGACTTGCGATTAGCCCATTTATTTAAGATGGAACCAAGGTTATGGCTGCACTACAGAGATGTATGACCGTACAGCATGATCCAACATGAAAAATAGTGATTTAAATGAGTGACTGAGTGATACAGACAGTCACAGTGACTTACACACTTACTTTTTCCCCCCCTGTCCTGCAAATATTTCTGCAGTTCTGGCTCATTTACACTGATGCTCCATTTTCCGGCCTTCCTTTTGTGTTTGCGTATTGCCAACTCGACGCAACATTGACCTCGCACATAGTTCAGAAGTGAGGAATTGGAAATGCAGACCAACACAGTTCTCATTCATGACCCGTCTTTTCAATACATAGTCAGTAAGTTACAAATGACAATATCAATACTAAGGCCTGGTTCACACGGGAAGATTTTTAAATTGTCGGCAGATTTTCCAAACCTGAGAAACCGCACATGGTGATAAAAAAATCACAGGTATAACAGTTCTGGTCGAACAGTGTGTGTTTACACGGCAAAATCAACACATTACACACAAACATTCCCAGGGAATCTCTCAAAACCTCTCGTGATCAAACGCGACTTCAGAGTAAACAAAGGCAAGGCATGTTTATTTATACCACGCATTTCGTACACAAGTGCCTACAAACAAACATGGCGGATGAAGAAGAGGCAGTGGCGATAGTTTGTAGTTTGTTTTTAACTAACGTATCCGACGTCCTAGGAGCTAAGTTGTCGGGGGCTTTGTGCCCATGGTTAGGGTCTCCCATGGCAAACAGGTCCTAGGTGACGGGTCAGACAAAGAGCGGTTCAGAAGCCCCTTATGAGAGACCAACAGGCCCGGTTAGAACCATGAGGCCGTCCTTCTGTGGACCCACCACCTGCAGGGGGCGCCATAGGGGCTAGTGCAATGTGATTTGGGCAATGAGAAATGGAGCCAAAACAATTCAACATGTTGAATATCCCAGATTTGTCCTTCTGAGCGGACGAGAGCCGTCTTAACACACCGTACATTGGGAATATCTCATAAGATTATCGTTGGAGCCATTATGACAATCGGAGCGTACTTAAGATCGTCGGAAGGGGGGAATCGGGGCTAAAATCGGCCTAATTGTCCGTATGAACCACGCTTATGGTGCCCAAAGCAATGTCTTAAAGTCATAATTATGCATGATATAGCCACTTTTCATAACTGTATGCAGATTTCTTGAGTTGTTGAGATGACGTGGCGTGTGTGTGTGTGCGTGTTCAGGACGCAGGACTCAGAAGGGCTGCAGCTTAAAGTGGATGAGATCCACAGCAGTAAGAAGAGACTGGAGGACGAGCTGCAGACAAAGGCTCGGGCGTACTCAGAGGTCGACCAAAAAATGAACAACCTCAAACCAGACCTGGTCCAGCTCAGGAAAATCAGGGATCAGTATCTGCTGTGAGCAACTTTTAAGTCATTTATCTCTCGTTTTACATTTTTGTCATTGTCAACCAGAAGAAATATGTTTCTCTTAATTTATAAGGCAGTAACTTGGTAAATGGTCTCAACTTATATAGCGCTTTTCCATCTTCATTAGGCCCAAAGCGCTTTACAGGCTGGATAGGGTCTCCACTTTTCAAAACCCAGATAAAAAAAGTTTATCAAAAAATGTCTCATAAAGCCTTATAGAGCCTGTGCCTGCTCGATTTAAAGCATGTATAACATTTATAAAAGTTCCTGTTGGAAATTTGTTCTCTGCATTTGAAGTGCATGACAGGCTAGACTACCCATTTCCTAAAAATGTAGTAATTACATTTAAGATTCATGGCAATAAAACTAAAAGACAGTTTTGTAAATCACCGGATGTGACGTAGAAACCAATTGTTAACGGTCACTGTAAAACCTTTGTAGTCAATGGGATCTTTTATCCACATTAACTGTAAACTGTCTCTTTCTCACAAACATACAATGAACCACAACGATGAACCTGGGGCAAAATGTGACAGATTAATGACAAGAAGAAATGTTCTTTGACAAGGAACACGTGTCGATAGATTGAATGGAGGGCAGTTCGGCTAAAGCTAACTAGCTCATTGCTGCTAACAGATTCATCAGATCTGATCAGCGTCGTCACTAAATTGTATTTGTTGAAACACAATTTATTTTATTACTGAAACTGACTAAAATGATACTAAATCTATCACATTTATAGAAGACTCAAATGTGTCTAAAGACTTAAAACATTTTTGTCTAGACTCTAAAAGACTAAGACTAAAACTACGATATAGAGAACTCCAAATATTGCCAACTGGGTCGGTCGAGTTGTGGACATTTTGCTTCTATCTTCAGAAGGGTCTTCTCACTTTTACAGACAGAAGTCATTCCGTTTGGACTTACAAGGTAGACAAGCTCAACATAAACTCTGGCCACTCCTGAATTCAAAAAGATTTCTGCCAAACCAGTTTTACACTTTAATTACGAGAGCGAGAAGAAGCTTCTAGAAATAGAAGCGAAACATCCCTCAACCCAATCAGCCCCGTCCAGAAAATGGGATGATCCCTGGACGGCACTAACAGTTGTGTTTTCATTGCAGATGGCTGATCCAGCAGGGCACAAAGCAGAGTCAGATCAATGAGTGGCTCGGGATTCAGAATGATGAAGAAGAGTAAGTATTAGGAAATCTCTACTGCCCATTACTAACACGCACATTCAGCTCATTTTTAGTTGCTAGACTTGAGGTGAGGAGTGGGATTTTTCATACAGTGGTGAATTACGAGTTTTTTGGCTCGTTTTTTCCCTCCGCATCCTTTGTTAAAACTTGTAATGCATTTATTTGTCATATTGATGTCAGTAATCTACAGCAAAAGCAAATTGATAGCTCTAATCTCTATCTTTATCTTTTTCCCCCCCTTTTCACCTGTAGTCAGTGTCTTGCCTGTTTGGTTGAGGGGCTTGGTGACATATAGTCACAATATCAGCGTTTACATTGCTGCAACATTGACACACTTTGCTCATTGCTCCGTTAGTTTTGAGTTCCCCAGCAGCACTGCTTTTGTGTTCACTGTTGTCTTATAGAGTTGTATTGTTTTTGAGTACCTAAACCAGTTCACCAATACGATTCTATGCCTTTTCTTTTAGCGTAGCCACAGATATGAATTCACCGTTAATGCTATCACAAAATCCCAGAGCTGCTTAGATAATGGCCGGGGAGGCTCTGCATGATGGAAAAGAGTTATGATTTATGTGACTTATGTGATGCCTTAACTTGGTCTTCATTGTGGAATGAACAAGGTCAGCAGCTTTGTAGCATCTTCCTAATGGAACTAAAACCCCTTCTCCCTCTCCAGCCCCTACACGCTGGCAGATGAGCCTGACCAGGAGGACAGCAGCTGGTACGTGGGCGCCATGAGGAGGAAAGAGGCCGAGGAGCTGCTGCGGGGCAAACGTGATGGGACCTTCCTCATCCGGGACAGCCAGAGTCACAAGGGCTCCTTCGCTTGTTCTGTCGTGTGAGTGGCTACGTTTTACAATAGGTTCTGGTTCTGTCAATTTGGCCATGAGAGACCCTACCAGGGGCTGATCCCAGGATCATGGTACTCAAACCCCTCCACCACGTTACGGTGGCGGTTCCAGGAGGGGTTAGGGAACTCCCTAAAATGCAAGAAAAAAGCAGATTACTCGTTATTGAAAAAAGTGGTCATATAAGAGTAGCACGCTACTAAGTAACGTGTTATCAGCATCACTGGCTATGACCAAAATTAATTAGCCTGTGACTGTTTTCTGTGGTTATTTTTTTTGTAAGGCTTTATAAATACTCCATTGTTTGGTCTGGCCTCTAAAAAGATGAGGAGGCCTTTT
Source organism: Proterorhinus semilunaris (assembly GCA_021464625.1). Taxonomy (NCBI): domain Eukaryota; kingdom Metazoa; phylum Chordata; class Actinopteri; order Gobiiformes; family Gobiidae; genus Proterorhinus; species Proterorhinus semilunaris. The sequence continues at coordinate 34,027,574 of CM038351.1, forward strand.
TTACAGAAGATAAACAATACTGGCGCAATGACTGTACCTTGTGGAACACAAGGTCCAGCTCTCTTCTGTTTGAGATACCTCCATCTAGACATGGAACGATGCAGTGGGACATTGACAAAAACCAGGTAGAAGGAAAGGAACACAAAAAGTTTGGATGGGGGTGACACTGTTGAATTTCTCTCGTAAAAGCAATGTTGGAAGACTGTCCGGATGTTAAGATGCTTATGTAGCTGGAATGTGTAGGGACTTTTTGACTTCTTGAGCCTCTTAACATCCTGACACTCATCGCCTTAGTAGATATTAAAGATTGTGCTTCCTACTATTCTGTGTGCGTGACTTTGGATAATAATAATAATAGTAATATAGCGCTTTTCTGGACACTCAAAGACGCTTTACATTGCACTATTCATTCACTCCATACCTGGATAGTCATGGAACAACACTTCACCACAGCATACATACTGTAAATATCAAGCGGTTATGTCCATTTCCCTCCTTGTCTTACAGTGTGGATGGGGACGTGAAGCACTGTGTGATCTACCAGACGTCCACCGGCTTTGGTTTCGCGGAGCCCTACAACATGTACCCCTCCCTCCGAGAACTGGTCCTGCACTACCGCCACACCTCGCTCATCCAGCATAACCAGCAGCTGAATGTCACCCTGGCCTGGCCCGCCCTCAGCCCCCAGCCCAGCTAAGACCCGGCTAAGACCCCCCCCCTACTCTACCACCACGGTACCATAAAGATTCCACAGTTTCAACCATCTCTGGTCCAGTTATGGTCCACCAGCACAAATCATGAACCAAAACCACGTGCTCATCATCGATCCTTATTACCTTCTAAAGTGGAAAGCACAACGTACAATTCTTTGGTTGGTAAAATGTTTGAAAGCATAATATCCTAGCCAATATAAAACCCGAAAACAAAGGAGAGATCAACGGGTGTAAAAACGTAATATTGGGAAAATTTTTTGATACACAACTTTGAAATTGGAAGCGCAGAGTAACAGATCTAGAAAATTTGAAAATGTACTTGGGGCTGGGGTACCGGATTATTCCCATGTTAAGCTGTGAAACTCTGAGCTAGTCGAGTGTAAATTGATGTTGCCCACCATAGAAGCTGTACAGAAATCCGGGGTGTGTGTTACGACCTCCTGAAGCTGGAATATCAAGGTTCCGTGAAGAGAGACGAAAAATAAAAGTCCTTGCATATTCCAGCTCCAGAAACAGCTTTGTTCTGACGAGGTCTGACAACAAAAGCATAATAATGGGGAAAACAACATAGTCTAACTCTAACTTAACACGTTTGTGCACTTTAGGTACAATGCAGAGTTAGGACCAACTTGTCTTACACCCAGCTGGTACATCTATCCAACTGCAGTATATTATCCTTTCAGAAGTCCGAGGCATTTTACCAGCCAGAGTCAAGACACTTTGTTAAAGCACATTTGTCGTGGCGGACACACAAGGACAACCTTAATAAGAGCACAAACTAAAAACAGATTGACGTCATTTCGCTATAAATCACCAATCCTCATGAACTGCAGAGTGGGCCTCTTCAGGGAACCTCCGCTCAGGACGGACGCTGCACTACCTGCATGTGGGGAATGCTAAGCCTGTGTTAGACGAGCACTTTAAACTGAATGAAGACAAAGTAAACCTGCAGAAGAAAGGGAGAGAGACATTTCAGATTATGATTATGAACAGGTTATTAGTTTGCTTGTTTTAATCAGTTAAAATGTGGATATTACAGAATTTAAGTTACATGAGCATACCATAATTTGTCAGGACTCCTGAAAGGCATTTCGTCCGGGGCGGGGATAAATAATAATTCAAATAATACAATCCTTAACTGAATATATCAAATATAAGAGGTCCTGTGTCACGCAAGTAGGACACAAAGGGCGAGTCATGTTTGTAGACTAATCCTGTAAATCTCGTGCACGTACATATTAAAAAAAATGGATGCCAAATCGTCAAACTCAAGTAAACATGCAGAAATAGACCCAGAATCTGCTGCAAAGCTACCAGTCGACGCCCAAAGGCATTATATGGTCGAATTGCTGTATAATTTCGGCCAGTGCATGCTTAGCATTTAGCACTGTAGCAGCTACAAGCTACTGCTAACACCCTGATAAGCTAAAACGCTGACTGTGACGGCACTGCAGACAATACAAACTCTAATAACCACAAAGAAAGTATTTGTATTACCTCTCTCATGCCATCGTTAAATCTTTAGAGTAGAAACAGAACATGTTGCTGTAGTTGGACTGACGGGGCTGCAGGTATGTACTTTGTGTACGAGCCGTGTGCTCTTCAACCAGGCGATTATCTTCACAAAGATGATCCCGAATGTGAGAAAAAATTCTAGGATCAATTATTGGTGCATTAGACATGTTATTGTTTAGTGTCCCACCCCTAATTCCATATATGGCCAAAGCACTTTTAAAAATAGTATTCATTGCATATGTTCAGTTAGACTTGTGTGGTCACTTTAAATACTTTACAAACTTAATAGCTTTATCGTTTTTCGACCACAGTACTTAAAAAAATAGAGACCGTGATTTCTGATATGAAGTGCTTTCCACACTCTGCCAGTTCTGTCGTTTGATCACTGTTGGCGTTTGGTTGCATGTAATTTTTGGTTATCAAAGTGGCGTAAAACGCTTTTCTTTTTTTTTAAATATCACAAGCGCCAAATTTGGCATAAATGTTGCCTGGGACCTTGATTCAGAAAAGCCTGTTAGCCGGCCAAAAACTATTTCTGAGAGGGTTTCCAATATCCTGATACTGTCAATTGGTGTCAGACCCCTGAGAATGTTATTAATATTTCCCTCTTAACTACACCAAAATAAAATACATTTTCTAGATGCACAATAGAACCATTTCTCTCAGATGTTGTTCACAAATCTGTCTACGTTAGTGAGCACTTCTCCTTTACCTTTGGTCACACCAGATACTGACTGGTTTTCTGACCTCCCCCAGACCCCTCCAATAAAGCAAAACTGAACATTTTAGAGTGGCCTTTTACTGTGGCCAGCCCATGGCACACCTGTGCAATATTCATGCGTATTGATATGTCACAACCATTCCAAGTTGTTCATAATCTTTTATTCCAACTTGGCCGTGTTTTGTCCCTGGTTAACCAGCTTTTTCTAAACTGTAGCATTCATACCAATTGTGGCGCTTGTATCCCATCGGCTGCTTTAACCTATCCTAACCTAAATAACATAACTAATACAAGAACCACCAAGGTACTCCAAAATATCATCCCCACTTGGACGAAATGCAGAGAATTGAGTGAGTCCCGTATTGTGTTGCTCATGAAGAGTCGATCTCTCTATATAAACCAGGAGTTCTCGTAGTTTGCGTCAGAGGAAGTGAAATAGAAGCTTCGTTACATTTGGAGTCAAATGTGAGGTAATATTTTACAGATCTGCTCTCGGGCTCTGTAAAGTACTGAAAGTGCCTTTTAAGTGCTTCTCTTCCAGTCATAAACCCAATCAAAACTTGATTATTTACATAATTACTAAACACATTCTGCTGAGAAATGCTACAGCCCAGTACTCTGAAACTGGATGAGGTTTTTCATTGAAAACACTATTATGAGGGTAAATAACATCGACTATTTGGGAATAAAACAATCAATCCAGATTTGAAAAGTTTTCGGCTTAACACGATTCCACACAGCAACAATATTTGGTTGTGTGCTTGGTTGTTTAAAGGCTCTCAGCCCAAATAGTATGGACTTTCAAATAACGTCGACTGGACCGGGTGGAACACTGCACTTCTGTCTTTAGAAGCTTCCTCTCGTACTTAAAGTAAAGTCTCCGCCTAAGCTCTGGAGCTCACTCAGGCTAAATTAACCAGCCTCTTTAATCAGACAGTCACTGAGGCTGATCTGGGAGTATGATCATTTTTAATAATATTAATAATAATAATTATATTAATGCATTGGTTTTATACAGCGCTTTTCTGGACACTCAAAGACGCTTTACATTGCACTATTCATTCACTCCATACTTGGTGGTGGTAAGCTACTATTGTAGCCACAGCTGCCCTGGGGTAGATTGATGGAAGCGAGGCAACCAGTCTGTGCCATCGGCCCCTCCGACCACCACCAACCACTCACACACTCACTACATTTGCCCAGGCTTCCTGGTGTTACTAAACGGTCTCCCATCCAAGTACCGACCAGGCCCTTCTTTGCTTAGCTTAGACGGGATTGGGCAGAGCAAAGGCAGTATGGCCACATTTTTGGGACAGTTTGAGCTAGTTTTGGGATCAAAAGCCTTGATCTCGGGACTGTCCCGAATTTTTGGGGTTGTGTGGTCACTCTAGCAAGAAGAAACTTCAACCCCGTCCAGTAGATAATATTTGAAAATCTCTACAATAGAATATTTCTGGAGAGCTGAGAGCCTACGGTATACAGTATGTTCATCTAGTTTATTTGCTACTAGAACCTCATGATTTTTCATCTCGTAGGTACTGTACGACCGGTAATAACTAATTAAAAAGGAAAAGCAGAAAAAGGGGAAACAAATTTACAGAAAAACCATTCAGCATTGAGTATTCCCACATAGGAGCTACTGTGATATTTAAAATAATATCTCCCTTTGAATCCAACTGTGTTTACATGACAGGGCCTGATCAGGAGCAGGCTCCGACTTTGCACTTTATGGCTGGAAATGGAAGCGGTGCTTGCGGGTAACAACTAAATCTATTTTCATAAGAACCATGTAGAGCGTAGCACTTTCCGTTTGGTCCTGCATGCCATCACCGTCTACAGATTTCAATATAGACTGTGTTGTTTTGATGGCATAGTTGTGTGACTGTGTATAACATTGATCATTGGTGCTAAGCACTTGTGGCTGTTTCCCATCAGAGTACAGCTAAAAGCACTAGACTCCCAGTGGAATAGTTCCAAATGACAATGGCACGACCGTTAAAAATTATGTATGTATTCAATGTAGAGACCAAACGTGCTTCAACTGTGTTTGAAAGTACCGGCAACACTACAAAGCTTTTCCTATTAGTCTGAAAGGGAACCAGTTATGTGGCTAATGGCACGTTTTCATAAAAACTGTCAGTTATTCCAGCGGGAGTACTTACTGTGTGCTCAACTGCTCAACTCATGAGCTCTGGAATCCTAATTTTACAAATGTACGAGTAAAAATCAAATCAAGTTGTTTTGTATAGCCCAGTTGCCTCACAGGGCAGAGTATGGCAAACAAAGCCACAGTCAACAGCAATCCTATTGTACCACATCCCAAATGTAGCGTTTTCCAACAGTGGGTTCCAGAACACACACGATCTAGAAGAAATCAAATATTATTAACAGACGAGTAAATGCTTTCATTTAGCAGCCATAAAAGTCCGTTCAAGAGATTAATTTCACAAACTATCCGAATGATTATCTCAGGAAAATCATCAGAATGTATTTTTTTCCAATTAGGGGCCGTCACAAATTACTTTTATCAAATCAAATCAAATCAAATCAAATCAAATCAAATCAAATCAAATCAAATCAAATCAAATCAAATCAAACTTTATTTATAGAGCGCTTTTCATACAAAATGTAACACAAAGTGCTTTACAGTGCTTAAAAATCATTAAAAATAATAAAAATCGTCCCCACCAGTAAATATACATAAATAACTACAACCCCACCACCCACCACCCGCGCACACAGACACACAGACACATATACACAGACATGCCCAGCAGTTAAAAGTCTTAAATAAAAATGGACATAGAGTTGAGTATAAGGCTGGGTACAGATCGACCGAAAGAGGAAACATCATCCAAGGAGCCGTCTGCACCAGGAGCAGCCTTTATGGAGAATCGACTTTGTAACGCTACTGACTGCTAATGGTTACTACTAAAACTGTTAGTCCTACGGCTGCATTTACTATTATTACCTCCAGCAGTAGTATGTGTAGTATTAGCAGTAGCTGCGGCAGTATTGTTGAACATAATCCAAATTAAAATAAGTATTTGTTACCACAGAAATCACAGAAACGCAAAGCGGCTTCCCATAGGCTACCTGTCTGAGATTAGCGTCATTGAATGTCTTATTACCATAGAAAGGAATGGAGAAGCCAGTCCCTATATTAAAGTGTGGCAAGGTAAGTTTCATGACGTATAAATGTTGTGGTTTCTCCATTTTTGTTATCGTTTTCATTTATCCAGACAAAAAAATAATTAGCGTTTAGCACAGAGGCAAATTAAATAGAGAAACATCTCCAAAGTTCTGTACAATCATTCATCATTTCTTACTAGGCTTTGATAATAAGCTAAATTAGTCAATGGCCTGACAGCAACCAAAAACGTTTGGAACGATGTTTAACTGCTAAATGCTAACGGCTAAAGGATAAACACATTGAAAAGGCTACAGAATTGTGAAAAGTTTCACGAAGTAGCGGGCTTGCTAAAAGTACTCATATGTTGTTAGGGCCACATATCCTTTCTCCTTTTTAATTTGTATGTTTAAAGCTACCAAGCAAGTAGCTCACTGTGAAGGTTTTGGATTATGATAGACGCGAAGCTAATTTCTCTCGACACTTTTCTTAATGGTGGTAATTTATTGACGGTCCCTAACACAAGGAAACGCCAAAAACAGATCCTGTTGTTTTCATGAGATCATTTCCAGCTTCTTGGGAAGAAAACATACTGTTTTACTGAGATAAATCTGCTGGTTATAAAATATACACCTTCATATGGGACCTTGTATGGCCTCCGTTCAGCAGAAAAGTACAGCACATGGAAAAATAACCTCTTTAAAAGTTCTTTAGTGTTGCCAGAAACTCTCAAAGCTAAAGACGTATAGCTTCACCCTTCAGACTGTTAATCTTGTATCCGTTTCCTTCATTGCTTGCCTTAGACAATGACAACAACAAAATAAAACTATCCCATCCTTTGAGAAACGTAACAATATCGCAGTCAAAAAGTCAGGCCTCGCAACCAAAACGATAATGTCCCGTCTATTCCTGTAATGGATATTTGCACTGAAACTTTACTATTCCAGTCCTTTTTACAAGCGCGCGGAGATGGCGAGACTAAACCACTGCTGTTTTAAACGCTGAACGCATAATATTTGCACACCAGTGTCTCCTGACCCGAGATACGGCCGATGTTTGCATGCGCCCCCTGTAGGTGGGAGAGGTGCTGGTGCTAAATAACCAAGTGTTGCAACTGAGATTCAAAAGAAAAGAGGAAAAAAAATAACAATAAAGCACCATTTCATTCTTTTTGATCCGACCTTCTAGTATATTTTGCAAACATATCGTTGATTTGTTGTGTGTCATTTAGTTAGAAGAAGTGTAAGAAATATCAGAAATGTGTCTTGTATAAGTTTATCCTCTAAATACAAATCTAATCTAAATTCACCCACAGTTCACCCCGACATTAGTCGCTTGTCGAACAACCTCACTAGATGATTATTTTTTATTTATTTTTTCCCTTCAGCTATGAACTAGGTCTGTGTGTTGGGAGAAGGTTTTTGTGAAATAGTGAATATGTTTGGAGAGAGCTGGGCAATCTGAGAAGAAACAGAGAAGTGTTCTTATTCCACTGGCAGAGTGGCCTGAATAATCGATAATCCAAATAATGACATTCATGAAAGTAAAAGTCACAGTCCACTCCAAGTCCAACATTTTGGACCGTTTCCAAACGTCCAGCTGACTGTTGTACTGTTAGATTGCCCAGCACTGTCATTGGTGCGGATACGAGATGACTGTGATATTCTTGAAGTCTCCAAAAGTCACAGGTAAGTTTCAGTTTCATCGGGCTGTGTATACTGCCTGGCCAACATGAGGTTCCCACCAAGATTTGAGGATTTCTCATTTCTTAAAGTCATACCAGATTTGTTTTTTTGGGGGAGATGGGGCATTAACCCCTTAACTGCTCACACATGTTTTTAGAAACTAGAAGGTCTTGGCTTTCAAATTAGGTATCACACTGGCGTATAGACTGTAAGATCTCCAGTCAATATGCTTTGAGACTTGGATGTAAACAATTGTTAACCCTAATCCTTAATCCTAACCCAAGGGTGGCAGTTAAGTGGTTAATATAACACTACCGTAAATTCCGGACTATTGAGCGCGAATGAATATAAGCCGCACCAACAAAATGTATAACGACTGTTTTGTTTTTACATACAGACAACGGCTTATAGTCCAAAAATAATGGTGTTAATGGCACAATAATTGGCTTATATTATCATCATTGAGAACGTGTTTTTGGCCTGGCAGTGTATCAAACTTCCTGTGGAGCTTTTTATAGAATATCACAATCATCCAACTGTCTGGTTAAGAGTAGGTCTGAAGTTTGCATTTTTGAAAAGTCGACGAGAGACATACTGCATGTACTTGGGTAAATAAAAATACTTCCAGTGTCAAACCCTTTCTAGATGAAACCAGGTGGAGATAGTCAGTCAGAGCATGCAAAGGTTTTCTTTTCACTCGTGGATATAATAAATACCTCTCTGTGTTGTTCTCCACCGGGGCCGTGTGGAGCGGTTCTGCTTTGACCCCACTCATTTAGCCGCAGTTAGTCGTGCCCAGTCCGTTCAAAGTGGAGTTAATACTGTTGTGTAAAGTTATTCACTGTAACAATATGCAAATACATGTGTCCTTGGCTGTTAGGCGGGGGTTATGCACGGGGCTCGACACAGACTTTTGCAAACTGGCCAGATGTGGATTTCAGTTTGGATGGTTACTCTATCCTACTTACACAGAGGGCAAAAATGTCAATGTCAAGCCCTGGTTATAATCTCCATCACCGATCATATCTGAGAAACTGAATAAACTGACCTTTCTGTTCGTAAAACCTTTGTTGCAAGATGTTACTTTAGCGACTTCAGGACATTGTTTCATGTTGGCACTTTAAACAATAAAGAGACATTTCAAAATCCATGGTCTCCATCGTGATTTTACATAGAAATAGCACATTCGAGAGCTAAATTAAGTTGACTGGCCAGAGGGCAATGTTCAGGGAATTAATTCAACAACAGCAGGAAAACTTCAAAGGATTTATCAAACTCATCATGGAATCAACAAACACCCGCATGGATTCACAGTTAAAAGACATTCAAGAATTAAAAACAAGCCTGCAGTTCACGCAAGGTGAGGTGGACACTATAAAAGAAGAAAAAAGGAAACTCACTGAGCGCACGGACACAATACAAAACGATTTCTATAAAGTATGTGACAATCTGCATATAATCACGGATAAACTGGAATATTTGGAGGGGCAGAGCCGCAGGAAAAACCTGGTCTTTGAGGGAGTGTTGGAGTCGCCTGGGGAGACCTGGGCTGACGCAGAAGAAAAAATCAAACAATTGCTGAGGGAGAAACTACAACTACAACACCCGGTGGAAATGGAGAGAGCCCATCGCGTAGGGAAACCTGGCGGGAGAGACTGGCCGAGACCTATCATCGCCAAACTACTGCGTTGGAAGGATCGAGAAGCAATCCTGCAGCGCGCTAAACAACTCAAAGGAACTAAAATCTACATAAACGAGGACTACACGGACTCCATTAAAAGGAAAAGAAAAGAACTGATGCCGGAGATGAGAGCTGCACGGGAACGAGGAGACATAGCTTTTTTGCGCTATGACAAACTCATTGTACGTCCGCGCACCAGTACACCAAATCAAGCTTAAACACCTGGAAAAACGTATGGATTTTGGTATGTAAAAACACATAATTTCACATGTCCTGTAATACATTTACTCACTCAATGATGTCCAATCATACTTCATATGCCACTGACGGCAGTGACCTAGGATTACAGCAAAGGATTTTGGACTGTGAGCTCTTGGAGTTAAAAACTTCAGAGTACACTGAACATAATGCACTGGACTTGGAAGATCAGTTGGACCCAGATAACCTGTTCTTAACATCTAACGCAAATAGTTGCAAATACTACACTGAGAATGAATTTAATATCTCTGTTAAAACAAAAGGGAAATTCTCAATTATCCATTTCAATAGTAGAAGCATGTACGCGAATTTTGACGCAATCAAAGAATACTTACAACAGTTTGAGAAACCATTTAGTGTCATTGCAATATCAGAAACATGGTTTAATGAGGATAGAGGCATCGTTTTTGAGTTAAACAGTTATACTTTAAACTATGTAAATAGAACCAATAAAGGGGGAGGAGGAGTTGCAATATATGTCCACAAGAAATTTAAATATAAAATATTAGAAAAAATGACAGCATCAATAAACAACTTGCTCGAATGCCTATCAATAGAAATTATCAATGCAAAAAAGAAAAACATAATAGTTAGTTGTTTATACAGGTCACCGGGCTCATGTGTGGAAACATTTACAAATTGGGCAGAAAAAACGTTCTCAGAATTGAGTAACAAGGTATTATTTATCTGTGGGGATTATAACATCGATTTGATAAATCCAAATAAACATAAGACAACTGATGAGTATATTAATAGGATGTACAGTATGAGTTTATACCCGACTATCACAAGACCTAGCAGATTAACAACGCACAGTGCTACCCTCATTGACAACATTTTTACTAATAATATGCAGTTCACAAATGTCAGCGGTCTAATGGTTTGTGATATAACGGATCATCTGCCCGTATTCACGGTGTATGGTGATAATGAGTTAGAGCAAAAATCACCTCAAAAATATTTTTATAAACGTATAAGAACTGAGGATACAATTTACTCACTCTATAGTGACTTAACAAAACAAGATTGGAACGAGGTATATAACAAGAATGATGTAGACGGTGCGTACGATACTTTCATGGAAATTTTCAGTGTAGCATACAATAAAAACTGTCCAATTCAGAAATACAGTAAAAACAACAAAATGACTAAATGTCCGTGGCTAACCAAGGGTTTACAAAATGCTTGTAAGAAGAAAAACACTCTATATAGACAATTCATTAGACTAAGAACCGAGGATTCTGAAAGTAGATATAAAATATATAAAAATAAACTGACCAATATATTAAGGAAGGCTAAGAAACTATATTATGCCGATCTGTTGTATAAAAGCAAGAATAACATGAAAGGGGTATGGGGAATACTAAACACTATAATCAAAGGTAATGCAACAAATAATTCATATCCAAACTATTTCACTGATGGGACCAATGACAATCATAATATGAATGATATTGTAGAAAACTTTAATAGTTTTTTTGTAAATGTTGGACCGGATCTGGCAGCAGAGATTCCGGTGTGTAGTAACAACGAAGTCATTGATAGACATTAATTCAAAAACGATGTTTTTGTCTGGAGTAACTGAAACAGAAATAATAGATGTCGTTAACGGGTGTAAGAACAAATCGTCTACAGATTGTTTTGATATAGATATGACACTGGTTAAACAAATTATATACAGTATCGTGAAACCATTAACTTACATATGCAACTTATCGTTTCAAACAGGAACATTTCCAAATAAAATGAAAACTGCAAAAGTTATACCTATACATAAAAATGGGAACAAACACATCTTCACCAACTATAGACCTGTCTCTCTGCTCCCCCAGTTTTCCAAAATTTTAGAGAAACTTTACAACAGCAGAATGGATAATTTCATAGATAAGCATAAACTAATTAATGAAGGTCAGTACGGGTTTAGGGCAGCAAGGTCAACTTCAATGGCCATCATCGATGCAATAGAAGAGGTTACTAATAGCTTAGAGGGAAAGAAACATGCAGCTGGAATATTCATTGACTTGAAAAAAGCATTTGATACACTAAATCACTCAATATTACTAAAAAAATTAGACAGATATGGCATAAGGGGAGTGGCATTGAGCTGGATGCAAAGCTATTTAAATGGGAGACAACAGTATGTGAAGATGGGGGAGTTTACATCAGGGTGTTTGGACATTAGTTGTGGGGTCCCACAGGGATCGGTTTTAGGACCAAAATTGTTCAACTTATATATTAATGACATTTTTAATGTGTCTAAATTATTAAAATTAGTGATTTTTGCAGATGACACAAACATTTTCTATTCAAATGACAATTATAGTACTTTAGTAACTAACATAAACTGTGAATTAAGGAAATTAAAAACATGGATGGACAATAACAAATTGTCCCTTAACCTAAATAAAACAAAAGTAATGTTTTTCGGTAATTATCATGGAAAACCAGACTCAGTAATTATAGACGGTGTAGTTTTAGATACAGTATCAGAAATTAAATTCTTAGGAGTCACCATTGACAGTAAATTAAGCTGGAAACCACACATAAGACACATAAAAGGTAAAGTCTCCAAAAGTATTTCAATCATTAATAAAGCAAAGTTTTTCTTAAATTACAATGCATTATTTCTATTATATAGTTCATTAGTCTTGCCATATCTAAATTACTGTGTAGAAGTTTGGGGAAATAACTATAAAAGCTCATTACACCCCCTTGTTATGCTCCAAAAACGGGCTGTAAGAATTATACACAAAGTAGGATATTGTGATCACACTAATATATTATTTCTGAAGTCTAAACTGTTAAAAATGAATGACTTAGTTGATTTCTCTACTGCTCAACTTCTATTTAAAGCCAACAAAAATGTACTACCTGCAAGGATGCAAATGCTTTTTGCACGCAGAGAAGGGGGATATAACCTGAGGGGGTGTGATAACTTTAAGGTTCAAGCAGTGTCTTCCACTAGGAAAAGTATGTGTGTGTCTGTATGTGGAGTTAAACTCTGGAACAAATTGGGGGCAGAATTAAAACAATGTCCAAATATTCATAATTTCAAATCAAGATATAAAAAAATTGTATGGTCAAAGTACCAGAAGGAGGAAATGAGCACTTGACTTGATTGCTAATGGGTGCTACAAAGTGCTGTAAAGGTCAGATATAATTAAGATTGTTCCTCTATAATCAAAGAGGGTTGCTACTTGGAACGGTTGTCATTCTATCGCTCAAATTACAAATGGAGAATTAGGGTTGGCAGGTTATGGATCTGTTGAGAGGAATCCTCCCAACAGGCTCTAAACCTTGTCTTTTAATGACAATGATACCAATTATGATAAGGGTGGATGACCAAAACAGTTGTGAGGGGCTAGTAAGGGGACATCCCTTTCCCCAGCTAAAGGCGGAATACCTGAGAGTGTGTCGTCAAAGAGGCACAAAACCAGGCGGAAACTTGGTAATCTATTGTAGTCAAAAAGGAACATTGGCGGATGCACCACTCAGCATAGGAACATCATTTACAAAATCAGCTGTTGGGGCAGTCATGTGGGGGTTTGTTAGTGGGGAGCTACTGCCCTCTTCAACTGGCCCGCTCTACACTCTGGCTTTTTAATGCACTACACTATGCAGGGCTTACATCATACTTCACATATAATTCAATTAAATAAATATATAAGTTGAATGGTTTAAATCTGTGAATTGATGGTGGAAGATAGAAGAGTCGTAAAAATAACGGAAGAGTTAAGGTAACAGAGTTATAGGACTACGCGTTGGGTTCATCCCTCTAAAAGCCGTAAGGTACGTGGCTAGGACCTCCCAGATCCGTGGACACACGGAACAAATACTACAGAGTTGGGGACTGTAGAACTTAAAGGGTCGAGGACCCACAAGAGTACTTAAAGGGTCGTGGACCCAGGGTCGTGGACCCAAATAAAGAGTACTTAAAGGGTCGTGGACCCAGGGTCGTGGACCCAAATAAAGTGTACTTAAAGGGTCGTGGACCCAGGGTCGTGGACCCAAATAAAGAGTATTTAAAGGGTCGTGGACCCAGGGTCGTGGACCCAAATAAAGTGTACTTAAAGGGTCGTGGACCCAGGGTCGTGGACCCAAATAAAGTGTACTTAAAGGGTCGTGGACCCAAATAAAGAGTATTTAAAGGGTCGTGGACCCAAATAAAGAGTATTTAAAGGGTCGCGGACCCAAATAAAGAGTATTTAAAGGGTCGCGGACCCAAATACGAAGGTAAGAGAATGTGTGAATTAAAAACTTGTGAAGAATGGGTGAGGGATTTGGGAAATTCCTCACCATGGTGGAAATGGTAATAATAATGATAATGATAATAATAATGATGATGATAATTTAAACCCAAATTAAAATTATACTGAGGATGGTAATGACAACTGGGAAGTATCAAGATCTCGTTTTGCATTCTTTTGCTGTTGTTTCTTTATTTAATTGTTGTTCTTGTTGCTTGTTCTTGCCTTGCCCATGTTCCCTTGTTTGTGATGTGTTATATGTATATGTTATTGTTTTATTCTGGGATGGGCGCTTATAAGCCTTTGGCTTCGGCCCACTCCCTTTGAGCAGACAAACTGCTCAAATAAATAAATAAAAAAAAAAAAAAAAAGACTTGACTTAGGGCGCCATCTGCTGGAGGGGGCGCCGAATTGCATTCTCATCTTTTAGCCCTTTGAGGACTTGCCATCTACAACATCAACTTTCGGACGTAACTTTGGAATGGAAAGTGTGTTTTGTGTTGGATTTGTACATTTACGTCAGACGTCAGGGTGCCACAGTAGCGCGGCGGTTAGTGCTTCACAGCTAGAAGGTCCCGGGTTCGATCCTCCGTACGGGGCAAAAAAGTTTGCATGTTCTCTCTGCAGGTTTCCTCCGGGTTCTCCGGTTTCCCCTATGAAAACGTGTACAAAAGGCCAGTATGTAGGCCGTAGGTGGTGGTCAGAGGGGCCGATGGCACAGACTGGTTGCCTCGCTTTCGTCAGCCTGGGCAGCTGTCGCTACAATAGTAGCTTACCACCACCAAGTATGGCGTGAATGAATAATGACTACAGTGTGGCCCTAAGAAACGTGGTAATACAGGCTTGTAAAGAGCACTACAAGTGTAAGCCATTATTATTATTATGAAAAGGTCAGATTCTGGTCGCTTGCATCGGGAAAAGTGGGAATTGGGTCACTTCAGCCTGCAGTCTGAACGTAGCAACATTTTTTATTCCAAATTTCTTCCCAAATCTTGGACAAACACAGCAACAGTTAGCGGCTAACACTGTAAGAGATTAGCATTAGCGGCTAATACAGTCAGAGTTTAGCATTAGTGGTTAACAGTCAGAGTTTAGCATTAGCAGCTAACACAATCAGAGTTTCTCATTAGCGGCTAACACAGTCAGAGTTTGGCCTTAGCGGCTAACACAGTCAGCGTTTGGCATTAGCGGCTAACACAATCAGAGTTTAGCATTAGCGGCTAACACAGTCAGAGTTAAGCATTATGACAAAAGTTTAAAAAAGAAACATCTGCGTGAGCTGCTCTGATGCAGGCTGAGAAGCGTTCACTCCTGACACCTACTGACAAAAATACATTCCAGGGGTATAACTGAGGGTAACTAAGCGCGAACCTAAAATATTTATTTGCTTTAATAGCTTTAAAAATGAGCTTTAAACCAACATCTGGTAGAAACAAAAAGAATGACCTTTTTGAGGTGCACAACTGTCCCAAAACCTACAAAGTTAGTCTCTCCCTTATTACTTTAGTCTTCATCAGTTCTAATTTAGCAAGTAGACAATAGATGGAGCACAAACAGTTAGAATGGAAACTAACTGTTTTCAATTGAGGACGACAGAAAGAACTCTCGACCTGAGAGCAACACTTTGATTTAGAGTGAATCTGACTACAGACACACACAAAAAAACATAATATTGAGGATAAAAATGAAAATACAGAGCGATGGAGGGATAATGTCTTCACCACATCAACACTAAGTCAGAACAATCACAGTCACAAGGGACATGAGCTACGAAGTAGCACTAGCTAAGCTGCAAACCTTTATTGTAACAATGTTGATTGCATTCACTGTTAAAAAAATAAATAAATAGCATAACAAAGAGTTCACTGTGGACACGGGGAATAGATTCAATAAATTTACAACACATTCTGTGAAAAAGATGAAGTTAAAAATAGTTTAACTTCTACAAATAAGTAATGATTGTAAACACGGCTCAAAATCCATGATGGAGCTCAAAGAGGTGCAGGTCGAAGGTTTAGCCGTGGTCTTCAGTCTCCTGACCTGAACATGATTCAAGATCAGTGGATAGACCTCTAAAGAGCAGAGTGTGTAAGACAGCCCAGACATATCTCAGTTCTGGAAGACTTTTGTAAGAAGGAAAGAGCGAAAATCCCTCAAACTAGAATTGACTTAAAGACTGCCTTTAAGCTGTGATGTTTGCCATATTTGTGGTCTACGACATTAATGTTATTTTGAAAATGGAAAAGATAGAATTAAAACAGGATTTTGTCTCATCTACAACCTCATGCCTTTTGGACATCAATAGAAATGTTGATCTGGGGTTCCCACAGTGGCGCACCCCACTGTATATGGAGCATACACAAAGCTTAGAGATAAAAGATACACGGGCTGAATGTTCAATACGTTTTCAATGAAAACAACCTTTAAATAAATATAAAAATGTACATATATATCGATCATATAAACCAGGGCAGTGCTTAATTTGATCCCCCGTTTCCTTTCAGTTTACAGGGTTAAGGATCCGAGAACTATTTTGGAGGATCCGGCAAAGATTTGAGATGATATAATGGTGTTTAAGGAGAGTGCTTTGGACCATTCCCTGAATCCATCACATCAGTCCAAAAGTGTTCCTAAAACTACAAATCTACAATCTTGTGTGCGTGTGTGTGTGCGCGTGCGTGCGTGCGTGCGTGTGTGTGTGTGTGTGTGTGTGTGCGTGTGTGCGTGCATGTGTGTGTGTGCGAGTGTGTGTGTGCTTTAAAGTGGGCCGGCCTAGGATAGCACAAAACTCTGTGCTGCTTCCTCTCCTCATAGTCCGTTTCAGACGATCCACCATGACGAGCCCCGTCCTGTTTTCGCTCTTTCTGCTTTGCCTTTTTGGACCGAGCCGTCCTGCCGTCGCTCACCCCAAACCGTCGTGCCGCTACCCCCCCGTCCCAGTGGTGCCGCTCCCTGGAGATAGCCATACAATGCAAGGTAAGATACCAGATACTGAAACGTCAACACCAGTCTGATAAAAGTTGATTTTCCTACGGCCCAATATCACAAAACGAAGTCGTGCCAATATTTCTGATTTACAAACAGGAACAGTTTGGAAATCATGGTTCCTTTATTAATGATTAGAAATAAGGAAAATGTTTTGGAGAAAAAAATGGGGCAAAAGTAGGGTGAAAATGGGGAATTCATTGGAGAAAAATTGAGGGAAATGGGGAAAATATTAGTAATACAAATGAGCAAAAATAAATGTTTTGATTCCATAATGGTATTGTTTAACGGTACCCAGACCTAGTCATTATGAATGTTTGGGTTGAAAATCAATCACATATTTCAAATCCCAGTAATTGCACAAGTCAAGTCAAACAAAAGAAGAAAAAAAAAAAGAGATTAATACTCAGTACATTTTCCAAAATGGAAATACTTCAACATACCAATAGAGAGTATGCACATGTGCTTTTTTCCTACTAAAGAGCAGGGTTGCAATGTTGGAATATCTGCATACCCTCTGTGTTTGTAAATGCTTTATAATGTTAACCGTGAACTAATATAAAACTTAAAATCCACCAATTATGAATGAACGTTTGCAAGGACGGATTTATAACTCATCAATAACCATTTTATCCACTGACTTTTTGGAAACGACTCCAGCGAATCAGACATAAAACACACCATGTTAAACTGAAGATTGATCTAAAACTTTATAACCCGATATGTAACCAAAGCATTTCACTGTGAGTGTTTCCTGATGGACGGTTAATTTTTTTTATAAAAGGCTTAATGAGTCCTGATTATATGTTCATTATTAACCTAATCTTCATATTGGAAAATGTTTGGAAACACTATTTACATTGTGTGATTCTCACTGAAGACATTAAACAGAACAAATGGGAATATGTAGCTGAGCTTCATCCGGTCCTTGTCCCTGAAATGGTTCAACAGTCCAAACTATTTCCGTGACTGCATCGAGAAGCCTAGTGAGAAAATGTCAAATGTGTAAAGCAGTAATCAAAGCAAAAGGCAGTTATTTCACCTTTTTGTTGAAAACGTAATTCCACATGTGTTCATTCATAAATGAACACCTTCAGTGAGAATCAACAGTGTAAATAGTCTTGAAATACAAGAAAAACCAATACATAAAAAAAGCGTTTCCAAGACCGGGACTGTAAGTGTGGATTTGTATCCGAAGAACCGGTATTTTATGTTTTATATTTTTCATAATTAGTTTGTCGCTAGTCCTCGATTAGTTCACGATTAACTTGCGTTTGTGAATATATTCAGCCGATCCTCTCCATTAGATCTGTGGGGGAGTTTTCTTTGCTCGTCTGTTGCCCTCTCACGGTGACCCCGTGGGGAGGTAAAAGAACTCACAGGACTCTGGAGCACTCGTTAATGATAATGAAAGTCATGCCTCAGAAATTGGAGTCCACAGGCTGTTCATGTGATCGCCAGTACTTCAGAGGAACCACCCAGTCTACATCCACTTTGGACCTGCCTCACCAATCGGACAATCGGCAACTTTATTCCATTTGGAAGAGCCACATTAGTTTAGTCGCGGTCACGCTCTAGAATGTGATGATAAAATACCGGACGGAGGACAGGACGATCTACAAAGAACATCCACCAGGTCGTCTCATCTCATCATGTATTAGTCACCATAGAGCTGGTTTTAGCTCAACACCGTTACACTGTCGCCATGGAGAACAGGGGCATTAACAAAATAATATGACACTGACCGATCTGTATCCATGTGGACACAAACACTGACCATGTGGACACAAACACTGACCATGTGGAGACAAACACTGACCATGTGGAAACAAACACTGACGATGTGGAGACAAACACTGACCATGTGGACACAAACACTGACCATGTGGAGACAAACACTGACCATGTGGAGACAAACACTGACCATGTGGAAACAAACACTGACCATGTGGACACAAACACTGACCATGTGGGGACAAACACTGACCATGTGGACACAAACACTGACCATGTGGAGACAAACACTGACCGAGCTGTGGCCATGTGGACACAAACACTGACGATGTGGAGACAAACACTGACCATGTGGACACAAACACTGACCATGTGGACACAAACACTGACGATGTGGAGACAAACACTGACCATGTGGACACAAACACTGACCATGTGGGGACAAACACTGACCATGTGGACACAAACACTGACCATGTGGAGACAAACACTGACCATGTGGAGACAAACACTGACCATGTGAAGACAAACACTGACCATGTGGAAACAAACACTGACCATGTGGAGACAAACACTGACCATGTGGACACAAACACTGACCATGTGGAGACAAACACTGACCATGTGGACACAAACACTGACCATGTGGGGACAAACACTGACCATGTGGACACAAACACTGACGATGTGGAGACAAACACTGACCATGTGGACACAAACACTGACCATGTGGGGACAAACACTGACCATGTGGACACAAACACTGACCATGTGGAGACAAACACTGACCATGTGGAGACAAACACTGACCTTGTGGGGACAAACACTGACCATGTGGACAAAAACACTGACCATGTGGAGACAAACACTGACCATGTGGACACAAACACTGACCATGTGGGGACAAACACTGACCATGTGGACACAAACACTGACCATGTGGAGACAAACACTGACCATGTAGAGACAAACACTGACCATGTGAAGACAAACACTGACCATGTGGACACAAACACTGACCATGTAGAGACAAACACTGACCATGTGGACACAAACACTGACCATGTGGACACAAACACTGACCATGTAGAGACAAACACTGACCATGTGGAGACAAACACTGACCATGTGGAGACAAACACTGACCGAGCTGTAGCCATGTGGACACAAACACTGACCATGTGGACACAAACACTGACCTTGTGGGGACAAACACTGACCATGTAGAGACAAACACTGACCATGTGAAGACAAACACTGACCATGTGGAGACAAACACTGACCATGTAGAGACAAACACTGACCATGTGGACACAAACACTGACCATGTAGAGACAAACACTGACCATGTGGACACAAACACTGACCATGTGGAAACAAACACTGACCATGTGGACACAAACACTGACCATGTGGAGACAAACACTGACCATGTGGAGACAAACACTGACCGATCTGTAGCCATGTGGACACAAACACTGACCATGTGGAGACAAACACTGACCATGTAGAGACAAACACTGACCATGTGGACACAAACACTGACCATGTAGAGACAAACACTGACCATGTGGACACAAACACTGACCATGTAGAGAAAAACACTGACCATGTAGAGACAAACACTGACCATGTGGACACAAACACTGACCATGTGGAGACAAACACTGACCATGTGGAGACAAACGCTGACCATGTAGAGACAAACACTGACCATGTGGAGACAAACACTGACCATGTGGAGACAAACACTAACCATGTGGACACAAACACTGACCATGTGGAGACAAACACTGACCATGTGGAGACAAACACTGACCATGTGGAGACAAACACTGACCATGTAGAGACAAACACTGACCATGTGGACACAAACACTGACCATGTGGACACAAACACTGACCATGTAGAGACAAACACTGACCATGTGGACACAAACACTGACCATGTAGAGACAAACACTGACCATGTGAAGACAAACACTGACCATGTGGACACAAACACTGACCATGTGGACACAAACACTGACCATGTGGACACAAACACTGACCATGTAGAGACAAACACTGACCATGTGGACACAAACACTGACCATGTAGAGACAAACACTGACCATGTGAAGACAAACACTGACCATGTGGACACAAACACTGACCATGTGGACACAAACACTGACCATGTGGACACAAACACTGACCATGTAGAGACAAACACTGACCATGTGGACACAAACACTGACCATGTAGAGACAAACACTGACCATGTGAAGACAAACACTGACCATGTAGAGACAAACACTGACCAGACATCGGTGATGTTGGATTAGTTAGTGTCACTTTTGGGTTGAAAGTTCACTGATTAAGTGTGAGTGGAAGTCGTCTCCAGCGCCTCTAGAGCAGACTTACTCAAACCTTGAGGTTATTTGGTCCAAACCCCAGTGGTGCCTCTGCACTGGGATTTTCAGTGCCTTAGCAGTTAGCAGAGCTCGTTGCAGTAGCAACTTTGGTCTGTAGGGGCAGCGTCCGCTGGAATGGCATTTGCATTTTTACAGCAACGAGGAGCACTTTCAATTCTGTGCTGACTGTGACAAAATTGGAAAGACAATGAGCCAAACAAAAAGGGGACGGGGGGCAAAGCGGTGGAAACATTTGTGTGGACGAGCGACTGTAACGTGTGGAGCGGATAAAGGCTCGCAGGTATTTTGTTCTCTGCATTTTGTCGGTGGGAAAGGTCCTATTTCCTAGAAATGAGCCGATAACTTCAGAGTTATCGGCTCTGAAGTTATCGGCTCTGAAGTTATCGGCTCATTCAGCGTTATCGCCCCCCCCCCCCCCCCCCCCCCCCCCCCCTCCGGCTGTGTGTGTGCAGGTCCTGAAGCAGTGCATGGAGCTGCGGGCGGTCACCCCTCAGCAGAACGCTCCCCCTGTCTCCCTCTCCGTCTTCTACCAGAGCCTGTGTCCCGCCTGGAGACGCTTCCTGTCCCAGCAGCTCTTCCCCACGTGGACCATGCTGAGGGACATCCTGACGGTCCACCTCGTCCCCTACAGCTCCTCCAAGGTGCCTTTTTATACGCCAGATTGGGGCGTGCTTGACAGTAGGTCTCGTGTCATGGTCAGAGGAACGAGAGGACAGTCAGGGGGGTTATGCCGCATGCCTGTACCACTATCTCCACTAGGATCAAAATGAAGGACAAAACAGGAGCATTTTGTGTTTAATCCTAATCATTACTCGTGAAGATAAGTAAAAAGGCGTCCCAAGAGAACACATGTTCATGTAAACAAACATATGGTTATGTTTATAAAGCGTACAAATATATTTACAACAATTATATTACGAAATAAGCACAAAAAAAATAATAAAACGTACAGTAGATATACCTGCAGGAAACCTTTGCCCAGGCGTCCCATCCTCGCATTAAAGTCACCTCCAGGTCATTTGGTTGATTGGGTGTCATAGGCAAGCAATAGTTTGACAAAAAAATAAATAAAAATAATACCAAAAGAAAAAATAAAAGTAAATACTACTAGGAGTGAGAGGCGAAGGCAACTAATACAAAGGTTTTTCCACCTGGGTTACACACACACACACACACACACGCACACGCACACCCACGCACACACTGGACATGACACACAGGTCATTTTAAGGTGGTATGGGGCAGACACTATTACTACTGTATAAAAATGTTTATTTCATACATTAAAGGCAGATTTTAACCTGTGTTACTTACACAAAGCTTCTATTATTACGGCAACGGAGTGCGTCATATTGGCTGTGTTGGGGAGAAAACTTTAAATAATGTATTTAAGAATACTGAATACTTGCCCTAAAATATATTCGGAATACTTAAAACTCTTTTGCGTTAATGTGCATTATATTCATGTATAACTAAAGTGTGTGATTAAAAACATGTAGCTATGGGCTTGTTACAGTGCCTTGTATGAACTTATTAGGAACACAGAGAGCATGTTATACTTAAAAAAAAAATACTTTAAGGACATAGTTATAACACTGTAATCTAAGGGAGGTGAAGGAAGATTAAGGGAGACGAAAGGCGCTCTGAGCGGGGCTGATCATCACCGCTTTGTGAATGTATTTTTTTTTGTCTCTGCACATAACGTATTTCCATTACGACTGACGTCTTCTCCAGGACGTCCCCTCCACGTGGTTTTTCCCCTGTCAGCCCGGAGAGCCCGAATGCACCACGAACATGATAGAGGTGAGCGCTCCTCCGTGACGGTCTCCCCGAGGACACGTCCCCTGTCTCACCCCTGTCCCCTGTCCCAGGCCTGCGTGGTGCAGCTGACTGGCTCATCTGCGTTGGAGATCATCAATTGTATGGAGTCGGCTGCAGACGTCCTGACTGCAGCTCGTCCTGTGAGTCTCTGCGTTGTGCGCATTATATGTATATGTATATATGACTGGTTAACACATCACTAAGATGTACAGGTGACAGTCTAGTGGTTAGGGCTGAAGCACATATGCAGGAACACTATGGGGATATGAGCTGTGTCATTTCATAGTGGTGGCTGAAAGCCCAGAGAGAATACGACAGTGCACTCACTTCGATACAACATAATTTTTTTTTACAATCATGCTTTTGATAACGCCATTTCACCACATCACTGTACTTGAGATGCAGCAAGACCTCAAACTGAATGTTTAAAAAAAACAAACTCCAAACCATCTTGTGCAGGCATGTTAGAGGTACATTTTAGCTAACTAATGTAAATAGTCCTACAGACTACATTTTATATCCTATTGTCGGGATAAAGCCAGCCCTTTAGGGTTCAAAGGTTGATCTGTTGCTTTGGTGGCCTTTGGTGTGGAGATGTGTTGTCCTGTGCTGTGTTGGCAGTGCCTGCACCTGTACGCGCCCGCCCTCTCCTGGTCGTCTGTGCAGTCCTGTGTGAACGGCTCCCGGGGTCCGCAGCTCATGACCGGGAGCACCCGACTGGCCCGAGCCCTGACCCCCGCCCCTGCTCACATGCCCTGGGTCACCTTCAACGGGGTATACCTTCACTGTCATGTGTCTGCGGCTAGTTTTCAAAGTCTTTCTCTGGACTTGTGACTACTGCAGGACTAAGGTTTGCTCAGAACTTCATCCAGAGTCCATTGAGTTTTTGGGGATGTGGACTCGACTCTGACGACTTGACGACAAGGACTAATGTAACATTTCAAGCAGAAACCCTTATATGAAATAAAAGTCACTTAGCATGACACTAGTTCCGTATTGCCCTAAACCCTGGGGGGACGACTTCCTGTCCCATTGTATTAGGAGGATTAGCGAGAAATTGCAAATAAATCTGATTGACTGATAATCACTGACACCATCTTAAAGGATCTGTATCATGCTATTTTAGCCATTCCAAAGTAGAGTACAGCCATTTATATGATATATTGTACCTCTACCACTATGGAGCACTCATTTTTGTGATAAATATAAGTATTTTCTGGAGGTATTTTTCCAACCCGGAAGACAAAACGCTTGGATTCAGTTAACTCCGCCCCCTCGCTCCGCTCATACAACTTTAGCAGTAGTAGAAATATAAATACCACAGCAATAAGTGAAGTTACTTCATGATGCAGTTATAAGGAGTTGACATGTGCAACACAGCTTCATAAATGGCTAACACACACGCTAACACACATGCTAACACACACGCTAACACGCGTTTTGATTTACTCACCGCTCAGCCTGGCCTCCATCATCGGGTGTTTAAAGGTCCTATATCATGCAAAATCGACTTTTTTGAGCTTTTAACCATGTTTTTATGCTATTTCCTTATCAAAAACACCCCCAGAGTGGTTTTTGGATTCATTCACGCAGTTCTCAGTAATCCTCCTGAATCCTGCTCTCTGAGCAGCTGCTCCGCCCTCTCCTGGTAAACGACTGACATGTTCAGTTGTGTCGTCACAGCGGAACGGAAGTGCTCGACGTCTGTAATCTAATGCCTTACGGCATGATTTTCATTTGTAAAATTGATTTTTTCATTATTTCTGTCGTAAGAAAAAAAAATAAAAATAATAATAATAATAAAAAAAACAAACGCACCCCCTGAGTGTCTGGGTCTGAACAGATGGTCATGTCATGTTGCACCGAAAGTTGTGAAGAGGGAGCTTTTTCTAACCTACTCTGGAGTCTGGACGCCTGTTCTTTTTTCTTACCTCACGATAATGTCACGGAGAAAAGCGCGTTTGGCCGCGAGGACAGGACTTTATTCAACCTTCCCAAAGAAGAGGCCATAGAAGTTGGACTTTCCCTCCGGGATTCAGCGACTATCAGCCACAATAGTGTTTGTCTGAGCCTGTCGCTGATGGATGCTTGATGAACCTCGGCCAGAATCAAAGTGGATTAACTTTTATAACCAACGCAAGTCCCATACTGGAAACATCAGAGTGGTGAGTCGCTCAAAATGCATGTTCATCTCGGGCCCCCTCCCCACGCTGAATCGTGGCGATGAACATTTTAGCAGGACCTTCCATCTGAACTGCTGGCTTAAATCCGTATGTAGACCTTTAACCTCTTTTATTGACAATTTTAGCCTTTTTATGGACCGACCCTCTCATTTCCGAGTCGACGGCTTACATCTGAACTTGAGGGGCAGCCGTCTGCTCACAAAGAACATGACCCTGGCAGTCCACTCCGCACCTGCGCGTGATTGACGGTTTGCATCCAGTCGATCACGCGCAGGTGCAGCCTCCGCCAACACTCCCCCTCCTATCGTTTCCACGCCCCCCTCACAAACCATCCCTGTCATCACTAGCAGAGAGCGGACACAACACAACCCTCCATGGAATTATCCCGTTAATATGGACAGGAATTATCCTGTCCATATTAACGTTTTAAAACCCCTCCCCAAAGCCCCCCCACAGTCCACAGTTAATCCATCTCAAACCACAATAAACATGGCTCTTTTAAATGTCCGCTCTCTGCAGAAGAAGTCTTTTATTGTGAATGACCTGATTTTAGATAATAATCTTGATTGTTTGTTTTTAACTGAAACCTGGCTGGGTACAGATGCGACCGCGGTTCTTGCTGAGGCCTCCCCACCTAATTTTAGCAGCACCTTTTCAATAAGGAATGGGAAAAGGGGAGGTGGCACTGCTTCCATATGTACAAACACTATTGCCACCAAACCTATTTTATTTGATCCATTCCCCACTTTTGAGCACCATGCAGTTGTTTTTAGTAATCCCCCCCATTTTATGTGTCACTATTTACAGACCCCCCAAAAAATGCCCTCTTTTTGTTAAGGAATTTTCTGAGTTTTTATCACTTTTACATAGCTCTTTTAATATGATTCTTTTAACTGGTGATTTTAATCTACACATAGATAATCTTTTAGACCCTGTTGCTAGGGATTTTTTAAATGTTCTTAATTATATGGATTTTACCCAACACGTCACGCAGCCAACTCACGACAGAGGACACAGTCTGGACCTGGTCATCACGTATGGCCTGTCCACAGCTGTGTCTTCTGTCATTGACTTGGCTGTTTCTGACCATTACTGTGTGTTTTTTAATATCACCAGTTTTACCCAGCGGGAGACCTCGGTAAGAGCTGTGAGGAAACGTCATCTCACCCCTGAAGTGGCTGCAAATTTTATTGATGTTTTAGAGAAATATTCTCCTATTGTTCTACCTGCCCCCTGTGATTTTATTTTTGAACATTTTAACAGCAAACTCAAGTCAGCGCTTGATTCTATCGCTCCTTTAAAATCCAAAAAACTCCCCACAAAACCAATTCCTCCATGGAGGAATGAGGAAATCAAACAACTCAAAAGACAATGCAGGGTGGCAGAGAGAAAATGGAGAAAAAACAAAATTACCATAAACTACCAAATCTTCCGTGAACAACAAACAACCTACAATAACACAGTAAGAAACACAAGAAACAACTACTTCTCAAAAATGATCAACAATAATAAAAACAATCCCAAGGTACTCTTCTCTACAATAGAACATCTAATCAATCCTGATTTTAACAAGACCAATTTTACTCCAAGTGACTCCCTTTGTGAGGCGTTTGCAGACCAGGGGAAAGATAGACACTATCAGATGTAATATTTTATCTACTCAAAATAACACGGTTTTAAATACATCTGGTTGTCTACTTGTTCCAGAGGAAACACTGCACAGTTTTGTCCAGGTTAATGCTGAGATGATAAAGTTTTCTCCTCAGTGAGGCCCACCACATGTCCTTTAGACCCAGTCCCAACCCCGTTTTTTAAAACTTTCTATGGATCTCTTAGAGACGAGCTTTTACACATGATGAATTGCTCCCTTCAGACGGGGGTCTTCCCTGCTGCCTTTAAGGGGGCGGTGGTGAGGCCTCTGCTGAAGAAGAGCAATTTGGACTGTAATGATTTTAACAACTTTAGACCAGTATCCAACTTACCATTTTTAAGCAAAATCTTAGAAAAACTTGTTTTTACCCAACTTAGCGACTTTATAAATGCACATAACGTCCTTGAGAAATTCCAGTCTGGCTTTAGGGTAAACCACAGCACAGAGACGGCCCTTTTAAAGATCTTAAACGATTTTAGATTAAATTATGATTCCAAAAGGTTGACAGTGTTGGTTCTACTGGATCTGAGCGCTGCCTTTGATACAGTCGACCGTACTATTCTTTTAACTCGTTTAAAACACATCGGGCTCTCTGGTGCTGTTCACAAATGGTTTACATCCTACCTCACAGACAGGACATTCATGGTGAGTGTGGATACCTGCTCCTCTAAGGTCCATAACATTACATGTGGTGTGCCCCAAGGTTCGATTTCAGGCCCAGTGCTTTTTAACCTGTATATGTTCCCTCTTGGTGATGTCATCAGGAGACATGGAGTCAACTTTCATAGTTACGCTGATGATACACAGTTGTACATCTCCATGTCTCCTGATGACCTGAGGCCCAGAGAGAGAAACTTTTA
Source organism: Proterorhinus semilunaris (assembly GCA_021464625.1). Taxonomy (NCBI): domain Eukaryota; kingdom Metazoa; phylum Chordata; class Actinopteri; order Gobiiformes; family Gobiidae; genus Proterorhinus; species Proterorhinus semilunaris. The sequence continues at coordinate 34,055,174 of CM038351.1, forward strand.
CCCAAACTACAGTCATTGTCTTTTAATCCTTCCTCACAGGTGAAGAACCTGGGTGTGATTTTTGACTCTGAGCTGACTTTAATTCCACACATTAAGAATATCACAAAGATAGGTTTTTACCATCTAAAGAACATAGCCAGAGTCCGTCCCATTCTCTCTCGGGCCAACACGGAGACGCTCATGCATGCTTTTATCACCAGTCGTATTGACTACTGTAATGCCCTGCTTTCTGGTCTCCCCAAAAAGAGTATCTCAGGTTTACAACTTTTACAAAATTCAGCAGCTCGTGTCCTGAAGACCAGGAGGCGGGACCACATTACACCGGTTTTAGAGTCGCTGCATTGGCTCCCGTGTGTTTCAGGATCGATTTTAAAGTTCTTTTAATGGTTTTTAAATGTCTTAATGGTCTTGGTCCTTCTTATCTTTCAGAACTGCTTTTACCTTATGAACCTTCACGGCCCCTTCGCTCCTCTGGCAGGGGTCTCCTAGTTATTCCTAAAGTCAACAGAAAGACTCACGGCGAGGCGTCTTTCCAATACTATGGCCCTCGCCTCTGGAACGACCTGAGGAGGAGCTCAGGACCGCAGAGAACGTTCATGTTTTTAAGAGCAGGCTCAAGACCCACCTTTTTAGTTTAGCTTTTAACTAATATTTACTTATATTAACCTTATTTACCGGTTTTAGTTCTATTATTTCTTTATTTTCCCTCTTTTTATCCTGTGCTATTTCACGCACAGTTTTAGCTGTTTTTAATGTATCTCTTATTAAATTTTTTTTTTTATTTTTTATTTTTATTTTATTCATTTATTTTTTATGTTCTCCTAGTGGTTCCTCTGAGGGAGCCCTCTGCCCCGGGAGTGCTGGTTGGCTGTGGCCGTGCGGGCGCTCTCCTGGGGGTGCCTGGATGGAAGCAGGACGTCTCTCCTACACCTACTCCGGGCCCCCTGGGTTGGCGCTCTGTGGCCGATGGGCTGCTCCTGGTGCAGACGCTCCTTGGATGATGTTTCCTCTTTCGGTCCATCTGTACCCAGCCTTACGTACTCAACTCTATGTCCATTTTTATTTAAGACTTTTAACTGCTGGGCTGTCTGTACGTATATGTGTCTGTGTGTCTGTGTGTGCGGGTGGTGGGTGGTGGGGTTGTAGTTATTTATGTATATTTACTGGTGGGGACGATTTTTATTATTTTTAATGATTTTTAAGCACTGTAAAGCACTTTGTGTTACATTTTGTATGAAAAGCGCTCTATAAATAAAGTTTGATTTGATTTTGATTTGAGTTAGCGTGTGTGTTAGCCATTTAGCCATGAAGCTAACTCCTTATAACAGCATCATGAAGTAACTTCACTTGCTGTGATATATATATTTCTACTACTGCTAAAGTTGTGTGAGCGGTGAGAGGGGGCGGAGTTAACTGAATCCAAGCGTTTTGTCTTCCGGGTTGGAAAAATACCTCCAGAAAATACTTATATTTATCACAAAAATTAGTGCTCCGTAGTGGTAGAGGTACAATATATCATATAAATGACTATACTTTACTTTGGAATGGCTAAAATAGCATGATACAGGTCCTTTAAGTTGTGGGACAAACACTATCTTGGCTGATAGTCGCTGAATCCCGGAGGAAAATTCCAACTTCTGGCGAGTGGCCTCTTCTTTAGGAAGGTTGAATAAAGTCCAGTCCTCGCAGCCAAACGCGCTTTTCTCCGTGACATTATCGTGAGGTAAGAAAAAAGAGCAGGTCTCTAGAGCAGGTTAGAAAGAGCTACTTCTTCACAACGTTCGGTGCAAACACGACGTCAGACGCTCAGAGGGTGCGTTTGTTTTCCCTGCAGGGGCAGAGCAGACGCGTCGGGCACTTCCTTTTTTTTTTTTTTTATCTCTTTCTTACAACAATGATGAAAAGCTGTTTTACAAATTAAAATCAGGCCTTCATTGGACCTTTAAAGAAACTGGGTGTTTAAATCACTTCACCAGAGGAGACTTCAGTGTTGCATTGAAGCTACATGCTAACAGTAATTCACGTTTAGAATAAAAATAAATGGTAAAATTATTATTATGCGTAGGTTAGCATTAGCCGTTAGCTTCAAGGGAAACACACCTCCCTTAACATAATGGAACCGATTTTCTGCCTGGCGCAACAACAGCGTTGCTCTGGAGTCTAGACGAAGGTGGAATCTTGAGTACAAACAACAGTGCGCCAGTGCAGAGAAAAAAGCTTCTAGAATTGTCATATCGCTAAGCATCATGGGATATGCATGGTATTATTGTTCACATGAAAACACTGGGACACCACAGTGTATAATAAGTGTATAGTGAATCTACCAGTAGTAACTCAACCACTAATGTTAGTCTATGGAAAATGCATGCTAACAGCCACAAACATGGCGGATCTCCATGGTAACAGTGGATTTCCTAATATAATTTTTTCTAAACCTGTTCAATGGTTTCTCATAAGAAATTCTAATTTATTGTTCGAGCAGTGAGCTTTACCATGTGTTGCTCTCCAACCAACCCTCTGTGTTACTTCTGTGCAGGAGTACTCCGAGGACAGCGAGGACAGAGCCATGACGTCTCTCTTCACTCTGGTGTGTCAGCTCTACCAGGTACCAACGGTTTGGTGTCCTTGTTTTAGTCCTATGAGGAGAATGGCTTGGAATGTCACCGACTCACTCACTAACTCACACACACACACCCTCACTAACTCACACACACACACCCTCACTCACACATACGTGTTTTTATGGTTTATGTTGACCTTTTGGAAAAACCAACCCTGGTGTGGTTTAAGAGGACTATGGTTTCCCAAGGTCCTAGAGAGATAAGCTCTGGATAGACTAACTGTAAAAAATCTGAAAAAAATGTAGGTCTATTTAACATCCTTGTATCAGCTACGGTTGTCTATACACAGAAGGTGGTTCATGAGGACCAAAGATGAATTATGAGGACTTTAAACATAACTGAACCACAATTCCCCTATGAGAGACCAACAGGCCCGTTTGGAACCATGAGGCCGTCCTTCCGTGGACCCACCACCTGCAGGAGGAGCCATAGGGGACTGGTGCTATGTGATTTGGGCAGCTCCAACGGCTGCCTCCACGACCCGGCAACGGACAAGTGGGAGAAAATGGATGGATGGATGAACCACAATTAGAGGCTGGAAAAGTTTTAATGTTCTTCATACATACACTCCATGCTTATCCATCTTTTACCTTTAGTTGTCTTTTACGTGCTAGTCCACGATTTCTCACAAAGTCTCTTATATTCTGCAGTGTTCTCTGACTTAAGGCCATTTCTGCTTGCTTACACTGAGTTACTTCATTTTTTGTGGCCAGTTTTCCTCTCTTGATGTGTTTTTTAAAATGCCGCATTACAGCTGCTTCTTCAGTCTTTGACCATGCTCTTTTTGTCACTCTGCGTTTTGGTCCAGGTTGCTTTGCAGGCCTCTGTGCTGCCTCTGAAAAGGAAAATTAGGAATTAATTTAAACAAAACAATGTGAATAAGTCAGAGCAAGACTACTACAGGAGTAAACAGAAGAACTTGCCTTCAAAATCAGAGGTATCTCCATCAGCTATGTCGATCGGGTCATCATCTATAACCACAGTTGCCGCTTGTTTCTCAGCAGAGTCCCCCGAGTCACTGTGACTCTCCTCTTCGGCCTCATCTGCACTGATGGGAATTTCATCTAAAAACAAAAGGGGGATTCAATTCAATCAGCCCGCTCCTAAAGCCACCAGGCCTGGGAAAACTCACCAAGGCTGGGGCTAAGATCCCCAGCCGGCTCCTAAAGCTACCAGCCCCGCACCAACATCCACCACAATGACCCACCCTCTCCTCCACTAACACTACCCGGCTCAGGGCACTCCTACCCCGGCCCTACACGCACACCCTCGCCCCCCTGACTCCTCTGGACCTTCTCTGACCAGCCTGCTCCTAAAGCTACCAGCCCCGCACCAACATCCACCACAATGACCCACCCTCTCCTCCACTTACACTACCCGGCTCAGGGCACTCCTACCCCGGCCTACACGCACACCCTCGCCCCCCTGACTCCTCTGGACCTCCTCTGACCAGCCTGCTCCTAAAGCTACCAGCCCCGCACCAACATCCACCACAATGACCCACCCTCTCCTCCACTTACACTACCCGGCTCAGGGCACTCCTACCCCGGCCCTACACGCACACCCTCGCCCCCCTGACTCCTCTGGACCTTCTCTGACCAGCCTGCTCCTAAAGCTACCAGCCCCGCACCAACATCCACCACAATGACCCACCCTCTCCTCCACTAACACTACCCGGCTCAGGGCACTCCTACCCCGGCCCTACACGCACACCCTCGCCCCCCTGACTCCTCTGGACCTCCGGGGACACACAGCCCACATCTCGGACCCACTCTTAAGCACCCCTCCTCGGACTACACCCCCCAACTCATCCAGGCCGGGGAAAACTCACCAAGGCTGGGGCTAAGTTCCACAGCCAGCTCCAAAACCCAATAGCCCGGTCCCCAAATCATCCAGCCCGGGGATAAATCCTCCAGGCCGGGGCTAAGTTCCATTCAGAAAATACTTGATAACGTATATTTAACAAGGACTAGATACTTACCAATATATTTTCTTGTCTTCTTTGGAGTGAACTTTCTCTTGGTCCTTCTTCTTCGCATTACCATTAGATGTCTTCCGAAATCACTCAACATGCCCGGACACATATCCCGCACGTGTCCCCATAAAGAACCAATCACAATGGAGCCTTCAATACCGCCAGAGTAGGGTAGGGGGAGCACATCATACACTCCATACACAAGAAGTCAGGTTGGGGTATTATATGGACGTCAAATAAACTTTCAATTTATGGTCTTTAAAAGCTAAGAATTTAAAAAAACTTGATATGTGCATGCTATATTATCATTGAGCATTAAAAGGACTTCAGAAAAACAATGAAATTATGCTCTTTATATGCTAAAAATGAAAATACAAAATCTTGGTTTATGAGGACCGTAGCATAGTCCTGCTAATCCCCTTAGGTTCTCGTAGTGCTGGTGAGTAGTCAGGTCAATTGGCTCCATAAACCATATATACAGACACACTAACTCACACACACCCTCACTAACTCACACACACACACCCTCACTCACTAACTCACACACACACATACGTGGTTTTATGGTTTATGTTGACCTTTTGGAAAAACCAACCCTGGTGTGGTTTAAGAGGACTATGGTTTCCCAAGGTCCTAGAGAGATAAGCTCTGGATAGACTAACTGTAAAAAATCTGAAAAAAATTTAGGTCTATTTAACATCCTTGTATCAGCTACGGTTGTCTATACACAGCCACCGACCAGAAGGTGGTTCATGAGGACCAAAGATGAATTATGAGGACTTTAAACATAACTGAACCACAATTCCCCTATGAGAGACCAACAGGCCCGTTTGGAACCATGAGGCCGTCCTTCCGTGGACCCACCACCTGCAGGAGGAGCCATAGGGGACTGGTGCTATGTGATTTGGGCAGCTCCAACGGCTGCCTCCACGACCCGGCAACGGACAAGTGGGAGAAAATGGATGGATGGATGAACCACAATTAGAGGCTGGAAAAGTTTTAATGTTCTTCATACATACACTCCATGCTTATCCATCTTTTACCTTTAGTTGTCTTTTATGTGCTAGTCCACGATTTCTCACAAAGTCTCTTATATTCTGCAGTGTTCTCTGACTTAAGGCCATTTCTGCTTGCTTACACTGAGTTACTTCATTTTTTGTGGCCAGTTTTCCTCTCTTGATGTGTTTTTTAAAATGCCGCATTACAGCTGCTTCTTCAGTCTTTGACCATGCTCTTTTTGTCACTCTGCGTTTTGGTCCAGGTTGCTTTGCAGGCCTCTGTGCTGCCTCTGAAAAGGAAAATTAGGAATTAATTTAAACAAAACAATGTGAATAAGTCAGAGCAAGACTACTACAAGAGTAAACAGAAGAACTTGCCTTCAAAATCAGAGGTATCTCCATCAGCTATGTCGATCGGGTCATCATCTATAACCACAGTTGCCGCTTGTTTCTCAGCAGAGTCCCCCGAGTCACTGTGACTCTCCTCTTCGGCCTCATCTGCACTGATGGGAATTTCATCTAAAAACAAAAGGGGGATTCAATTCAATCAGCCCGCTCCTAAAGCCACCAGGCCTGGGAAAACTCACCAAGGCTGGGGCTAAGATCCCCAGCCGGCTCCTAAAGCTACCAGCCCCGCACCGACATCCACCACAATGACCCACCCTCTACTCCACTTACACTACCCGGCTCAGGGCACTCCTACCCCGGCCTACGTGCACACACTCGCCCCCCTGGCTCCTCTGGACCTCCTCTGACCAGCCTGCTCCTAAAGCTACCAGCTCCGCACCGACATCCACCACAATGACCCACCCTCTACTCCACTTACACTACCCGGCTCAGGGCACTCCTACCCCGGCCCTACATGCACACCCAGATAAGAGATACATTTAACAAACCTTCAAGTTCAATCTCCTCCAGCGTCTTTCCTTTTAGCGAGGAAATGGATCCCTTCTCCATTAAAAGCAATACTTTGGATATCTTTGCAAGTTGTGTTGTTGGAACAGGCAGTCTGTAGAATTCCCTGTGTACGCGGATATCATGTCCAAGGAAGTCTGCCACCTGATCCAGCTCATTCTCCTGGAGGTTTAAGACTTGAGATAGCGTGGCCACATGTTTCCTGAGACCCGTCGACCGGAGGTGCTCGGGGTACTTTGTGTCGCACTGTGTGGAGAAACGTCTCAGGCAGTCACTTCCTCTATAATGGGTTGGTGCTTTGGGTCGTGCAAATAAGAATGGGTTTGAGGGAGACACACCACATTCTTTCCTCTTATTTGTGAGTAGTGTAAGACCATTGACAACAGGTCGGGGGAGAAGAACTGCAACTTTTCTCCCTCTTTTACCCATAATTTCCACGCGACTTAGATACCGGCAGAGCTTCTTTTCTGTGTCCGATAAACCAAGGCTTACATCCGCATGAAGTTGTTGATTATCCCTCTCCAGAAAATGTTTCAGAGGCATTTTGGAAACCTCTCCAGCTCGCCGACGGTTGAACACAATGATTTGTGTGAGCAACACCATGGCAAGACGGGCATAAGTTTGAGCATCATCTGTTTCTTGCAGTTTGCTTGTGGCCTCTTCTGCTGCCTTTTCCAAAAACTTGTGAAGTTTCACAACATCTTCAGTGAATGGTAAGGTTAACGGTTTATTAAACTTGGCATCACTCAGTGTGTTAAGGGCATTGTGAGATACATATTCTTTCCACTTGGTACTGAGCAACTTCTTAAATGTTTCAGTATACTTCACCAGCTTCTCATCTTCTGCCATCAAGCCCCGGCAGTGGATGATGTCGCAGATCTTATTCAGTGTGTGGCCGAGTTTAAGAGCAAGGCTCGGGGTTTTGTCATCATTAAAACCTGCTACCTTTTTGACCGCTTGTACCACTTTCTCAAAGTTTGCAGGCCTAACAGCATCTTCCAGGGTCGGCACAGAGAAATCTGTCCGCAAGCACAGCAGCAGACGTCCCACTTCTCTCAGTTTTTGTCTTATGTATTCATACTTTGTTGTATCCTGTCCATGAATGTTGTAAAGTGACTGGGCAAACTGGAGAATACAGAAGTCATTTCGCACAACTGATCCAACTTCATCCACGTTCATAACACTGAGAAGCTTCCAAACCCCACCCGAGATTTGCGCACATAAGGCGGCATCCTGAGCTGATGCAGAGCCGAGGATCCTTCTCCTTCCAGACGTCTCTTCTTGGTTTGCATCTTCGGGTTTGTGAGGGCACCTGCGAGTATGCCTCCATAGTTCTTTGCGGAGAAACATGCCTTGACAATACATGCAGTGAAAAAAGCTTTTTTTTTGCATCGTCGCTTCACTTTCAATTGCCCTTTCCCACTTTGTAATACTGCTTGATTATGTAAAAAGTTCCCTTTATTCCTAATTTTTTCAATCCGTTTGTTGCGCTCCTTGACATCAGTAAGGGAAAAGACTTGTACAATCTCTGCATTGGTCTTGTGTGTTTAAAGATGTCTCGATATTTTCTTCTGGGGCTTACCGCAGACAAAGCAGTAATTTATGGAACTTGTCCGCTGTGGGTCTCCTCTTCGTGGACCATTCTCTGAATGCAACTCTGAGGTGTATGAAGAACTACCTTGCTGGCTGGTTCCCGGTGCACTAGAAGCAGGAGCAAGACTTGTATCCGACTTTTGTGTCAGCCATATATTTGGATGGGGGAGCTCATCTAAATCTTCATCACCCACATAGTCTGGGTCTGAGTCTGGGTTGTTTTTTTCTTGTGCCATCTCCTGCCTTTGGTCCTTCCCAGTGTCACTCTGAAAGATAAACAGACAATACTTGAACCTACAAAGAACCACCCAGGCTGGGGCTAAGTTCCACAGCCAGCTCCTAAACCCAATACCCCGGTCCCCAACTCATCAGGGCCGGGGAAAACTCACCAAGGCTGGGGCTAAGTTCCACAGCCTGCTCCTAAAGCTACCAGCCCCGCACCGACATCCACCACAATGACCCACCCTCTACTCCACTTACACTACCCGGCTCAGGGCACTCCTACCCCGGCCTACGTGCACACACTCGCCCCCCTGGCTCCTCTGGACCTCCTCTGACCAGCCTGCTCCTAAAGCTACCAGCTCCGCACCGACATCCACCACAATGACCCACCCTCTACTCCACTTACACTACCCGGCTCAGGGCACTCCTACCCCGGCCTACGTGCACACACTCGCCCCCCTGGCTCCTCTGGACCTCCTCTGACCAGCCTGCTCCTAAAGCTACCAGCTCCGCACCGACATCCACCACAATGACCCACCCTCTACTCCACTTACACTACCCGGCTCAGGGCACTCCTACCCCGGCCTACGTGCACACACTCGCCCCCCTGGCTCCTCTGGACCTCCTCTGACCAGCCTGCTCCTAAAGCTACCAGCTCCGCACCGACATCCACCACAATGACCCACCCTCTACTCCACTTACACTACCCGGCTCAGGGCACTCCTACCCCGGCCTACGTGCACACACTCGCCCCCCTGGCTCCTCTGGACCTCCTCTGACCAGCCTGCTCCTAAAGCTACCAGCTCCGCACCGACATCCACCACAATGACCCACCCTCTACTCCACTTACACTACCCGGCTCAGGGCACTCCTACCCCGGCCTACGTGCACACACTCGCCCCCCTGGCTCCTCTGGACCTCCTCTGACCAGCCTGCTCCTAAAGCTACCAGCTCCGCACCGACATCCACCACAATGACCCACCCTCTACTCCACTTACACTACCCGGCTCAGGGCACTCCTACCCCGGCCTACGTGCACACACTCGCCCCCCTGGCTCCTCTGGACCTCCTCTGACCAGCCTGCTCCTAAAGCTACCAGCTCCGCACCGACATCCACCACAATGACCCACCCTCTACTCCACTTACACTACCCGGCTCAGGGCACTCCTACCCCGGCCCTACTTGCACACACTCGCCCCCCTGACTCCTCTGGACCTCCGGGGACACACAGCCCACATCTCGGACCCACTCTTAAGCACCCCTCCTCGGACTACACCCCCCAACTCATCCAGGCCGGGGAAAACTCACCAAGGCTGGGGCTAAGTTCCACAGCCAGCTCCAAAACCCAATAGCCCGGTCCCCATATCATCCAGCCCGGGGATAAATCCTCCAGGCCGGGGCTAAGTTCCATTCAGAAAATACTTGATAACGTATATTTAACAAGGACTAGATACTTACCAATATATTTTCTTGTCTTCTTTGGAGTGAACTTTCTCTTGGTCCTTCTTCTTCGCATTACCATTAGATGTCTTCCGAAATCACTCAACATGCCCGGACACATATCCCGCACGTGTCCCCATAAAGAACCAATCACAATGGAGCCTTCAATACCGCCAGAGTAGGGTAGGGGGAGCACATCATACACTCCATACACAAGAAGTCAGGTTGGGGTATTATATGGACGTCAAATAAACTTTCAATTTATGGTCTTTAAAAGCTAAGAATTTAAAAAAACTTGATATGTGCATGCTATATTATCATTGAGCATTAAAAGGACTTCAGAAAAACAATGAAATTATGCTCTTTATATGCTAAAAATGAAAATACAAAATCTTGGTTTATGAGGACCGTAGCATAGTCCTGCTAATCCCCTTAGGTTCTCGTAGTGCTGGTGAGTAGTCAGGTCAATTGGCTCCATAAACCATATATACAGACACACCCTCACTCACTAACTCACACACACACCCTCACTCACTAACTCACACACACCCTCACTCACTAACTCACACACACACACCCTCACTCACTAACTCACACACACCCTCACTCACTAACTCACACACACACACCCTCACTCACTAACTCACACACACCCTCACTCACTAACTCACACACACACCCTCACTCACTAACTCACACACACCCTCACTCACTAACTCACACACACACCCTCACTCACTAACTCACACACACCCTCACTCACTAACTCACACACACCCTCACTCACTAACTCACACACACACCCTCACTCACTAACTCACACACACACACACCCTCACTCACTAACTCACACACACCCTCACTCACTAACTCACACACACCCTCACTCACTAACTCACACACACCCTCACTCACTAACTCACACACACCCTCACTCACTAACTCACACACACCCTCACTCACTAACTCACACACACACACACCCTCACTCACTAACTCACACACACACACCCTCACTCACTAACTCACACACACCCTCACTCACTAACTCACACACACAATCACTCACTAACTCACACACACCCTCACTCACTAACTCACACACACCCTCACTCACTAACTCACACACACCCTCACTCACTAACTCACACACACCCTCACTCACTAACTCACACACACCCTCACTCACTAACTCACACACACCCTCACTCACTAACTCACACACCCTCACTCACTAACTCACACACACCCTCACTCACTAACTCACAGACACACACCCTCACTAACTCACAGACACACACCCTCACTCACTAACTCACAGACACACACCCTCACTCACTAACTCACACACACCTTCACTCACTAACTCACACACACACACCCTCACTCACTAACTCACACACACCCTCACTCACTAACTCACACACACCCTCACTCACTAACTCACACACACCCTCACTCACTAACTCACACACACACCCTCACTCACTAACTCACACACACCCTCACTCACTAACTCACACACACCCTCACTCACTAACTCACACACACCCTCACTCACTAACTCACACACACCCTCACTCACTAACTCACACACACCCTCACTCACTAACTCACAGACACACACCCTCACTAACTCACAGACACACACCCTCACTCACTAACTCACAGACACACACCCTCACTCACTAACTCACACACACCCTCACTCACTAACTCACACACACCCTCACTCACTAACTCACACACACACCCTCACTCACTAACTCACACACACCCTCACTCACTAACTCACACACACCCTCACTCACTAACTCACACACACCCTCACTCACTAACTCACACACACACCCTCACTCACTAACTCACACACACCCTCACTCACTAACTCACACACACCCTCACTCACTAACTCACACACACCCTCACTCACTAACTCACACACACCCTCACTCACTAACTCACAGACACACACCCTCACTCACTAACTCACACACACACACACCTTCACTCACTAACTCACACACACACCTTCACTCACTAACTCACACACACCCTCACTCACTAACTCACACCCTCACTCACTAACTCACACACCCTCACTCCCTAACTCACAGACACACACCCTCACTCCCTAACTCACAGACACACACCCTCACTCACTAACTCACAGACACACACCCTCACTCACTAACTCACACACACCCTCACTCATTAACTCACAGACACACACCCTCACTCACTAACTCACACACACCCTCACTCACTAACTCACACACACCCTCACTCACTAACTCACACACACACACCCTCACTAACTCACACACACACCCTCACTCACTAACTCACACACACACCCTCACTCACTAACTCACACACACCCTCACTCACTAACTCACACACACACACCCTCACTCACTAACTCACACACACACACCTTCACTCACTAACTCACACACACACCTTCACTCACTAACTCACACACACCCTCACTCACTAACTCACACACCCTCACTCACTAACTCACACACCCTCACTCCCTAACTCACAGACACACACCCTCACTCCCTAACTCACAGACACACACCCTCACTCACTAACTCACAGACACACACCCTCACTCACTAACTCACACACACCCTCACTCATTAACTCACAGACACACACCCTCACTCACTAACTCACACACACCCTCACTCACTAACTCACACACACCCTCACTCACTAACTCACACACACACACCCTCACTAACTCACACACACACCCTCACTCACTAACTCACACACACACCCTCACTCACTAACTCACACACACCCTCACTCACTAACTCACACACACACACCCTCACTCACTAACTCACACACACACACACACACCTTCACTCACTAACTCACACACACACCTTCACTCACTAACTCACACACACCCTCACTCACTAACTCACACACCCTCACTCACTAACTCACACACCCTCACTCCCTAACTCACAGACACACACCCTCACTCCCTAACTCACAGACACACACCCTCACTCACTAACTCACAGACACACACCCTCACTCACTAACTCACACACACCCTCACTCATTAACTCACAGACACACACCCTCACTCACTAACTCACACACACCCTCACTCACTAACTCACACACACCCTCACTCACTAACTCACACACACACACCCTCACTAACTCACACACACACCCTCACTCACTAACTCACACACACACCCTCACTCACTAACTTACTCACACCCTCACTCACTAACTCACACACACCCTCACTCACTAACTTACTCACACCCTCACACACACACAAAACACACACACAGTTTTGAAGACTATCCTAAGGTGCGTCTCTGTTTTTACTGCCTTTGCACATACTGTAACATAGGCATTGGTTGACTTCATCTCTTAATGTTTCATATGTGCAGCTCAAAAGATCAGTGAGTTACAGCGCTCGAAGCAAAAAGTGTTACGTACAAACTTAACTTTATTTAAAACCCATCAGCATTAACGGGATGTGGGAATCATTTTAGATATTACAAATTACGACGTAACATTAAAGACAAAGCTTCGAAGAGTTAGTCGTGCCTCGCTGGAATAAAAACGGTATATATTAAAGCCCTCTCCTTCTCAATATAAAATGATCATCTGTCGACTGTGTGTTGTTTGTTGCAGGGGATAAAGCCTCCGGTGTGCACAGGCGTCCCGGTTCACATGGACAGAGGCTACTGCTGAGCCTTCCTCCATTAAACACTGTTTTCCCACATCACACATTTCAGGAGCCTTTACCTGAGGCAAAACTTACTTAATAATTACAAGTTCTGAAAAGAATTCTGCTGTAGATATGCAAACTGTTCCCTTTTACATTGAAAAATCTCAAATGGGGAGTGACTTCACCCACCTTGCCTTTGCCAATATACTGTAGTGTGTCATGGTTACCTTGAAAGTCATTATATGTGTGTGAGACATTATAATTGTATTATTATTATTTTTTTAGAAATGCACCGATCCAGCTTTTTTGCTTCCGATACCGATACTGGGGATTTGAGTATCTGCCGATATCGATACCAATACCAAGAGACTTTCTTAAAAAGTGTCTTTCTCTGAGTGAAAAAGTGAATGGTTTCTATCTCCATTGTGACATCAATAAAGTCTTGTCATGATGTTACAGATCTCTGGATTTTCAACACTATCCTTGGGATAGGCTATTTTATATAAATCTAAACAACTCACATAAATTGATCTGATCATTACAACGTGTGCATTACAAATATCTTATATCAGTTATTCTTAGACAGCATTTCATAAACTAATACAAACACTTGGCCGCTCCAGCAGAGGCTGTTTTATTTGATTAGGCTACTTTAGGTATTTCATTCCCAGTCTTGATTAGTTGCCGCTAGCATTAGCATGCTGTTGCTAACTGTGGAATTTTGCGTGGCGATTAAAAATACGTTTGCGGAGGTTGAAAGTGGTATTGGTTCAGTATCTGATATTTGTAGCCGATACCCAAAATCGTATTTTTTCTAGTATCAGCTCCAGTATCCGATACCAGTATTGGATCGGTGCATCCCTACTTCTTTTCTATAGATGTCATGAGCTCTTTTTGACCAAGCCCCAACAAACGAAAAAGAAAATATGGGGGTCATGGCGGGGTGCTGATATCGCTGTGATACCTCCCCCTAGTGGCTCAACGAGACTCCTGAAAGTGTGCCGCAACAGGGAATTCTATTGCCTGGTTCCAAAGAAAAAGAGAACTTAAAGTTGATATTTGTGCGTCTTTGACCTGTATGAGCGGCTGTATGAGGGGTCAGCGTGGTGCCTTTACGTTCCATCACGGTGGCTCCAGGATCAATTGTTTGGTAGGTTTTCTGGTGAGAGGGTTTGTCAGCAGAGAAAACCTTCCAAACAATTGATCCTGGAGCGTCCTAGAGACCACTGTGATGGAACGTAAAGGCACCATACGGCGGCTAGGTCACTACAAGGTCAAGTACGCGCAAACATCCACTTTTGTTTCCACATTCGTCGCATAATGCACCTTTAAGTATTTATCCACTGAACATGGCATGGACAGGACGCTGCATTTTCCCTCTGGCAAATGGGGAGTAAGGAGAGGGGCTTAGGGACAGAGCTCTTGGTGAACCAGGAAATAAGTCTAATTGTGACTCCCCAGACTCGTGTTCGTCCCCAGCCTCACAATTCATACTGGCCTTATCCCTGTTAGGGGGCGCTATAGCATGGACCATCACTATTGTCATGGGAATGGATTCATTTTCCTCCAGTTCATAAGTCATTAAATTTCCAACTCAATCTGATAAGGTACGTGCGAATTATAAAGGTTCATATTTATTCTTTGGGACATTTAGCCTGGCCACGCCCACATCTTACAAAATGTCATATAAAGGCTTTAGATTTTTGTTTGTTTATTTCTTGTGTACTGTATACCTGCAACTTTTCTTACAAATAGCTCAAACTGCAATTTTCAAGGTATCGGTAGGTGGCGCTGTACTGTGCCGAAGTGGACCTGCTAATGAGTTAGTTCTCTTCAGTTTAGGGTAGTGCATTAGTCACTGAGCTCAATAGATCATTGCATGTTCGAATTATACAGGAAAAATAACATTGGAGAGACATTTGCATTGGCCACGCCCACATCTTAGAAAATATGACATGACCGTAATGTATTTTTCAGTTTGTTTTATTGTGTAGAATATACCTGCAACGTTTCATATAAATTGTACAAACTGTCATTTTCAAAGCACAGATAGGAGGCGCTGTACTGTGGTGAAGTTGGTCTGTTAATGAGTTTGTTCCGTTCAGCTTGGGGTCGTGCACAAGTTTGAACTCAGGGACTAGTTCATTAAAACATAAGATTAAGTCAAAACAGGTTCTGGTTTTGAATCCAAAATGGCCGACTTCCTGTGCCTCGGGGCGTGGCGCTCCAATTCAGTTTTTGATTTGTCTTGATGTACCCTTTCACTGTACCGAACGGTTTTGGCCTAGGCTGAAGAACACGCGTCCCGATTTGAATAGGGGTCAACTGTCGAGCCATTTTGTTTTGGGCGTGGCTAATTCGTCCAGCTCGGGCCTAATGATATTTTTTAATTCGCTGTTTTGATTGATATGGAATTTGTTTGTGAGGTTATTATCAGAAAAAAAATTAAAAAAACATGTGGTGGAGTGCAGTCTGTTTTAATATGTTTATGGTATTCAGACCTATGGGTATTCTCTTATTTTACCTGAAATGTTTCTGATGCACTTTGACCCTCAGCACGCAGGCTTTCTGTCTGTTCAAATAATACTGTCATTTGTTTTTTGATTTTTTTTATATAGGACTTAAATAAAACACTATATCCTCAGTCTCAGTCATTATTTTGGCCAAATATGCATATTCTAGAATGTGATGACGTCATCATCTCAGATGGACCAACGTCGCTCTTTGGGCGAGGGGCCGTTTTTGGACAAAAAAGTCCAAACTGGAAAAACGACTCAAGTTGAACCGGGTCATAGTTGTGAGGGATTGGGCCTTCATACCTTCCGGATCAATGTTTTGGCTGTAAGTCTTTTCAGGGCTGGACTAGCCATCGTGGGCAGGTGTACCTTTGGGCCGGTCAGACCAAATGCGAGATCAGGCCCATTTTGTACCACACTGACCCACAATAGAAACATCCCTTACCCTGTAGTTAAACACGTTTCTTAGGGTGTAAGTGATTAACGCAAAATCAGAAACATGCATATAATTAATCCACTTGAACAATTCAAATGCTCAGCTCTGAGTTTGGGCCAAAACTAACTATTTAAATGTTTAAACAGGAAATCAGCTTTAAGTACTGTTTTATAGTATAAATCCAATGCACCTAGTGAAAGAAGTACTTTGATCACCACTATAGCTTGTATGTGTGTAATGTACTTTTCCGTCATATTTCTAAGATGATCAAATAAATTGCAAACAGCCGTAAAAATTTCAGAATAATTTATTGGTGTTTTCCACTCCGAACACCCTGCTCTCCACTCCCGATCTCCACCCTGACCTCCCGAAAAGTCTTTTGGCTTCGAATGGAACATGAACATTCTCTGGAACACAAACAGACATGGGAGTGGAAGACAACTATAGCAAAGGTACAGTAAAGTGGACAGACACGTCTGAGGAGAAATAAGTTCACAACACAGAAGCTCAGGGCGCTGTGGTGAAGCGCTGCAAAAACAATGTCTTATTGATGATTTGAATTTATAAGTGGCTTTAACTCCTTAAAACAGATGACTTACTTCTCTGACTTTATTTAAATACATGTGTGTAATCTTTTTCCATCTCATTTATGTTCATTGTAAGTCGATTTCAGTGGATTCAAAACACATAAAAAATATCAATTGAAAATGTAAATGCTTAACTTTTACATTTACTTAATTGTTTTAAGTTACTCGAAAGCACTTGTTTTAGTTTATTTAACTGACTAAATTATTACAACGTATACAAAAATGAAATGACAGATTATTGATTAAATAGATTTTTTTCTATTCCAAGTCAAATTTTCTGTGCTTGGAATTGACCTTTCGCAAAACAACCCCCCCCCTAGCAACTGTTAGCCCCCCTGCTAGCTCTGTCAAGAAGTGAAGCTTTAACAAAATGTCATAACTGGGGTGCGATCTCCTCTAGCTCGAGGGAACATGGGCTGCAATGTGCAGTGGAGGAAAATATTTTAAATACACAAAGAAGCGGAAACTACATCTATCGAGACTAAACCGTCGGTCTCTTGAGAAATCGGAACAAATCCCTGGAGCTGTCTTAAATGTAACCGACACAGTTGTGTGGACTAGTCCTGCTCTGGCACCACCGGGTAAGCTCTCTTATGTTAGTCTATATTGTCTCATGATCGGAAGGTTGGGGGTTCCTGAAGGTGCATGCTGTCGTGTCCTTGGGCAAGACACTTCACCCGCACTTCAACCACCTTGCCTCCAGTGGTTGCGAACTGTAAAGCGCTTTGAGTGCCTAATGTAGGTGGAAAAGCGCTATACAAGTTGAGACCATTTACGATATAGTTTAAAAAATAAATATATATATATGAGTGTTATATACGAGTTGGCAGCTTACTAAACCTACAGCAGTGCCTTTTTTTGTGTATTTTTCATTTATACTCAGAGTAACCCCTAACTCGATGATCTTGCCAATACTATTACAAAAGTGACCAACTAAACTAAAATTATTCAGTATTTAATAGTGTCCAAAATCAAGCTAAATGACTCTAAACATCAAACCTTTTAGTGAAAAAACATTATTAAAACTAACTTTCCTTTCAAATGAATATTGAAATTCTATTTTCACTTTCTTTTTTAATCTGAAATAATTCCAAGTACCCCCTGCTATTGGCTGCAGTGGCTCTGTCCCCCCGCGGCTGTGGCTCTTATTCAGCGAGGTAACATATTAGTCATTATTCTCCAGCCGTGATGTCCTGTGTGCTATCGGTGCAGGGGCAAAACAAAACCACAAAACTAAACTCTTCCTGTCGCACTTAAAAAGTAAACGTGCAGGTATAGACGATGGCCGTTTCGGGGCGGGGTTTTGCGAAAGGCACGTTACACGTAATTCCCATTTCTTTGGCTGATAGGCGACCGGGTAGACCTTCAACACACAAAATAAACACACGTAATAAGTAAGTCAATGATAACCGGTGAGATTACAATCATAACAAAAATAAATAAATACAAAAATCCAAACTCCGAGTCTTTTTGGATTTGATTTTTTGCGGTTTCCACCTGATATCCATTGAGCTGTCTTTTGCAGAAACATAAAGAACTTTGCCGAACCTTTAATGGCATGTGTAAAATGATCCTGTACAAAAGAAGCTCACTTCCTAATCATAATATTCGACATTTTAAGACGCATTATGAGTGATTCAATTGAAAGCTGTGCAATTTCAACGTCTCTGGGGCTCGACGTGAACTTTTTTGCTCAACTGGCCACCGTGGCTTGGACAGGGCTTCCGCAGGGCATTGATTAGTAATTACATTGTAATAACAATACAGGCCTATTGGTTATAAACAACACAACCCTGGTGTACCATGGACCTAGAACAGACGTACAATGTTACATTGCCATGTTGTACAAAGTCAAGGCCTGCCTGTGAAAACAGTTAACACCCTTAAGAGCGTTCACTATCGCACAACAAAATGGTTTTATACAATGAGTTTTCATTTTGACACATCTGCGTACTGTAAATGCTTTTGGCTCCAACTCATTTAAGTGGAGCACTATTGTAAATGTACAGTCCTGATCAAAAGTTCAAGACCAGCCCAAAATAAAATCACATTTTGCATGGTTGAATATTAACAAAGTTTCAAGAACTTCAATATGCAACAAGAAGAAATGGGAGTGAGGCAAAACACATTTTGAGAAAATCTTTTATTGAAAACAATAAAATAAACTGAAATAGTCTGTTTTTGCAGCTGATCAAACGTTTAGAACCACATCCAAATCTGTGCAAAGATTTTGATGCAAAGGCAAACAAAGATTCTGGTTCTGAACGTGGTCGGGTTGTTGAGCTGCATCAGCAGATCCTCTCACATGCACTGTCATGCCAGTAACGTTGGAAACCATCAGGACGTCATGACAATGTGAATACAGTGCCTGACAGAAACTGACACTCAGTCCACTTTTTTTTTTTAAAGGCATGTGGTTCAAAACTATTTCGGTTTATTTCTTGATTTCAATAAAGGGTTCACTCAAATGTAATTGGTCTCACTCCCCCTTCTTCTTGTTGGATAATGACGCACTACTGTAAACCTTGTTAAGCGACAACCTTGCAAAATGTGAATTTTTACAAATTTTCAACTGGTCTTGAACTTTTGATCGAGACTGTATTATGTTAGCCCAACATTTGACTTACACGCTAGTTTGAGCTTTACAGACATTTCAAACTACATACATTCACTCGTCCTGTGCGGAACATTATTTAGGTCATCAGATTTAGAATTTTAAATGTCATTGTACTTTAAGTGTTTGAATCCGTTATTGACGATTGATTTTGAAAAGTGTTTTCAATTCAAACTTCATATATCAAGTACTTCATGTGTACAGGATTTCCACGATGGCGTGAAAATATTGTGCTTTTTCTTTAGCAGGAATTAGAAATGAATAATCCCCTCTGAAAACAAACTCCCAAATGGTGTTGAGTCCAAGCCTGTAAAGTTTGGAGTCTGTAAGAGCAACTAAATCGGAGACGGAGATGTTGCAAGAGTGGAATGAAAACCTCATTAGGAGAAAACGGCCCTGGAGTTTAGTAACGCCTGCACATGCACGTGTATATTTCTGCCGCAAAGGAAGTGACCATATTTGGATTACAGCGTCGTCTCGGCCACAGCCTTTCGTGCATGTCAATATTTGTGAATGAATAAGCGTGGGGAGAAAGGCCCGTTTTCGGTTGCAAAATTGCAAATCTGATGACACAAATGATGACGTTGATATTCTATAAACCCAAAGGGATGGATCAGTTCACTCCGGACGGTCAGGGGGGATCCTGACCCCGCCGGAGCTCAGACATGTGCCGTATACATTCACTTTGTAAGAGATACATCATTCAAACAATCTGCACCGTGTTGTCACTTGACACTTCCGGAACCCTAAGACCCCAAACTTGTGCTTGGTGTGTGGCCTCTGCTCCGTCAGGGGTTCTTCCTACAGTGGGTACAGCGCGGGGCTATGGCAGCAGCGAAACCTTTTTGTATCTATATCGCCACGATCTGCTCGTGTTCCTCGTGAGCGGCAAACAACGTCCACAGCAACATGAGCTAAACAAAAACAGAGATATTGTGCCTCTCCTGGTGAATATGCAAAGATATTGCCAAGTCTTCACTATAAGGCGTTTAAGGCAAGACGCTGCAGGTGAAAAGGAAATTTAGCGGTATGAAGTTGAAACTTTTGCTGAACAAAATGTGAGGAAAAAATTTATAGCAAGCTGATCTATAAAAAAATATATTTTCAGCGACAAAATCTATATAACAGATGGATAATAGATGATTGTTTTATTTTGTTGACACTGTATATTAGTTACAAAGATTTTTCAGATTTGTGTAGTTTTTGAAAAAGCTATTTATAAGTGAAATAATCTGCAAATCTATGTTTTCACCTGTCATGTCACAACATCCAAAGGTTTTCAGGAGGTTGAAACAGAGCCAACGGTCGTCCTCACTGCTTAGGTACAGTGCACTGCAGTTTCATTGTTCCAAATGGGTTTTGTTGTCACCTCATTATTCTTGTAAAAGCATTTTCATGAAGATCTTAAAGAAGCACCTACAGACTAAAACCAAGGGCGGGTTTGTTGATATCATTAATCTACAGGAAAAGTTTCAAATTGATACCTCCACTCTTCTCCCCATTCACCCGCAGAGTCCCACCTCAAGCAGAACCACAGGCTCAAATTTTGACATTCACTTGCCTTGTTGCCACGATGCCACCGCACCTCCTGACTGCACCGAACTGGCGAGACCCACGCCGACGGGTTCCGCCGCGGCCATAGCCCCACAGGAAAGCCCTTTGCGGGTGAATTGCTGAATTGAGTTCGAAAAACAAAACAAAAACGGTAAAGTGCTACTTGCGAAACTGGAGGCACCCTGATACGAAAAGGAAACGTTCTCGAGCAACATTTAGACGGGGGACGGGGCGAACGCACGACAGAAACGACCCATTACCAGTTCAAATAGTGTCCCATAGAAAAATAAAGCTCCGCTAAGTTTTACAGGTGCTGTGTAGTGTTCGTCTCTGCGCTGCTACAAGCTGGCCGTCCCGTCACTTCCTTTTCCTTTTCCCACAACCGCGTTCCCACGTACAGTATATAGGGTTCGGGATCAGGTGACGTCTTTTTATTCCGTCTCGGAGGTAAATCAAAAGCATGGGGAATGGGGGGGGGGGAGGGGGGGGGGGGGGCAGCCACGATATCCATGCTACATAGTTCTCTTCAAACCCTGAGCGTGCGTCCGACCATTGCTCTGTATGTGGTTCAAAATGGAAAGAATAAAATAAAATACAAAAGGATCCACAGAGGTCTTCCATACAAAAAAGCTCAAAAACTATTTTCGAAATTTCAACAGAACCGATCCGTTTTTTTGGAATATTGCACTTTGGTATGATTTAGATGAAATGGTAAAGCCACACTGCCGAACATTTCAGGTTATATTTGACTGCGTCCCGACAGTGTGAGTGTTGTAAAGGCTGATTTACGGGGCAGAGATATAGATCCGAGGGCCTGATGTCGCCAACCACCCAGACTTTTCCTTTTTGTTTGAAGGATACAACCCCAGAACCGATAATGTTCGAGATCTGGATATTTTGTACCACATTTCAGAAGCTACTCACAAAGGATGTGTGTGTGTGTCACTCATCGGTCTACGGGACCAGATCCAAAACATGAGGTTTTTTGGCTCCTGTGACGAACGAGTAAAAGGCGCTTTATATTTGGATGAAAGCGATGCATTAGATACCAACATTAGTGTTATTAATTATTTTAGGATGATTCCAATTTGTAATTAGTAAGTGCAAATAATAATAGTGCTAATAATGTTGTTAAAAGCATTTCCCATGTAAATTAGCACTGCGCTAATGGCTCGCTAATGCAATAGTTTTTTGAGGTTTGAGGAACTTATTTTTATTCCTAAAACTTTTGTTCCAAACAAGATTGTAATGTGCATTTCTGTTGTTGTATGTTATAATGTAAAACGCACCAAAACAGCAGGCGCCTTCCTGGTCCTTTTAGCTATCTGAGCCCGTTCCTACGTTCCATCCCCTTTTGGTCCTTTTCGTGGCATTTATAAAGTTCTTTGGTTTCCTTATCATTAACATTTTACATTTTAAGACAATGTTTAGTTTGCCTCTGGATGTGCACCCGACCCACAAAAAGCAGAAGCTTCACTGAATTAGCGATATCGTTTAGCGGAGAGCACAGTTTAGATGCTAATGTGTGTCGAAATTAAATGATCAAAAGGCCTATTCATTCATTAATCAATTCCAACATGGCTTTGACCTAAATGTGGTCGATGGGTTCAAAATATCTGGATCGTTCATAATTTGCAGTAATTGGTGGCTAATGCTAACGGCTATAGGAAAAATATATTGAGCAGGCTAACAGGCTCTGCAAAGTCTCCCGGATATGGCATACGTTAGAATCGAACACCGCTTCTTCTTTTTATTTCTATGGTTAGCCATCTTTGGCCGGCAGTGTGGACGTTTTTTTTTTGGGGTGGCTAACGGGCTGCGATGTTTTGACCATTTTGGCTTCTAATAAAAAAATGGCATAGTAGGCTACAATATCCCAAAATAGACCGGTCTGGCCACGAGAAACCATTTCTCATCTAAAACTTAAAAACATACAGAACCCATGAATGGCAAATCATTCCAAAATCGGCAGGATCAGTTTGAAAGGAAGACGGCGTCGTTTCTGGATTTGATTCTTCGTTATTGACGGGGATCCTTTCTGAGTCAAGCGCAAGTACAATGCGTGGGACTGTCCCGGCTCCAGCTACAGTGAAGCGGGACGGGAAACTGGCTCCAAAAAAAACCAGAACGAAATAAAGAGGTCTTTAAAAGAGAAAAGCGAGTCTCCCAAAGGGCTTCTATAGAGCGGGTGTCTCCAGTTTAAAGGGACTGTGGTGATTCTACAGACTTTTTCTTCTTATTGGGCTGGGAAATGTCTTGGCCCTGTCCCGCACGGCGCAAGAACGAATATCTAAGGGTCAGTTGCGTCGACTTGAAGTAAGGGCTTTGTGTAGGAGTAGTTTCAACTTGAGATTTTCCTTTTCTTCTTCACAAATTAGAAGATTTTTGTTTTTTAATGCAGATATTTTTCCATTTTGAAAACTTTTATTATGTTATTTTTTTGTCTCCTACCTTTTATTCCACCGGCAGATTACGTTTGCCTTGAAATAAAACCTTCTTTAAAACAATACAAATATCGCTGACTTTCCAAATATTTGTTCTTATTCCATGGGAAAAATTACCTGTCAATGTTCCCAAAAAGGAAACACACATTTTATTGATTTAAAGCCCCAATATTCTACATGACTATTTTCACCAGGAGATGGCAGTGGTGCGTCATTATGCAAAAGTCGAACAGCACTTGTGCCTTTTCTTATTTGCCTATTAGATTTCAATAGAAACGTGTTTTTTGGGCATTTAGCCGGGCCGTGTCAGCTTTTTTGCTTATTGGCACATTAAAGGCTCTATACTTTTTTTATATCTTTGTTTGCTTTCATTGTTTGTAATTGTTGGATATTTAGGTAGGTCGAAACGCACTCCTAATGCATTAACATCCTAATATTCCAATTCTTCACAGGAACGGGTTTCTCAGGAACCTGAGCTTAGACGAGCTGATGTGTACCTGTCTGGTCTTTGTGCGTGCGCTCAGTCACGCAAAAAGACCAAAGATGTTGTTAGCATTTAGCCTCTCCCAGTATATTCCTATGGCTCCAAACGGGGTGAAGTTAGAAGCGACCACGCTCTTCCACGGACACAAAGACCAGACAGGTACGCATCAACTCGTCTAAGCTCAGGTAAGAACATATCTCAGTATGGAAAAACGGTGGCCTGTTCCTTTAAGAAAAAATATAAATGGAATTTCAATTGTTTTTTTTCAAAGATTGTTTTGTTCTTATTTCAAGGGAATTAAACTTTACATAAAAAATATCGTTTCACGGTTTTTTGCTATTTCATTATTTTTCCTCAAATTGAAATAAAACTAACAGGAAAGTCGTGTATTGTTCTTTTCCTAATGTCAAGATGACATAATCTGTCAAAGTAATAATAGGTGAAATCAGTAAAGAAACTAAAATGTAGAAAGTAAAATAAAGATCAAAAACCACCCTTAATTCAAGTCGCTGAAACCTTTTCTCACATATCCGTTCTCTGCCGTGTTGTCGGGACGTTATGTGCCCCGCTCCCACTCCCTGCTGTCCCGCCGCGGAGAGGAGCAGGAAGAGTCCAGCGTCCTGTGCGGCAGCGGGCTCCGCACAGACATGGCGGCCAGGCTGAGCGCTCGGGCCGGGTGCGGCGAGGGCGGCCTGTACCGGCTGTTGGCGGCTCGGGGATCCATGGGCGACAGAGAGGGCGCCTCCTGGCGGTGGCGGCGCAACCTCTGCCCCTCCTCCTCCGAGTCGGACGCCTCCTCGTCCTCGTTCTCCTCCTCCAGGGTCAGCTTGAACTGGAACTTGTCGGTGGACGGGTTGGCGGACGAGGCGTTGGGCGGCTGCGTGTGGGAGGGGCGCGCTGGGTGGGCGGTGTGCTCCTCTGGGCTGGTGGGGGACGGGCTGCGCGGGATCATGCTCTGGTACCACTCGCGGTTGTCCTCCAGCGTGTCCAGGATGTCCTGCGCGTCCGGGTGCACCAGGTCGGCCCACGTCTCCCACAGCGGGTGCACGATGTAGTCGATGAAGCCGACCTGCGCAGAGGAAACAGGAGCATAAAACCCCGGGCCTCATTTATCAAACTTGCTGAGCACAAAATGAGGCCAGAACTTTGCTCCAGCTGCCGTACGAGGTCCGCACTTTAGGAAACACTGCTGAGACGAGGAGGGGCGAGGGAAGACGAGGGGAGGACAGTTTGAGAAGTCATGTTTGGTCACTTTATAGAACTAGTTCATTCATTGAAGTTTATTTCCTCATTCATAAGTCACTTTGCATTGCCTTTTATGGTCAAAGGGAGGCGGGCAGAGGGCGTGTCCTGAGCTTCCTGCTCCACATGTGGTCAGTGGAGGAAGGACTACGGTGCGTACTGGCACAAACGCAGGGTTTTAGAAATCGGAAAAACACTTTGCGTACAGATTTTTTCGTTACTTTGCTAAGCACTCTCAAAGTCAGAGTCTCACACACAGTTTGATAAATGAGGCCCCTGGACCTTCTGGCTGTGAGGCATGGACACCAACTGCTGTGTGCCAGGGCTGGGTACCATTACATTTGTACTTGGTTTCTGATACCGATACTCCTACTCTTATTGATACTCCTTATCGATCTGGTACTTCAACACTACTCTTAATGATACTTTAAAAGAAAAATGGTTTATTATTTTACTACATTACTATTTATTTATTTATATTATTATTATTTATATTATTATTATTATTATCTAGTAAATCAAGGCTGTTGGTAAGATTTGATTCCAAATGAAACTTAGTGCAGTAAAATAATGAACTAGAATCGTTTTCTGCCTCTGTTTGTCGACACCGGCAGCGGCTCGGCGGCATGCACGTGCACATACGTACGTGCACGCTCCCACATCGTATACGCCACCGAGTGTGATAGCCTCCACCCAAACTCTTTTGTTTAGGTTTTTGTGAAAGAAGGAAGTGCGAGTGGCTCATCTGTTTGTTCAATACGAAGTCGTTACGTTTGGCTTTTTACAGCGGGTTAGCAGCAGCGGCTCGGAGGGGGGGGGGTTCTGAGTACAATCAGCACGTTTTTAATGTTTAACTCCCACGCGCACCTGTCTCACGTTGGAGAAGGAGGAAGAACGTGGGGATGATCCGACACGTGCGGGTCGCAGGGATGAACAGACCCGAGGCGGCGCACGCAGCCATAAGGGCGGACACAGACTTTTATTTTAGTGATTGGCACAGAAACACAGAAGAGCGTTTAGGCTGGAGCTGGACCGGCACACGTGGCCCCGGGGCCGTTATGATACCAGGTTCCGGTACCCATCCCCACCGATAGTTGATTACCTTTTCCAATACCTAAACTATACTATATATACTAAAATATGTGTCATCTAGAACCAGAAAACAGGACAATAATGTGTGGAAGATCTGCAAATTTATAATATTGGGTTCACCTCCAACATCAAGAAATGTGTGAAAAAGGGGGATTTGTTTGGGCAAAAAGTGGGAGAAACTGTGGGAATATATTTATTTGAGCTGGAACAATCAAGTACTTTCCTGTCCCTGGACCAACAGCATCAAAACCTGGATCTGCTTTCGATACTTTCCTTTTTTCGATACTGGGAGTACCTGAACTGGGAGTTCCATATGCTGGTATTGTTTTCCCTATTAACTGCATTACACTTTCACAAGTTGTATCTAAAAGGAAAACGTATGAATTACAAAAATGATCATTAATATCAGTCACTGGGTCAAAACAAAATCCTTTTACCTCTATCTAACATTATAGGCCTTTAGAATGCTGTGACGTGACCTGAAACCCAGCAGTTGTTCAACGGTACGCAGCCCTACTGTGCGTGCTCTCACCTGGTTCTTCTCGATGGAGGCGTTGTCTTTGTCGCACATGGGGCTGATCTCCATGCCCTTGTCCCTCTCGCGGTCCCCCTGAGTGAAGAACTCCACCATGATGCGGTCGGTCCACTGCCGGTACAGCTCCAGGGGCTTGGTGGGGTTACTCAGGTCTGCACAGTGCACCATGTTCTGCAGAACCTACAACAACAACAAATTTGCCATTTTTGTCTTCAGTTATAACGTTCTGTTGGCATCTATAACAAACGCAGTCGGCTGTTGTTGGAAGGCGTCCAGATCGCACTGCGTGTCATTCATAAAGAAGCGGGGAATACAGAGTGCAAGGAACGGCTTTGGGAGTATACGGTGACTGGTGGAGTTAACAGACCTTTACGGCAACGCCAGGTAAAAGCAGAGACGTTTATTTACTTTGTGCTTCATCCATCATAGTTTACGGTGACAGGTGCCGACAGCATTACTAAATGTGTTGTTGGGCCTTTGACTTCTGCTTAGTATGTCGGATCAGTTTTGTTTTTGTTTTTTTTACTGCAGTGCGTTCTTTGCCTTCTGAGTTTGCTGTTGTGTCGGTGGCAGAGCTCTGGAAGTAAACGCTGGTTCTAAAACTTGATTCTGTGACAAAAACAGGCCTGCGTTTACTCCAACATTTTGAATGAGCGCTGTTTCTTGCAGATTTGTTTGTAACTCAGTAATTACTTTAGAAGGGGGCGTGGCCTCGTCAAGGGGGAAGGGAGTATCCTTTGGGAAACACCATTTTTTACTCTTTGTAGCCATTTTCTGACCGAATATAAACTTATTTATCACACACAAATAGTCCATATGGAGGTTTTTTCACAGTGGATTGTTCAGTACAAACATCGCCACTGTGTCGCGTTACATACGTCTTGTGCGGAGTAACATCACCAAAGAGTTCTTGGGCTGACTGGAAAGTAGTATCCCCAGAGCAGGAGCTGAAACATTCCCTCTAAAAACACCAAGACACAGCTGGTGCAGATGGTATTAGCTGGTACCTGTATGCGGTCAGAGTAGTTGTCCAGCAGCAGGACTCCCAGACTGGTCACCTTCTTGGTCTCCACCATGGTCTTCATATCAGCCAGGAAGTTCATGTGTTTGGACATGTCTGTGGCCAGCACCTGAGGGACACACTCTGGGTTACAGCCGCACCGTTTTGGAGACAAACTATTTGCATTCGCACAACTGTTTCAAAACAAGACGCTTATTAGTAGTAGTTTAGTGGTCAAGTAAAACATGAAATACCCTCCAAAGCAACACATCTTTTATGCGTAGAATTATTTTGTGTGAAGATTGTTAATGAGAAAGACACAACATTTAGAGTAGCTATTTCAAAAGTTTTTTTCCACTGTAAAAATGTGGCTTCCTTAGGTTGGTGGAGAGTCCTTGCCCCCGTTCCCACCCTCACCTATGGTCATGAGATCTGGGCAATGACCGAAAAGACACGATCACGGATACAAGCGGCTTTAATGAGTTTCCTTTGCCTGCACACTTCGAGATAGGATGAGAAGCTCATTTGCCCGGGAGGAGCTCAGAGTAGAGCCACTGCTCCTTCGTGTAGACCCAAGAAGAGTTTCTATATTTGCTGAAGCTTTTTTTCCTGTAATGATTTTTGAAGCTTTTTAATAAAGAACGTTTTACCGCTTCCTTAAATTCTCTTTCTTGTGATGTTTACTGTAAACCTTTTGCGTGTCCTTTGGACTGGACTGTGTTGACCTTCCATTGCAGGTTGTTCAAGTTCTGGGCCTAAACCCAGCTTCCCCCATTAACGGTAAGCCTTGACCCGCACAGTCAGGTCCTGATGGAGCTGGTGTGTCTCTCGGTGCGGCTCTGGCCGAGGCGTCCCAGCTCCTCAGCGCGTCTGTACCGGGCACGGTCAGCACCTGGGGCAGAGCTGGTGCGACGCCTGGGATGGCCTTTCCTGAAACCCCAACAGGGGTCTAGTCACGTTTTTCTACCGTCCAATTTACAAGACGCGATTCTCTGTGAATGCCTTCAACTCGGAAAGACTCTCAGCGACTGAAAAAGATAGCGTGTGTGCACAGCTTTAGTTTGTGGGTCAAAAAAAAAAGGATAATTAGTCAAATTCATGTGAGCCTTTACCTTTAAGAAAAAGCAAGCAATCATCTACCAGGAACTCACTGTCCATGCTAACAGGTCTAAGCTAATCTTGGAAGTTCAGGCCAGCAGAACTAGCATAGCCACATCATGCAACAAGCCAATACCAGCACCCACGCTCCTCCTCACCATGTCTATGACCATCTTGCGAAGGGAGTCCCTCTGCTTCTTGCTGAGGTTCTGGAAGATGTCGCAGTTGTCCTCCTGCAGCAGTTTGAAGCCCACAGCCAGGTGATGGTTCTCCAGCACCGAGGCATCGTTGTACATGAGAGCCAGCTCTGAGCCTGGACACCAGACACATGGTCAGACACACGCACACCTAGAAGACACCGGAGAGAACCTGAGGAACCTACTGGTGTTGATGAGGAACTGGTTGGTGACTCCTGGATGGTCCACGTCATGGATGGCACTTGCAAACAGGACGGCCATGATCTCCAGGTCCGTGAACACCGCCTGCCGTCACAGAAGACACCGGATTATGCAAGACAGATACGGCTGGGACCTCATTTTGGCAACGTCTTTACACTTCACTCTTTTCCCAGTCTTTGTCCGACATGGTCCAATGGGAGTTTGATGAATGACCCTAAAGGTAAAATTTGGGGGATATTGACCTTCCGAATCACCCACATGGCAGATTGGCGTGGGCACTGACTCGCTTTTTACCTCCGAGGTTGTCTGTGGTATATATTTTAATATCCGTGTAAGCTCTCAGTTGTACAGGAGTCGTCCATCCTAGATCTGGGTTTATACAGGCAGAAGCAGGTCAAATGTACTGCTTTTTAATGCCCAAATACTATATTTCAATGACATACACACAGGGGGGAAAAAACTGTGCATATTTCATTTCTTAAGATTTGCAAACATTTCATCGTAACAGAGGAAAGAGAATTGGACAGAATTGATAACATTTGAGTAAAAAAATTTGGTAAATTTCAGCCAAGACTGCAACGGAATCATTTTGGTATTATCGATGAACATACACAGTAAAAACTTTTGAACGATGTCATGATTTCCAAATAAATTTAGATTTAATGCCAGTTTGAATCCGATTTAATGCTTTTGAATGACATTTGAGGCATTGATTTTGCAAAATGCATTTAATGACTTTTCATGCTTTTTAATGCCCCGCAGAAACCCTGTAGATGAAGGTTCTTGAGTCATCATCTGTACTTTGTAGTTGAAACATGCCTCTGATACACCGATACGCATTTGGAAAATGTGGAAAATGACCCCACAGTGCCTGAGAGCCACAGTGCTATAAAGACAGTGTCTGACACAGACTGGTTAGACACTAAATCTAAGCCTGTCTCCTCCTCCTGAAATCGACTTTTAAGCTTTAAATTCTGTTTAGTTATTCATTATTACAATAGGAAATTTAATCAAAATACACCTTTTATCAAAAGAGCCAAATGTATTTTTAAATTTTGTTACAAACTATACAATACAATTGCAAAATATGATTTATTATTGCAAATCATGTCAAAATCTTGAGTCGTCTCGTGGACTCAATCTCGTGTCTTGTCTCATTCTCGTTAGATTTGTATCTTGTATTTGTATCCACCCCTAACTATACCCATACTATTGTAGTGGTTGTGGGGCAGTACCTCCAGAGCGGGGGTGGACAGCAGCACATGTGTGGACTGCACCACGTCGGCTGCGTGGATGTTGTTGTGGTAGGCCACGTCCGCGTGGTAATGGTCCTCCAGGGTCATCATGAAGGTGAGGAAGGTGTCTGTGGGGATCTTAAAGGTCTTCAGCAGGTCCCGCTCCTGCAACCATGAATCAGAGAATATGTCTGAAAAGTTCTAGCCTTATTTTGGAAGTCTGGGGAAATATTTTATGAATACGTGGTTCCCCAAGTGGAGTCCGGGGCAGCCCTCAAAGGTTGTCTACTCTAAGGTTGCAATGTCATGTTTTGACAGTTTTTGATATCTTTAAATTCCCCAAAGTTCCGAGCCAAAGTTCTGGAAAATTCATGGGGAAAGGCCTATTACACACATGGGCAAAGTATATCATGATCAAGCACTGATAAGGAACCATCTTTGGTAATAATGTTTCAGCCGTTTTAGATCATTCTCTAACCAACAAAGTGCAAGATTTGTGATCCAGATGTGTTTGAGATTATTATAGTAATGGTGGCTAAGATATGACACAAAGAAAGCTCTACCTGGAAGACGGAGAACATGACAACCGTGAGAGGACGGTTTCCTGAAAACTCGGCTATTTTAAAGATGTCCAGACCCCAGCGGTTTATGTCGTCGATCTCCTGCAACACAACACGAGGTAAGGTTATGTCGGTACAGATTCAAGAGCAAGAGCCTAGAGAAAGTAGTATATCAACCGCTCACTTACTTTTTCCTGTCTAACATTGTGTTTGATTCTTTCCAGTCAGGATTTAGGCCAAACCACAGCACTGAGACAGCTCTGATCAAGGTGACAAATGATATCCGTATGAACACCAACGCAGGTAAGGTCTCAGTTTTAGTTCTGTTGGACCTGAGCGCTGCCTTTGACACAGTGGACCACGGGATCTTACTTCACAGGTTAGAAAACTGGGTGGGAATCTCTGGTACTGCGCTAAACTGGTTCAAGTCCTATCTGGAGGATAGGACGTACTTTGTCAAAATTGGCAGATTTTCACCTCTCTCAGAGGATGAGTATAGCGAACAGAAAAAGTCACAGAGAAACAGAGAACAAGAAGTCAAAACAAAGATGGAGAGAAAAACTGTGCCAAGTGTCAAGGCCAGAGATATCCTGTTGCTTGGAGACGGAGCCATATCTAACGTAAACAATGAGAAGATGACCACTAGTTCTTATCCGAGCGCCACCGTTTCTGACATCATAGATGTTCTAAACAAGGAGATTACAAATAACCCTGGGATAAATAAACTTGTTATTCATGTTGGTGCTGTTGACATAAAAAACGGAGAGTCGGAAGTCCTGAAAGAAAAGTTTAATGAACTTTTTGAGAGACTTGATTCTCTGGATAAAGATGCAATACAAATTTTTATCAGTGGACCTATCCCAAACATCGATGGGAGAATAAACAAATTCTCCCGGCTGTTTCAGTTGAACACATGGCTGTCCAATGTCTGTGAGTCAAGAGGACTGTATTTCATAGAGAACTTTAATCTTTTCTGGAAACGCGACGATCTGTTTAAAGGAAATGG
Organism: Proterorhinus semilunaris; assembly: GCA_021464625.1. NCBI lineage: Eukaryota > Metazoa > Chordata > Actinopteri > Gobiiformes > Gobiidae > Proterorhinus > Proterorhinus semilunaris. Next base: position 34,087,457 of record CM038351.1, read on the forward strand.
CCCACATTTGAGCAGAGGTGGAGTGAGACGACTGACGGAAAATCTCCTCCATGCTCTGCAAAATCAGTGGAGGCCTGAGCGGCAAGAGAGAGCAGAGAGGAGCATGAGAAGAGCTCTTGGCTCGCCAGCAAAGGTTTTGCCTGCATCCCCAATACAAGATTCAGTCGCAGCTGCATCATCTGCACCTACAGTAAAGGACTCAGCCACAGTTAAGGATCCAGCCACAGCAGCGCCATCAGCGCCTACAGTAATGGACTCAGCCACAGTTAAGGATCCAGCCACAGCAGCACCATCAGCGCCTACAGTAATGGACTCAGCCACAGTTAAGGATCCAGCCACAGCAGCACCATCAGCGCCTACAGTAAAGGACTCAGCCACAGTTAAGGAAACAGCCACAGCAGCACCATCCACATCTGCATCTCCGGGGAAAAGCTCAGCTTCGGTACCACCTGCATCTATAGTAAATGATTCAGCCGAAGGAGCACTTTCATCAGCTCCACCACAGGCCTTGAGCCCGACTGCTGCATCTACACCCTCCAGAGATCTTTCTGAATCATTCCCATCCCCAGACTCACCTATGGGATTCCCCATCCATTTTGAAACCTTAATACAACAAGGGACTCAAATGACTCCCCGCTCTTCAGTCATGTCAAGGCCAAGGCTTTCATCCCCAAAGAAGTATCCTGCCCCTCTTCCACCTCTGTCTTTTTCACCAACCAAGGTCTCCCCAGCTCGGCCCCCACCACCGGTGCCCACAGCTGTTATCTCCAGCAGCGTCACTGCTGCTGTCTAGGACATTAGGGGCCTCTGCGTTGCTACCATGCATAGCAAACTCAAAACCAACCAGAGGTCCACAGAGGGAGTGAGTTCTTCTGAAACTATTAGTACTGTCAAACAACTTAGATTAGATAAGAGAGGGACAGTCAGACCGTCCAATCAAAGAACTCTAATCCATATCCCTTGCAAAAAGATTCCATCCACTCAAACACAGATCAATCTCAAACATGCTGTACTCAATGTCAGATCATTAAAAAACAAGTCCTTTTTAATAAATAGTTTTATTTCCTCTTATAATTTAGACTTTATGTTTTTAACTGAAACATGGCTTGACAAAAACAATGGAAACGCAGTTTTGATTGAGTGTAGTCCATCAAATTTCAATTTTGTGTCTGAAACACGCCAAAACCAAAGGGGCGGGGGTGTCTGTGCCATATTCAGGGACAATATAGTCACCCACAAATTGTCATTTGGGGTTTTTCAATCATTCGAGTATGTGTCTTTCAAAATGGAGATAAAACAATCTTCCATACTTTATATGACTATTTACAAACCACCACAGAATTGTTTTATTGAAGATTTTATTGAATTACTTTCATTTATATTGACTGATTTTGATTGTTTAGTTATTTCAGGTGATTTTAATGTGCATGTGGATGTGACCAATGACAGGCATGCAAGAGAATTTAGAGCTGTTCTTGAAATGTTTGGTTTAACTCAACACGTGAGTGAAGCGACTCACAACAAAGGCCACACTCTAGATCTAGTCATTACAAAAGGTGTTAATATATCAAATGTGAATGTTGTTGATGTTGCTTTGTCTGATCATTTTTGTGTCTTCTTTGACATGTCTGTTACACCCAAACCAGAGGTCGGGCCTGGAGTTATTCAAAGAAGACACATAAATGATACAACAAGGACACAGTTTATGGAAATGATCAGATTTGAAAATCCCCCATGTTCTAATGTTGATAATCTGTTGGACTCTTACACATCAAGCGTCTTAAATGTTTTGGATACTATTGCTCCTGTCACGGTTAAAATGGTTAACAATAGACAAAAGGCACCTTGGAGAAGTGAAGTTTCGGTCAGGGCACAGAAAAGGGAGTGTCGAAAAGCCGAACGGAAATGGCGCAAGTCAAAGCTCCAGGTTAATTTTGAGATATACAAAGAAGTGCTTTGTGAGTTCAACCAGATCTTGCGTGGAGAAAGGGAGAAGTACTTCTCTAAAATCATCGCAAACTGCAGAAACAATTCTCGTGTTCTGTTTTCCACAGTGAACAGATTAACTAACCCTCCAGTTTCACTGCCCTTAGAACTAATCTCTACATCTAAGTGCAATGAGTTTGCAATATTTTTTTATGACAAAGTCCAAGGCATTAAAAATGCCATAATTTCCACAACACAAATAGCAACCCTGCCACTAGATAAACACCTTGAGCTGACACATTTCACACCTGTTACTGACAAAACAATGGAAGAGGTTATCTCCGGTCTGAGTTCATGCACATGCTGCCTTGATGAATTGCCCACTAGATTTCTGAAGTCTGTGCTGACCAGCTTGTTACCACAACTTGTTCAGTTAGTCAACATTTCATTTGAGACTGGAGCATTTCCAAAGGCTTTGAAAACCGCGGTCATTAAGCCTCTTCTAAAGAAGAGCAGCCTTGATCCCAAGATACTGAACAACTACCGGCCCATATCAAACCTACCATTCTTAGGAAAGGTTCTGGAGAAAGTAATCTATCAACAGCTCACTTACTTTCTCCTATCTAACAATGTGTTTGATACTTTCCAGTCAGGTTTTAGGCCAAACCACAGCACTGAGACAGCTCTGATCAAGGTGACAAATGATATCCGTATGAACACCAACGCAGGTAAGGTCTCAGTTTTAGTTCTGCTGGACCTGAGCGCTGCCTTCGACACAGTGGACCACGGGATCTTACTTCACAGGTTAGAAAACTGGGTGGGAATCTCTGGTACTGCGCTAAACTGGTTCAAGTCCTATCTGGAGGATAGGACGTACTTTGTCGAAATTGGCAACTGTGTCTCAGACAAAATTTCCATGACCTGTGGTGTCCCCCAGGGGTCAATCTTGGGACCCCTCTTATTCAACTTGTACATGCTTCCATTGGGTCAGCTAATAAACAGCAACAATGTGTCGTACCACAACTACGCAGATTACACTCAGATCTACGTGTCACTGACGGCAGGTGAACATGGGCCTGTAGATACTCTCTGTCACTGCATCGAACAGATCAGTTTGTGGATGCAAATCAAACTTTCCCCAACTAAACTCAGACAAAACTGAGATAATTGTTTTTGGCCCACAGACGCAAAGACAAAGTGTTATCAGTCACCTTGAGTCTCTCTCTCTAAAACCAAAAAATCAGGTTCATCAGCTTTTTACCATCTGAAAAACATGGCTAAGATCAGAGGAATAATATCAAAACAAAACTTAGAGAGACTCATCCATGCATTGGGCGGCACGGTAGTACAGCGGTTACAGCTTGTACTTCACAGCTCGAAGGTCCTGGGTTCGATTCCCACCTGTACGGGGCCTTTCTGTGTGGAGTTTGCATGTTCTCCCTGTGTAGGTTTCCCCTACCACTAAAAACATGTACTGGCCAGGATGAATGAGAGTGTGTTTGAGAGTGCGAATGGGGGACGACGGATGGAAATTACAATCCGGTGTGGCGTGTTTACATTGTTCATTAACATGCACTGTCCCGACCAAATCCAGCAGGTTAGACTACTGTAACGGCTGCTCACTGGCCTTTCTAAACGAGCTGTTAGAGCTGCAGAACATCCAGAACGCTGCTGCTCGAGTCCTGACAAGAACCAGGAAATACCACCATATTAGTCCAGTGCTCCGGTCTCTGCACTGGCTTCCTGTCACTCAGAGAATAGAATTTAAAACAGCTCTGCTGGTGTACAAGTCTTTTCATGGTTTAGCACCAAAGTCCATCTCTGACATGTTAGAGCCGTATGAACCATCTCGGGCCCTGAGAACTTCAGGGAGGGGTCTCCTGGTGGTTCCCAGAGTCAGGACTAAACACGGTGAGGCTGTGTTTCAGTTTCATGCAGCTAAAATCTGGAACAGTCTTCATGAGGACGTGAGACAGGCCTCAACTCTGACAATGTTCAAATCCAGGCTGAAAACAGCTCTTTTTACCCGAGCAGATGAAAACTGAAAGTATTTTATCTGCACTCTTGCCTTTTACTGTAATTGATACATTTTTATGTTGATGTTTTATTGTGATGGAAGTAGAATATCACTTAGTCCCCCCTGCTCTACTTTGCCACCGCTCAAAGCTGTACACGGGTGTGACACATGCATTTAATGAATTTATTGAACGAGTTTGCACCAAAACAAATAATTTCACCGTTTGAACAGGAAACTGGATCTATACTTTACTGCAGCCTGGTCATCAGCAGGAGAAACCTTCCCTGTTTTTGGAGGACAGTATGTGTGAATGAATAGCCGTTGGGGAAACCGGCTTTTTTCGGTGTGATGTTGTTGTTACTTCCTGGAAATCTCCGGCTCACTAGCGACAAAACGTCATGAAATAAACGTCTTACCGATTATGTTTCGTCTTTTTGAAAACGAAGATGTTAAAATAGCACACTCAAAAAATAGGTGAAGTGAAACGGCCTGATGTCATGGGTACCTTGGACAGCAGGCTCTCCTGGGGGGTACTGACTCCGAAGCGCGGGATGCAGGTGGGCGGGGCCAGGCTGGGGCTCGCTGTGGGCTTCTTCACTCCGCTGATCTGGGACATGGGGCGCTTCTTCTTCTCCTTCTCCTTCTCCTTCTCCTTGGGGGGAGGGGACAGGATCTCCACGTCATGCTGCTTGTCTGTCAACAGCCAACAACAATACGGTAAATATCGGAGTGGGCGGGTCGGGCATGAATGTGGCGTTTGGGCTCCTCTGCGTTCATATTCTAGACTTGGAAAAAAAATCGGATGTAGAGGACACTTCTGGGTTCTTTCAATTAATCATATAAAATCCATAATATACATCAAAGCGCTTCGACAACAAATTGGTAAATTTAACTGGATTACCGCAGGTATGGAGCAAAAGCACTTGATCAGGGAACGTTAGAATGTGTTTGAAAGCTTTAAAAGGATCATGCTGTTTGATCCTCTATTACACACATACGACATTATTTTACACTGTAAGCCCTACCTGAACCCAGCACATTTTCTCCAGTTTGGCTTTACCTAAATCTAAAAGCTTCTTGAACACAGCGTCAAAACAGCAACAAAAATGATGAAAATACAACCAAAAAAGTGACAAAAAAGCAACAAAAGAGCGACAAAAACACAGTGAACAAGCGACAAAAATACAATCAAAAAGTGAGCAAAAAAAAGAGCCAAGAAGAAGTGACAAAGACGTGTCGGAGAAGCAACAATAACCCAATAAAAATGCAACAAGACACAACTAAAAAGTGACAAAAAACGTGACAAAACACAACAACAAAAAGAACCTGTCAAAAAGCTAGATAAAAAAGCTGTAAAGAAAGCAAAAAAGACAAAAACGTGCCGACAACGCAACAAGAAAGTCACAATCTTCAATGAAGGTACTTGAGTCATCTTCTGTACTCAGTAGTTGAAGTCTTCGAACGTTTCGCCTCTCATCCAAAAGGCTTCGTCAGCGACAAAGGTCACAATCTGGACGCAGCTGAATATATAGACCACTGGGGAGGAGTTAGGGTTGGCCCGGCTCCTCCCCTCTAAGCACAGCTACTCTCACCCGTGGGTAAATACCTTTGAAGTAGAGCGTCTCTAACGATCTGTTCACCTTCAGTCCTGTCCTATTCATAGATGATCACTGCCCAGTATCTGTCCTATTCATGGCTAATCACTGCTAATTACCTGCCTATTGTTCTTTTGTTGGCTCAGGTGCCGTCTCCTTGGGCTGGCCAAGCCTTTTCGTTTTTTTCTTAGACCATATAGTGTGGAGTGAATGAATAAGTACTTGTAGTCCTACAATGTGCGACTACAATGTGACACTTTGACACTCGGGGCTTTGGACCAAATCAGCATTATTATACAATCCATCCATCCATTCATCTTCTTCCACTTGTCCGTTGCCGGGTCGTGGGGGCAGCTGTTGGAGCTGCACCAGCCCCTATGGCTCCTCCTGCAGGTGATGGGTCCACAGAAGGACGGCCTCATGGTTCTAACTGGGCCTGTTGGTCTCTCATAAGGGGATTCTGAACCGCTCTTTGTCTGACCCGTCACCCAGGACCTGTTTGCCATGGGAGACCCTACCAGGGGCACCAAGCCCCCGACAAGAGAGCTCCCAGGATCATTCGGGCGCTCAAACCCCTCCACCACGTTAAGGTGGCGGTTCCAGGCGGTTCTATGTATTATGGAACCGCCATAATACAATCATATTATTATTCATTTAATTGAAAATGTTTTCTCAATAGTATTATCCTGTTTGCATTATGTGTGGCCTGAGACCCGCCGTGGGAGCTGAATTTCGGCCCACGACCCAAAATGAATTTGACACCCCTGTTCTAGCCTCTCAATGCATATTACCCAAATGGAACGCTGCATCTTTATTTTGGGTCTGCACCAGGTTTGACACAAACTGTGTATTTTTCTGCTGTCCAATAATTCCGTGTTTCTCCACATTGCACGCTTCAACCCTGCACTCTTTGGCCGGAGTATACGCTTTCGCCCAGTTTCACTCGTGGACTATTTACATCAGAAATTAACCGCAGTTGTTGTGAGCGGCGCTCCCACGGATGCACGACACTAGAATACACATTACTGAAGGAACAACAGAACAGAGATGGAGTTCTGTGAGCTGTGATGAGAACACTGTGGACAAATAATGTCTTTATTTGTCCCCTTGGGGTTTATGGAATTATTCAATTATGCAGGTGACAAGGAAATGATCCTACAGGTACAGCAGCTAAACGAGCGGCTAAATGCTATCATCGGGCAAAAATCACCTTTTTCAACAGCATGTTATGAAATATTACATCTTGCATGACCTGCCTGCTTTAGTGAGGCCAGTCCTCTCTCTTCTGGCTAGGGTTGCCAACTTGAGAACAGAAAAATAAGGGAAATTTTGGGGCGACCGGGGCGAGGGGGTGACAACGAAATCAATAGACAACTTTAGAGCTTGTGATTTGTAACTGCAGATAATTTTTTCATTTGCTGTAACCAGGTTTTTAACATATATGCATCCAAACAATGTTGGATCATTTATTTATTTATTAATGTCATATATTATATATTTTACCCGTTAAGCACTTTCTTTCTATAAGGCTAGGTACTGCATGCTTATTAGCAGTGGTTAAAGTGGACTTTGGGAGGTGGTGGAACTCTAATCTAGAAAACATGCTACATTAGGCCGATATAGGCTGTGTATAGATTACATGTAACAGAAGGTGTTTTATATTACTTTAATTTATTTATAAAAAAAAGTTTAAACCATTTTACAGAATAACTCTTCTTTCTGTGTTGTTGTTTGAGATACTCCCAGAAAGTTAGAGCAACAGCCAGTCCTACCCAGTGTTAGGGATAATATTAAATCACTATTTATCATACTGGGTCAAACTGTATGGTCGTACTATCTCTGTCATAGCCTTGACTGTGGATCTCAGGCGCCACTGCATGTTTTGCTCACGTATCAGTCTGACGCTCTTAGACGGTACTTATCCCTCTTCTGTGGAAGCATAGGCAGACTTGAATGGAAGGACTAGCGCAATGTCTGAATATTCATGTCTCCGGGTCCCGTAACGATGGTAAATAAACTTCTCCTGTACAAGACATCTCGACTCCTGCCTCTCCTTCGGTCCTCTCGAACACCAATTGTTATTTCCCTAACACCCAGGAAATGTTTGATTAATCAGATACAATTTTGTGTAATTTGGTGTATTTTAGGCAAAAAATATGCTGTTTAAATTAGCCTTATACAGTAATGTCTGTCTAAGTTCTCAGTCGTATAGGAGTTGTCCATCTTCAATGAAGGTACTTGATTCATCAGTTGACCTACTGAGTACAGAAGATGAATCGAGTACCTTCATTGAAGACTTATACAGTAATGAAAATCCGAACTGCATTAGGATTACTTTCCTAAAAAAAAGAAAAGCAACACTGATTTGTATAGCTGCAATTAGACTACTTTTATTATTTATTCGATTTATGTATTTATTTTTATGTACTGTCAAAATCCTGTGTAAGTGTTTCCCTGGGGCCCCTCTGCTGTGGGCCCCAGTCCCTCTGCTGCCCGTGTCAGCTGCACCCCTGTTCCTCCTCCGTCTGTAGCTGCTCATCGCGCTAAGCAGTGAGGAGGCTCCAGACGAGTCTAAAGACTCAACTTTAACCAGATTCATGACTTTTTTTGATTGATGATGTGAAATAAAAAGCGGGCTAAAGCTTGGGAAGAGTAGACTTCGGTCATGGTTTAGTTTATGTCCGTAAAGTTGATGATTTTGGGATGAATGCCGTTATATTGAGGCGCATTAAACCCACGCATATGGGGAGCGGACTGAGCTGCTGCTGATCTTATGATTATTCTCCAGTTTCTCTCTGAAGAGTGGACTTTTGTCCAGCGCAGATTTAGTGAGTGACGGGCATGGATCTGTTATATTATGATAAGGACAAAGGGAGGATCTTCGAAATACGGGACAAAAGCCAGGGACATTAGATATGTGCAAACGGACATTTCCAGAGACAGAACACACAAAGGCAGAGCATTTACATACAGTACATACAATAAAACGACTCCAATAAAACCACAGTCCGAGCTACAGGAAAACCACCATAACCAGCTCACCAAACGCTCACACAAGGCCATTTAGTAAAATATGTCCCCTTTAGGGAAAAAATTTAAGAAATAACGATCTTTTTTTTTTTACTTTTTCAAATGTGTGAACCAAGAATCGATTTTCACACAAAATCAGGCTAAAATTGAACTAAACTAAGACAATCATTTGGATATTTATGTTTTTTGTCTGTGCTGGACCTCAGTGATTTGGAGGTACACCGCGACACCGTGACCTTTTGCGTCCCCTAACGTTGCGATGGCAATCGTTTTGGCGACGCACCGTGCCGTCCTTTTCTGGCAGCGCCATATGACTCACCATTTCACGCCAAAAAAAAAAAAAAAGGAAAAAAAAAATTGTACCATCCTGACGCGTGATCCCGAAAAGCTGAGCATCCGCTAACCTCAGCCTCCACTTGCACGGGAACCACATGACCCATCCAAAAGGCAAACATGTCCCCCTCTCGGCTCCCTCCGTCCTTTACCAGTGCCTAATCGCCAAAACGCACGCCGCCACAGAAAACATGCCTCCCCCCCTTTGCCTCCAAACAAACGAGCGCCTCACCTCGGCCATCGCGCCGCCTTTTCCTCGCCGCCGATTGAGCGCGACTGCTCATCTCCGATTGCCGGGTTTACATTCCAACGCTCCGTCATGTCACGGCGTTTCGGCAAATCCCAAACGCGCCCGTCCATCTTTGTCGGCCGCGGCTGGTTTCATGGTGCCGCATGCTGCCCGCTGCTCAGCCATGGCTCTCCCTCTCTCTCTCTCTCTCTCTCTCTCACTCTCTCCCTGTGGTGGAGGATATCGCAGCCTGTTGCCACGGTAACGCCACACACGCACCGAGTCGGGGAATGTCTGCTGGTGCTGCTGCCGTGGACAAATCCTCACCATGCAGACCAGACGCCTGCCGCGGTCTTTTGCTTTGGTGAGAGACTTGGGCCTGATATTTCTACAGATTTCATACATTTGTTTACCTGTCTGTTAACCTGGCTTTACCCAAATCTAAAAGCTTCTTGAAAAAACGTGTCAAAATGGCAACAAAAATGGGAAGAAAATGCAACAAAAAAAGCATCAAAAAGTGCCACCCACAAAAAAGGCATAAAAAGAAACAACAAAGTGATGAAAGTGCAACAAAAAAGTGGCTAAAACTGAGCAAAAAAAGGGTCAAAAACTACACAAAAAAGCTAAAAAAATTAGATGAAAAAGAAAATGAAAAAAGCAAAGGCAACAACGCAAGGAAAAAGATCAGTTCACATCAGATTTGTGGGTCTTAGCTTTCAACCTTTTAGATTTGGGTAGAGGTTAAATTGTAATGCCCAATATGGCCATATCGCCTTTGCTCTGCCCGACCCCGTCAGACCCTGGAAGCTAAGCAGGGAGGGGCCTGGTCGGTACTTGGATGGGAGACTGTTTGGGAAACACCAGGAAGCCTGGGGTGAATGTAGTGAGTGAGTGAGTGGTTGGTGGTGGTCGGAGGGGCTGTTGGCACAGACTGGTTGCCTCGCTTGCGTCAGTCTACCCCTGGGCAGCTGTGGCTACAACAGTAGCTTACCACCACCGAGTATGGAGTGAATGAATATTGACGACAGTGTAGCGCTTTGAGAAACTTGGTAATACCGGCTTGTAAAGCGCAATACAAGTGTAAGGCATTAATATTATTATTATTATTATTAATATATTCCCATATTTTGTATAGGTAATACATTACCACCAACACTGTTATTCACTCAAGTTCAAAGCTCTACAAAGCTCAGGTTCTGAATTAGATTCCGAAAAATCCCCCTAAAGAAACATTTACATATTGTCAAGTCCAGGACTGGAGAATGTGGAGTCTGTAGATGCCACTGGAGAAGAGATTTTGTTGCAGGACTGAAATAAAAAAAGCCCATTTTGTGAAAACGGGCGCTAAAGTTTTGTAACGTCTCCATAATATCCTCCGATTCCCTCCACACAGGCCTCGTTTAGAAAGTTGAGATCTTTACAACGGTTCCAAGGATGCTATGCGGAAAGCAGCCCCAAGTTATGAAACATGAAACATCAACGCTGAGGTGACCCAAAACAGCAGGTTCAGAAGCCGCAGTTGTGAATGAATTAGAGCCCTGCATTTGAGCCCGAGGCCCGAGGGGCCCGACGGCCCGAAGGCCCGCGGGCCGGGCTTCGGGCCCATTACCGCATCATTGCGTCGGACACGGGCCGGGCTCGGGCTTGGTTTTTTCCCCCCTGCCAATGCGGTGTGCTGCTAATTTTTAACCAACTTAAATGGCGACATTAAATGCAGCACCCGCTCTCCTCTCTCCCTGCCCACCTGCTCTCTTGACCCGCCAACTCAACACAAACATGTACCTGCCTTCCCCGTGGACCGTGGCGTGGGAGTTTTCCTCGCCGTGCGTACAGCTCTGCAAAGCGGTCGTATTGAGAAAGAGGACCGGGCGGTCCGCGTGCGGATGTGCTTCTATCGATGTCCTCTCGCCCCGTCGTTAATTATAATACATCCATGGTCTTGACCCGCCACCTCTTGCCACAAACATGTACCTGCCGTCCATGTGGGCTGTGGCGTGGGGGGTTTCCCCGCGTGGGCAAACCTCTGCAAAGCGGTATGGAGAGAGAGAGGACGGAGCGGTTCGCGTGCGGAGTGCTTCTATCGACGGTATGTGTTCGCACAAATGCATGCGTGCCTCCCAACAATAAAAAATAAACACTGTGCTTTATGTTACGTTTAGATAGAAGTGTTTATTTATTCATACAATACAGGTCAACTGTTGCAGCGCTGTTTAATCACGCATTTGGAAAATATTGGAAAGGGAGCAAGAGAGAGAGAGAGGGAAGAGCCGGGCCGCGGGCCGGGCTCGGGCCTGATAATTCTGAAAGTCTGTCGGGCCGGGCCGGGCTCGGGCCCGAACCTCACGGGCCCGGGCCGGGCTCGGGCCCAGAAATCAGGCCCGTGCAGGGCTCTAGAATGAATGATCGAGTCTTACCGAGGAAGGTCCTGGAGATGAACTCGGACACCTGGTTCCCTGAGCGGCTGGTCTCTGACAGCTGGGTCAGCTCGCGATTCAGCATCCTCTTAAACTGTAACAAACGCACACAAGGAAGAGCAAAGCCATTAGATCAGTGGGTCACAAACCTCTCACACCGAACACCACTTAACCTCTTAACCAAGTGCATGTTCTCCAGTTTGGCTTTACCCAAATCTAAAAGCTTTCAGCCTATAGGCCAGAGTAACGGCTCATTTGAAAGTGAAGACCGACAAAACTCACCTAAAAGGAAGTGAATTGATTGTTTCAGATCAAATACCCAATGTTTGCCCAATTTTTCCCATTTTATTCAATTTTTATTACATGAACCCGATATTGTACATTTTGTGCACCTGTTCCACACATTATTGTTCTGTTTCCTGGTTCTAGATATAAAAGTATCGTTCAGGTATCGGTATCGGAAACCAAGTACTGGAGTTGAAAACAATGTAACGGTACCCAGCTCCAGTCCTCAACCTCATACTGTCAATGGGACTGACCATGGTGCTGTGGCATGGTCTGCTTCCCCTCCCAAAACTGACAATGCTTTCGGATTAGAACTTATGACAGAGCGCCGCGGCTTATGTAACAGCCCTGACGTGGGAAAGAGAAAGAGGAGGGTGTGAGGGAGCGAGAGGGGGACAGAGAGCGGGAGAGAGAGTCCTATTCGCACGGGATTAGGAGCACCAGTTTCTATTATTTTATCTACTGGAAAATGTGGCATCTACAGGTGTTTGCGAAGACCATTTTTTGAGCTTCATGTTGGTTGTTCCTGTTTTGTTCTTCTACTGCTTTAATCTGGGTTACATCGCATCATAGAAACATCACATTCTGCACTGCAATGTGTATTTGTCACAAAGGATGCATGATCGGAGCCGATACTGGAAGAAATACAATATGGGGTATCGGCTACAAATATCTGATACTGAACCGATACCAGTTTTGGCACTCACCGCTTTAAAAACACAACTTTCACCGACTAAACCCAAGTGAATATGGGCATGCTGTATGTCATTATGAAGGAAAGAACCTGCAGAATTAAATCACTGAGTTAGTTCTAATTTTCGCAAATGTATTTCTGATCGTCGAACAATTTGCCACGGCTAGCAACAGCACGCTAAAGCTAGCGGGAGCATGCTATTGCTAGTGGCAAATAATCAAGGCTGGGTCAGAAACTATTATAGAAATACCTAAAAGCACCTAATAAAATAAAATTACAGAAAATCTAGTGATCCTTGTTAAATGTTTTTACAGATTATTAATAATTATAAGACGGCTCTTCACAATGCAAGTAGAACGCTCCATTGACTTGAATGGGATTAACCAACATTCTACCGGCCTAAAATTATGAGCGCTGCCAATGGCAACAGAGTTCGTGCTTGTAATACAGGTCTTTCATATCACTCCGCAGTAGTAGTAGCAGACACTATCTCGTTCCCCGTCCCTGCGAGAGACGTTGGGGGAATCGCTCGTAAAGTTAACGGGAGCCGGACTTTCAACTTACCCAGAGATTCACTACCATTCCTCCTCTAACTGCACCTTCAACTAAGTAGCTAGGCTAGCAATAAGTAGCTAGCCGTGCTGCTACTAGCCTAGCCACACTGCCTGGAATCACAACAAATGATGTAACGCGCAAACTTTTGGGGAACTATTTGCCGCGGAAATCATTAAATAAACTTTTCTGCCTTCATAAAAGTTTATTTTGTGTGTGTACAGTTGGCAGCCAAGCCTTTGGGGTGAAACAAGACCCCTCCGATTCGCGTCGGGGTCCAGTTCGCCCTGTCGGTACTCATTTTCCCGATAATGACCAGCGTTCTATACATTATCCCTTACATATAATTTATCATGACAAGAAAACAAGAAAAGTAAAAGTTTATTGATCTCACAATGGAGATAAGAGGACAATTCACTTTTTCACTCACAGAGAAAACCACTTTTTGGAAAATCTCCTGGTATCGGTTAATATCAGATATCGGTCGATAACCCCCAGTATCGGTATCGGAAGTAAATAAAGCTGGATCAGTGTACCTCTAATCGTCATGGCGCCACGGAGTTGCTAGCCACACTGTTCGATCAAAGCGATATGCAGCCACGAGAATATCATGTGGGAACTTCTTTTTTTACTTTTTTGGAAAAATGTGTGGGTGGGAGGAGGCCCAATGGAAGGGCTGGATGGGAAGTTTATCCACACCTGTTTCAGTGTGGATAAACTACAGCAAACATGCAGTTATGAGGGCAGCAACGCGCTTTTGCCGTAGAGGCATCTATTTCTAACGGCCTCTCTGTCATTGCGCTGCAACGGGCCTTTCATCGTCACTTCGAGATTACCCCTGATTCCTGATCCCAAATCTATTTTATTGTGGGCGGATGCCTTCAGGGATATGGGGACTGTGTCCAAACGAAAGAAAAGACCGGCGAGGTACAACACCTGAACGAGTTTGTCTGTCGGTGCCGCACTCTCCCAAACGTTCCGCTCGTAAACATGGAGTTGCCCTTGGCGTGTCGGGACGTTCTCTTCGTCCAATTCTACACGATAAACTCCATCTTCACCCAGACAAATTATTCCTTTCCCCGGGCGACCTATCTCCCTGAGAAGGGACGTAAACTGGCCTGCGTACTCGCCTGATTTAGCCCCTGTGATTATTTCCTGTGGGTTTTCTCGAATCCCTGCTTTATAACGATCATCCACCGACTCTGAAGACCTACAGAACCCAAGTTGCCAACGGAAAGACCGGACCGAAACTTTCCAAATCGTCTGAATCAGTGTATGGACAACGGAGGCCGACATTTAAAAGATATTCTTATCAAAACTGTGTCAAATAAACCTCTTAACTTCCACCTGAATCAAGCACATTTTCTCCAGTTTGGCCTTCTGGAACAAAGCGTCCAAACCGAGAAGAGAATGAGGGTGAAAATGCAACAACAGAGCAATAAAGGACGAGGCAAAACGAGTCAAACTACAGGAGTGAGGTGAGCGGTCTGGCCATGTGGTGCACACAGAACAACCTCTCTCTAAATGTGGAGAAGACAAAAGAGATTGTTGTGGACTTTCGTAGAGCACAGGTCCAGCATGCTCCTCTAACGATCAATGGTGCTGCAGTGGAGAGGGTGACCAGCACTAAGTTCCTGGGTGTGCACATCACAGAGAACCTTTCCCCTGGACCATGCACACTACATCTCTGGTCAAGAAAAGTAATCAGCGTCTCTACTTTCTCCACAAGTTAAGAAGAGCTAGAGTACCATCCTCTGTTATGTGCAACTTCTACAGAGGGACTATAGAGAGCATCCTGACCAGATCCATCACTGTGTGGTTCTTCTACAGAGGGACTATAGAGAGCATCCTGACCAGCTCCATCACTGTGTGGTTCTTCTACAGAGGGACTATAGAGAGCATCCTGACCAGCTCCATCACTGTGTGGCTCTTCTACAGAGGGACTATAGAGAGCATCCTGACCAGCTCCGTCACTGTGTGGTTCTTCTACAGAGGAACTATAGAGAGCATCCTGACCAGCTTCATCACTGTGTGGTTCTTCTACAGAGGGACTATAGAGAGCATCCTGACCAGCTCCATCACTGTGTGGTTCTTCTACAGAGGGACTATAGAGAGCATCCTGACCAGCTCCGTCACTGTGTGGCTCTTCTACAGAGGGACTATAGAGAGCATCCTGACCAGCTCCGTCACTGTGTGGCTCTTCTACAGAGGGACTATAGAGAGCATCCTGACCAGCTCCGTCACTGTGTGGTTCTTCTACAGAGGGACTATAGAGAGCATCCTGACCAGCTCCATCACTGTGTGGTTCTTCTACAGAGGGACTATAGAGAGCATCCTGACCAGCTTCATCACTGTGTGGTTCTTCTACAGAGGGACTATAGAGAGCATCCTGACCAGCTCCATCACAGTGTGGTTCTTCTACAGAGGGACTATAGAGAGCATCCTGACCAGCTTCATCACTGTGTGGTTCTTCTACAGAGGGACTATAGAGAGCATCCTGACCAGCTCCATCACAGTGTGGTTCTTCTACAGAGGGACTATAGAGAGCATCCTGACCAGCTCCATCACTGTGTGGTTCTTCTACAGAGGGACTATAGAGAGCATCCTGACCAGCTCCATCACTGTGTGGCACGGCGCCAGCACTGCCTCCTGCCGGAGGAGCCTCCAGCGCATCGTGAGAGCAGCGGAGAAGATCTGTGGAGCTCCTCTCCCGTCCATTAAGGACACTCCACCCGTCTCACCCGCAAAGCCGTCAGAATCACCAGGGACCCTACGCACCCATCACACAGTCTCTTCAGAGTAATGCCTTCTGGGAGGAGACTGCGGAATCTACGGGCCAGGTCGAGTCGCCTTAAGAACAGTTTCATACACAAGGCCATCGGGAAGCTGAACTCCCTGACCTCCCTCCCACCCCTCTTCCCCCACCCTCCGCTCCACAATCAAGGATGAGAGAAATAGAATTTCGAATCAGTCATGGTTTGACAAATAAAGCAATCTTGAATCTTGAAATAAAAGAGCCACAAAAACATATACAAAAGAGCGACCGTTCAAAAACGATACATTTTGTAGCTTTCAAATGAGGCCTTACGCTGGTCGTAAACTCCAATCGGGAACATATGGGTAAAGCCGAGCTGGAGAAAACGTGCCGTAGTGTGCAGCACAGGCAAAACCCCAGCCCCAAAAGAGCCATCGCGGCGACACCATGATGAAAACCAAACCAAAGACCGAGATGTTTCTGTCAAAGCTCTAAAAGCTCTGGGCAGAATGAACAGCACAACGGAGAAAGCTCGGAGATGTTACTATACCACCCCCAGCCCCCCCCCCCGTAGTGTAGGTCGACCCCATATAGGTTTTATTTAAGGCCGATGCAAATTTTGGGAGAATTTTATTGGCCAATGCCGATTTTGTTCAAATGTCTGGTCTATAGTGCTGAAACAACTAATCGATTAATCGACGACTAATTGATTACTAAAACTATTTTAGTAATACATTTTGGTCAATTCATCGTTTTCTGATTCACACAGACTCAAATAGAGCAAAAATGACATGAAAATGTTGTATTTTTGATACTTTGTTTTTATAGTTAGTGTATGTAGAGTTTTGTGCATACATTTCATGAATATCTGTCTGTGTCTCATCCAATCAGAAAGCAGAATTAGCGCTAAGAGCCTCCAACAAACATTAACTTTAAGTTTACTCCATCAACACACCCTCAAGTGGCACCATAGTGTTGTGTGATAAAAAAACACCATTCACAGCCAAGCGATTAATCGTAACAATAATTGATAGATTAATCGATTACATAATAATCATTAGTTACAGCCCTACTGGTCTATAATCCTGTAAAAACAAACACTTTTTTTATTTTATTTTTTATTATTTTTATTTTTTATTTTATTTTATTACTTTAAGTGATTCAATCATAGGTTCTGTCCCAGCTTTGAATAGTTGCGGTTATCATTAGCATGCTGCTGTTTTCATTAGCATACTGTTGCTAGCCGCGGCATTTTGCACATCGATCAAAAATACAATTGTGGAGGTTAAAGCGAGCTCAGCGATTGAATTCGTGCTTCAAAATGTCATACAGCATGTCCATATTCACTGAGGTTTAGTGAAAATACGGGAAGTCTCTATCACTTTCAATCCCGGAGATATCGGCTTTAATACATGGGCCGATATTCGATATTGCAAAATCCCCATACTGTATATCGGTCGACCTTTATTGTGTAGTATTTGGTCTGACCTTGTTGGAGGCCATCTCGCTGACGGAGTCCCTGGTCTGTAAAGTCTCCAGCTGGTCCAGGCACCAGTCCAGCTCCTCCAGTGTCTCCATGGCCAGCTTCTGGTACGGCTCCTCTGTGGGATTTCAGAACAAGGCCATTTCTTGGAGGTTTTGTTTAAATCAATTTTAACATGAATATTTTTTGAGAACCGGCGATATCCCATTGATGGTTGTGTGTTAGCCGTCTTAGCATCAGTTCCCAAATACAGTACTGCTCTGAAGTTTGGAAACACTTTTTATGTATTAGCTTTTCTTTATATTCAACACCATTTCCATTGTATGATTCTCATTGAAGACACTAAACAACGAATGAACACATGGGATAATGTAGAAAACAAAAAAGGGTGAAATAACTGAAAATATGTTTTAGATTTTAAATGATTAAAAAATTGCCCTGAAATGGTTCAACAGTCTGTGAAGTCAAAACCATTTCTGGTGACGACATCGTGAAGCCCATTGACAAAATGTGCAAAAAGCAGGAACCAAAGCGAAAGGCGGCCATTTTGAAGAATTCATGTCAACCTTTTTTTGTTTAAAACATAATTCCACATGTGTTCATTCATGAATGAACGCCTTCAGTGAGAATCTACAATGGAAATGGTCTAGAAAGAAATGAAAAAGCAATACAGAGGAAAAGCCTTTCCAAACTTTTGACCGGTACCGTATGTGCTTGGTCAATGTTGAGTGTAAAGTTGTGACGTGAAGTATTTCCCAGCATGTGAAGCCCATTTAAGATCCAGTATTATAACCCGATCCTATTGGCGTCTAAAGGCCTTCCCTGTTCTGTTGTATCACTTTGAAGGCCTGAGTTGCACCTAGAGCACATGGCTACTTAATATGCGTAAACAAAAAGACAAACTTCAACTTACAGCTGTTCTGACTCAACTCTAAAGGCGACATGGAAGCACTGCACAGGTAATTTGGTGATGTGACTTTGTAGAAAGTAACAATAAAGTTTATTCTGGTTTCATATCAGACACTGAGAAAACAATGTATATGTGTCTTTTTATATAGTGTATGTAAACATCCGGTTTCCACTATATATGGTATCAATATATCGGTTGAGCCCTAATAAGTATCTTGTTCTTGTCCTTTTTACTTTGTTACTCACCACCACTGCATGTAAGCGCGTACTACCGGCCTCAGCATGAGAATGGGGTACTTTGAGCACTGACCTGAAAGGCAGGGTTTACACATGGGGGGCTGGCTGTTGCACGGAGCTCTCCTGGACACACAGATAAACAGTAAGAAAAAAAAAAAAAAAACGTTCCACATTAAACAGTCTCTTGGCCGTGACAGTCTCTTACTTGTTCCCCACCCGGTCCTGGAGATGTGTCAACACGGCAAAGTTACTTCTCACAGTGCGAAGACTAGCTAGAACCTGGGAGAGCGAAAACGACAAAACACCAGAAAATAAACGCCGTAAAGGGTGAGCTTAGTCTATTATGATTAGGGCTGGGTACCGTTACATTCTTTCTGATACCAGTACTTTAATGATACTTGGTTTTCAAGCATGGTTTTAAATTGTGGCAAAAATAACGGGAAAAAAATTGCAAAAATATTGGGCAAAAATAGGGACAATTGAGGTACCTGTAGTACCTAAACTTTTTTTGTTTAATGGTGTCCAGCCCCAATTATGACTAGATACTGACCTGAGCAAACGGAGTCACAATCATGTCTTCTCCATGTCTGCAACACACACACATGAATAATTCAACATGGAAAAGGAATTGAACAGTTTGGGTTGACTACACTGGCTGTCATTTTAGTTATATACTGTATTATGTGAGGACCCATGCAACACATGCTACTGCTGGTGGTCCACAGTCAGGCTGGAAGCTATAGGCCCGTGCCCAGGGTTAAGGGAGAGGAGAGGGACAGTGTGGGTCAGTCACAGAACTCCAGAGTCTCACCGATTCATCCAAGAAACGTCACTGTGCTTCAAGCCCTCCTCCCTTCAAAATAAAAGCAATGAATTTAGTCGAAGACCTCCTCCCTTCAAAATGAAAGCACTTATTTTTTCTTCAACCCATCCTCCCTTCAAAATAAGAGCACTGGATTTACTCCAAGCCATCCTCCCTTCAAAATACAAACACTGAATTTACTCCCAGCCATCCTCCCTTCAAAATAAAAGCACTGAATTTACTCCCAGCCATCCTCCCTTCAAAAATAAAAACACTAAATTTACTCCCAGCCATACTCCCTTCAAAAATAAAAGCACTGAATTTACTCTAGACTATCCTCCCTTCAAAATAAGAGCACTGGATTTAAAAAAAAAAAAAAAGGGAGGAGGAAAGTGTACACAAATTGATATTATACTGAGGATGGTAATGACAACTGGGAAGTAGCAAGATCACGAAGTATAATATATACTGTTGCATAGTAACGTGCCTTTATAACATTAAAATAGTGACTTCCAGTAATGTTACACTAGTGATTTTAGTAATGTACCAATGTTTGGCATTGGTAACAATTTTTAGGAAATATATTAATGATCATCATTTGTTACTTGCTCTGTACTAGATATTGTACAAGAAATGAAACAGCTGTAGTTGTGTTTTGTATGCTTTGATAGTTAAATGAAAATGTTATTGTTTTTATTTTGGGGGTGGGCGCTTATAAGCCTTTTGCTTCAGCCCACTCCTTTTGAGCAGACCAACTACTCAAACAAACAAATAAACTAAACTAAACTCCAGGAACTACTCCCTTCAAAAATAAAAATAAAGCACTGAATTTACTCTAAACCATCATCCCTTCAAAGATAAAAGCACTGCATTTACTCCAAACCATCATCCCTTCAAAATAAAAGCACCAAATTTACTCCCAATCTTTCTTCCTTCAAAACAAAAGCACTGAATTTCCTCCAACCATCCTCTTTTCAAAATAAAAGCTCTCAATTTACTCCAGGCCCTCCTGTCTTCAAAATAAAAGCCCGGAATTCTCTGCAAACCATCCTCCCTTCAAAATAAAAGGACTGCATTCACTCTAAGCCCTCCTGCAGCACATTTACCTCTACATTACAGTTAAAATAATCATATCAATGATTATAACTGTAGTTTTTATAACATTACGTTTACCAATGTATGGAAATGTGTGCACTTTCCCCCTAAAGCATAAAGCTCTGATTTCCCCGCATGCTCTCCCGGGCCCCGAGGGCGTGGTACTCACAGGTCGCTGGCGGTGGACGAGTTCCGGGACATGGCCTTGGGGGACAGGTCGAAGTCCGAGTCCGAGCGGTACAGGAAGGACTCCCTCCGCTGGCTGTGGGGGTAGTTGGCCTGAAGCACCAGGCCAGAGCCAGGGCTGGTCTGGGGGTCCAGGGGGCTGCGGCCGGCCGACAAGCCATTCTCAACGTCAAATCTGTGGGCAGAGGGAGGGAAGGACACGGGGGTCAGGAGGAAAGTTTTTGTAGCTGAACTGAGGGACTTTTCTATACTCCACTGGGGTCATTTTTGATGACACACCTGCATATGACCTGCACATGACCAAAATGAATGTCAACGTAATAACAGCCCATGAATACATAAAATACCATACATTTTATTTATTTGATTTATATTTAACCTTTATCCAGGAAATCCCTTGAGATAAATCTCTTTTCCGAGGGAGACCTGGCCATGAAGTGCTCTTCAGCTTCACTGCCCTCCCCGTCGTATTTAGGACAGAGGTTATGCAAGTGTCTAATTGAAATAGTAGGTGACCGCGTTTAGCTCGGCGAGCGTTACGTCAACAGTGACTTCACAAACAGAGCTGGGTACCGGTGCATATTCATTCCTGACACCAGTACTTCAACGATACTTCCCGATACCTGAACGATACCTTTTCCCCTATACTGAAATATTTATCAGAAAACAGAATAATAATGTGTGGAAGAGCTGCACATTTACAATATCGGGTTAATCTCCGGTGTCAGGAAATGTGTGCTTTTTGCCCTATGTTACACCTCATATGTATTGTATTGTTATGTCTTTCTATGTCTTTTCTTAATGTCTTATTTCTATACCTTTTTGTAAATAGGCACTTCTTGCAATAAAGGAAATAAATAAATAAAAATAAATAAAAAATAAAAAAATAAGAGAAATTAGGACAAAGTTGGAGCAAAATAAGCTGTTTTTGAACGGAAACCACCAAGTCACTTCCTTTAATGCTTGGACCAAACAACACGCTTGGATCGAAAGATACTGTATACTATTTATTTTTGTTATCTGCTTTTAATAATTTCATTGCGTCATGGCGAAGTTACCATTAATTTGATCGAACTGCCATTTTTTGTGATTTATTTTTATGTTGTGTCTTTGCGATTTTTTAACTGCAAACATTGTAATTGCCATTTTATGTGATTATCTCCACTGCACAAGAATGAATAAGTCACATGGAGAGACAAGTGATCATTCTCTAGACTGATTTCTATACGGCAGATGAAAATACAATATGGCTGGTACACACCTCCCTAAACACTAGGAAGGGGGTAGATCTTTAGAATAGCCAAGATGTGGAACACAAGGTTAGCTACTCATTTGAGCAATTGAAGCATAAATGTAAAAAGCCTAATATGCTTCTGACAAACAATGACACATGTGGCTTGAGCTTATGAACTTATTGTTTTCAAGAGCTGCGGAAATATGAAATGAAATGAACTGTATGTATGTATGGATGTAAACGGCTGTGGTTTTGACCATTTAAGAGGAGGTAGGCGTTTACCTACAAGTTATCTCCCGCCCACTTCCTTCGGGAATATCGTTGTTACGAATACAATTCATCTGTCTATGACTTTGCAGCACAAATAAACCTAAACTAAATACGCTTGTCTAAAATAGGGGAGAAGGAACGAATGGAGGGATGGACCGACCCCTCCATCAATCCATTTTATCTAGGGCCGGGTTGTTTTGTGCCAAATCCTCATGGCAACGTGTAAACAAGGGCAAACCTCCCTCTCTCTTGATATAGCTTTTTTGACTTTTTCTGCGAACTGCATTTGTGGTTTCTGTGTTCCACATTGTTTTACTGGATGCTTGTGTACGTCTTTGCCGTGTTTTTTTGGGGTTTGGAGAATTTGCTTAATCGCAAAGAGCCCATGATGGTCCTGAAGAAGCAGCTTTTTAAAAGTTAACAAACAGCTAGCTTATGAGCTAAAGACATTTGAGATCTACACATTTCTTCTTCTGAGACACTGAAGAGGCACCAAGAGCCCCCACACCTGCAGCACAGTGGAGGCGTCACAAGAGGCGCTACAGGAAACAAGGAAGGGACAAACGAGGAGGTATCCGGGCGAGACTCGCAGCTAAGCCGCACAAGCCTTCTATCCCTATTAAAAACAGTGCTAAGCTCTTCCCAGAAGATGGTGAAAGACTGTTGTGGAGCCGAGGGAGCTGCGCAAGGGGGAGAGGAAGGAGGAGGAGCTGACCAGTGCAGGACACCACGCTCTGAAACAGGGACAAACTCAGGAGGCAGCCAGCCAGGTACCGTGGGCGGCACGGTAGCACAGCAGTTAGCGCTCGTGCTTCACAGCTAGAAGGTCCGGGTTCGATTCCCACCTGGACGGGGCCTTTCTGTGTGGAGTTTGCATGTTCTCCCCGTGTCTGCGTAGGTTTCCTCCGGGTACTCCGGTTTCCCCTACCACTAAAAACATGTACAATAGGCCCAGGGATTGCAGGTGGAAATTAGCACAAGTGCTATAACCTGGTACAATGCATCTCTCCTTTCTGAGGCTAATGTAGATTGTACACTGTCCCTGTTCAAATAAATAAATAAATAAATAAGTTTCCCCCGGGTGCTACGATTTCCCCGACCTCCAGCATAAACAAGCTGGTCAGGTCGGCCCAGCTCAGTCGTAGTGGCTCAGGACTAATACCCGAGCACAGTATGAATAAAGTTGCCTAGCTTTGAACACAATTTTGTTGTATGGTTGTAAAATGACAAAGCACTTACTCACTTACTCACTTATTGATCGAAGTAATAAGAGCAGAAGAGCATAGTGACACAGGCAAAAATGTTCTCCGCCGTGTGACAACCAACCCCTGAGCCTCCTGTGAGACAACTGGCTCCAGCTCAGCGTCTGATGAAAGGTCAGCCCTACAGCTCTCACACGGTTTTAGCCTCAAATAAATCAGGCCAATATAAAGTACACCATTAAATGACATCATTTCAATTCAGAAATTATGACCATTTTGAACCAAAAGCAAACCCCCCTCCTCCCTCCCCCGGCCCCTCTCCTTGTGCGGGCAACAATAGCGCGACTCTCGCAGCCGGGCGCTATTTTTAGCCCGCGCTCCGTCCCCGGCCTGCTCAATGAAACCCACTGAGCCGACCCTACGCCCTCTGTAACACGGCGAGATGGGAGAGGGGCCGTGACGTCAGCGAGGGATTAAAAATAGACCGGGATGCCA
This sequence comes from Proterorhinus semilunaris, assembly GCA_021464625.1. Taxonomy (NCBI): domain Eukaryota; kingdom Metazoa; phylum Chordata; class Actinopteri; order Gobiiformes; family Gobiidae; genus Proterorhinus; species Proterorhinus semilunaris. Next base: position 34,111,200 of record CM038351.1, read on the forward strand.
GTGAAGGGGAGCGTCTCGGAGCTCATGTGTGAAAGGTTAAGGCGAGAGAGAAGACAATTCAGTTTAGAGTCATCCACATTTCGCTTTCTTTTTGTGTGTGTGTGTCATGTAACTGCTCAAGCTCCAAAAAAGCCACACAAAAAACGTGACAAGCATAATGAGGAAGAAGCTTAGATACGTTTTGTAGGTCTTAGCTTTCAAATGAGACGTGCCACTGGCCTATAGGCTGTGAGCTCCAGTCCAGAAGCTTTTACATTTGGGCGAAACTGAACTACAGAGAAAAAGTTAAGGTGGGGGTTAAGAGGTTAATGAGGTGCTTCTTAAATGTCAATGTCAGGTCAAGGTTAAATAGCAACAGCTGTTATTTGAAAAATACTGTCGTGTGTGCCGCCATATTACATGAACATCGGATACATTCATGGTGTCCCTCCTGGTTGGTTGAGGGCTGTTTTCTCAATGAAAAACGGCCTCATTCAAGTAAAACCAGAAGCTTCGGCTCGACGGGGAGGCAGCACCCTCTAGTGGACGGAGCTGAACATAGCAACACAAACGAAATCAAATCGAAGTGTTTTTTTTTATAAGAAAATTGATATACGCCCAGTTCGCCCCCGCCACAGCGTTGTCATTTTATAAACCCGGGGCCGCTGCAAGCAATTCAGAATAGAATAGAACAGAATAACTTTATTGTCTACCACGCACAATGATGGCAGAAATGTGCCTTTGGCTTGCCCATACACAGCTCACACACAGCAGCAATACAATCAAATATATTACAATACATTATGAAATGAGTTCATTGCAGCAGATTCACCTCATCAAAATAAAAGGAACGGAAAGAAAATAAACAGACTGAGCGACGTTACAACTTATTCAGCTCCTTGACGACAAAGGGCGCAAAATAATTCCTGTACACATTTTGTCTTGGCACAAAGAATCGTCATCTGTGATCGTAAGGACAGACACGATGCACTGCTTTACTGTAACGCTGAGACAAAGTGGTTTCCTCTTGGCCTGTGATTTCACTGCCCTGTTTAAGTTTGTAGCTTTGTCTTTGACAGTTGCATGGCCAAACCAAGAAACAATGTTAAATATCAGTACGCTCTCAATTAAACACGGATAAACCCTTGTTAAGATGTGGTCACCGACTTCAAAACCTCTCAGCTGACAAAGACACTCACATAGTTCTTTTTTTTTTGGATACAACTTAGTGAGTATCTCTGTCTGGATGTATGAACCACATCAATGTGCTACCCTTTAAATGTTTCTAAATTACTGTACAAAGCTGTTCAGTCACAATGGCCCACATAGAGCGGCGACCTGTTAGGAGAAGGGCCTTCAGCCAGTCGGCCTTTTCCGTGAGAGCAGTCCCGCTCTGGAACACTATCCCTTCTCACATACGTAAGGTTGATACCTTTTGAAAATATGCTCAAATCATGGCTACTTGAGAATCAAACCTGTGAATGTCTTTTATATTCCCCTGCTGCTGCCATTGGAATTCTTCCGGTGTGTAATTGTTTATGGTGTTGAGGACGCCCTCTGTTTGGCGCTTGGTTGCCATAAGTTTAGAGCTAAAGCAGGCGACTTTCCAGAAATGTTGAGTAATGTGTCCCGGTTCCAATAAACTATAAAAAAAAAAGAAAAGTAAAATATGTCATAAAGCCAACAAAAAAAACTTATTGTACACTGTGTTTCAAATGATAATGCAAATTGTATTTAAGTTTCATAAAAGAAAAAAAAAACCTTGGGGCTTGCAGTTGTGCATAAACCTTCTATCCGGCCTCTCCTAAACTGTTCATTGAAGCTGACGAGCAGAAACGGCTGCAGTGGCTCAGAAATACATGAAGACTCATTTTCAAACAGTCTTGTTCCCTGATGAGGCCGTGTAACCCTGGATGGTCAGATGGATGGAGTAGTGGATGGTTGGTGAATGGCCACCATGTCCCAACAAGGCTGTGAGGTCAGCAAGGAGAGGGCGGAGTCATGTTTTGGGCCAGAATCATGGGGAGAGAGCTGGTCGGCCTCTTTAGGCTCCCTGAATGGTACAAAAAGGAGAGCCATGCTTTCCCTAACAAGATCATCTTCATGCATGACAACGCACCATGTCCTGCTGTAAAGAATACCTCTGCATCATTGGCTGCTATGGGCATAAAAGGAGAGAAACTCATGTTGTGGACCCCCCCCTGACCTCAACCCTATTGAGAACCTTTGGAGCCTCAAGCAAAACATCTATGAGGGTGGGAGGCAGTTTTCATCCAAACAGCAGCTCTGGGAGGCTATTCTGACATCCTGCAAAGAAATCCAAGCAGAAACTCTCCAAAAACTCACAAGTTTAATGGATTTAAGAATGTTGAAGCTGCTATCAAAGAAGGGCTCCTATGTTCAAATATAACTTGACCTGTTAAGATGTTTTTGATTGAAATAGCTTTTTTATTTCCGTAACTATGACCTCCTAATGCTGCAAATTCAACAAGACTTAAAAACTATGCTGACTGTCATTTCAGTTGATAATTTAGAAATCTGAGAAAAATATCATTTGCATCATTTGGAACACAGTGTAAAGTCAAATCCCAATAAAGCACAATCTTTGATAGTTTCACTTCATGACTTAATCATCCTGGTTGAGAAAGTCCCCCATGAATCCCATGTTTGTCGAGCTCTTAACTACAGGGTTAGCGGCTCTTACAGTTTATGTAACAGGCCCCACAAACAGGATACGCCGTGGTTTCTGGCCAACTTTGCCTTCACGAGCTGCAACCGCTCAATCGGCGAGTTTGTGTTGTATCTGCGATGGCTAAGAGTGTGTGAAGGCTGCTGCTTTGAGTCTTCCTCCTCAGACGTGGGCGTGTGTGTGTGTGTGTGTGTGTGTGTTTGTGCGGTGGCGTCCTGACTCGAGCCCGGGGCAAAACATCGCGACCTTGGAAGGGGTATTGTTCTGTGTTCCCGCTCTGACGTCAGCGCCCACTGCCTTCACGCACTTGAAATGCAGAGGTTCTCTTCCACCAAGCGACCGAACAAACGCATTCATAGAAATCATATGGGCTATCTGTGTCTTACGTAGTTTTTAGTGACTTTTTATTTGAGAACAATCAGCCTCATATTTTCGGAGCCAAAAAGTAAACAATACAAACACACGCAATGCAATACGTCACAATATCGGAACACAGGAACACTATATAGTAGACTATATAGTCCACTGATTCTGTTGGCGATTCGGACAGAAGCCACTACTTTCTCCGAGCTGCGTGACGTTATGCGCGTGCAGATTTTCATTTTATTACTTTTTTGATCCAAATTTACTTATTGAAACAGAACGACAGTTTTAGCACTTTTACAGCCGTTTTATTTGACATTTAAATTTAAATTAAAACTATCATATATATATATATATATATATATATATATATATATATATATATATATATATAAAATCACTCCAGCGTTAGCTCAAAGACATGCAGAAAGTAGGTCAGAGCCCGGTGTCCGAAGCGCCAGCAGAATGAGTGACTACATCTGCTAAAAGTCGCTAAACTCCGGAATAATGTATTTCTGCGATAAAGATCAACCAAACTCATGAAACAGTGGAGTATTTATGGATAAATACGAGTCAGATATATTTAACATGGATTTGACATGAATGGCTTGGATTATTCGAGAGGAAGCCATCGGTCATTTAACAGCTCAAGCTAAAGGTAAGCAGCTAACGCTAGCATCTTTTCACGTTACCGTTTATATTTAACCCTCGTGTGGTCCTTGGGTCATTTTGACCCGAAAGCCACTGCCCATCCAAATGGCCCAAAAGCCACTGAAGGATTTGTGTAAAAAGAAGCAGATTTTTTTTTTTTTGAATGTGTGGTAATTTTCAGGCTCTTTTTTGAAGTGTAAATTTTTTGATGCAAAATTGAAGGACCACACGAGGGTCAAGTCGATTTAATTCATGATAAATACGCAACACACGATTGAAACAGCTGATTTCATTCAGTCGTGTTGTTTAGTTCAAAGACCTGTGGCTATTCTTCTCCAACTCTCGCATTGCATTGTGGTCTATATTGACCCGTTTAGTGACCACAGCTGCTCACTACTTTTCAAAATGCATTGTGGGAAATTTTGGAGTGCACTACTCTTTTCTCTCTGGACATTCGGACAACCCTACAAAATGGCGTGACCACTATATAGTGCACTATATAGGGAATAGTGTGGACATTCGGACACAGCCCTGATCTTTCATATAAAGAAAACGGCTACTAAAAAATGAGTTGCGACAAAGCGGTCTAAAACGCTGGTAAATCGGAAGCACGGCGCTCGCCAGGCGGACATGGGGTGAAGGACGCGATTTTTACGACTTAGCCATTTCCTCCTCCTGGTGACTGCAGCTGGATTCCACAGAGTTTGCGCCGCTTTCAGTCGGCTTCAGTAGCGCTGACTCCCGGAAAAGATGTTTTGTTTTGAAAACCCTGCAACTGTGCAATTGTCAGTCGTGCGTTTGTCGTTAGCAGCTAATCGCGGCTCGTAGCCTCCTGTGATGCACAGGGAGGCTGAAAATTGTCGTGCGATCCAAATTCATGCCAAAAATCGTGTCTAAAATCACACAGTGTTAGCCCTTCATGACACAAGATTTTAAATTGCACATAAAAAGTACATGAGTAAAAACTAATACCAGCTCTAAAAGTTTGGGTTGCTAGCCTGGCTAACACCAGGCTAAAATCACAAATGATATTTAGTCTGGGGACCACCAATTCCTTTCTCATAGGAGAGGTGTGGTTTACGATTGTCCAGAGCCGTTTATTGTGCTGAATGTCTCTCATATGCGTCTGCACGTAGCCATAGCCAATCGTATCATCGTATCAGATGACATGTGACGTACCCGCTGTAAACTTTCAGCTAAACTATTTAGAACACGGTCTAAAGCTTGATTGAAAGATGGCGTCGCGTCTGCTGCTGCCATGTTGGATCCGTAAATACGCTTTTTTTTAATTATCCCTTAGGGGTTGGGCCATATCGTATCGCATATCGTTATTGCAATATAATTATTTGATATCGTTGTAATTTTTTTTATCGTTGTGGACACGATATAATTCATGTTACGCTCAGCGCTATCAGAGCAGCATAAAACTGACTGTAGAACACCGGGCAGGTGCTTAAAAAGTCAAATGAGATTAAGGGTGCTTGATTAGATCATATTTGCGAGGAAATTAGTATGCCATTAAAAAAAAAGAAGAAGAAAATATCACTGAATTAATCTTCCCAATAGGCGTGAGGCTGGGAAGTACAATTTGTCCATTGTCAATGATATCGTCAAATATATCGTTATCACAGCCGTCTGGCGTTAGCTGCTATAATAAACAATGGTTCCACCGCCTCAACTTTAACTCTGAAGACGGCAAACAATGACACAAACCACTAGAGAAATATATGAAACATGACAATCTTTTGTTTTGATTATAGTTGTTATGTGCAGGGAGCAGTAGAATGGTTAATTTACAGTAAGTCATGAATAAAATCTGTATCGGAAACAAAATGAAGCTCACGCACTTTTCCTCAATGACAAAGCACTATTCATGGTTTCACATACCATCACATCGCACCTCTCACGGCCCCGCCGAACCAGTTCTGCTCAGCTGAACTGGGCAGAACCCCCTCCCCTCCTGCCTGAGGGGAGGGGGTGAATAGTCCGTGTCCAGGGTAAAAGTTACTCCTCTGGTCAAGGCAGGGATGTTTCCCTTTTACCGCAATTCTCTAAAATCATAGTGAAGGTTTTTAACTGAAGACCTGACAGCTTTATTGAAAGAAATAACTTGCTCTCTGAGAATCAGTTTGGTTTTAGGAACAATCACTCAACCTCACACGCGCCCTTTGATATAATTGATGAAATAACTAATGCTGTAGATGACAAGAAATATGCAATAGGGTTATTTATTGACCTGAGTAAAGCATTTGACACAATAAATTATGACATATTAATTAATAAGATAGAATAATATGGGATTGTGGGGTAGCTCTATAGTGGGTTACCAGTTATTTAAAAAATAGAAAACAATGTGTGAAAATCGGTGATTATCAGTCGAGTTGTCGACAAATTGTCTGTGGTTTACCTCAAGGTTCCATTCTGGGCCCAAAATTGTTTAATATGTATATTAACGACAATTGTAAAACATCTACAAATCTTAGATTCATTTTGTTTGCAGATGATACAAGGATTTTTGCTTCAGGAGACGATTTACAAAAACTGTGTCAAATTGTTAACTTGAAACTCAAGCAAAATTATGATATTTGGCAACTGTAATTCCAATACTCAGGAAGCAATACAGATAGAGGGTGTTGTTATCGAGCGAGTGCATGAAATCAAATTCCTTGTTGTGATTATTGATGACAGAATGACTTGGAAATCTCACATTAAATATATAACTACTAAAATGTCTAGAAGCATTTCAGTAATAGCAAAAGCAAAGCGCATTTTAAATATCAAAGCTCTACATACCTTATACTGTTCTCTTATACTGCCCTATTTAAATTATTGCACTGAGGTTTGGGGTAAAAGCAAATTAAAACCAATTGTAATGCTACAAAAAAAAGAGCTGTTTGATTGATTCATAAAGTGTGGGAAATGTTCCGGGGCCCCTGAATGCCTCACCAGGAAGGAGGCAGGAGGTGAGGGGAGAAATGGCTAGAAACAACAAAGAGAGGGGTTCAGAGATGTTACGCAACATGTTTTCACGCGTGCTCTTCTGGGGAACGATGGTCCAGTGAACGCAGCTCTTTACATCTCCGTCTGAAGACCAGCACTGAGACGGCCATTATTCAGATCAGGAACCACTAAATATCCATGAAAGATGCTAACTACGGTGTGTAGAAAAGGATAAACGTACAACATTTCCTGACTGACTGACTGATTTCATCGAATGGCCGTGATTGACAAGCGTATTAACCAATCAGAAAAGCCCAGAAGTATGGCACGAACGGCAAGCAGCGTATTTTGTAAACGAGGAAGTTTGTGGTTTTACGATGGATCGCCCGAAGAGCGGAGACTGATGTGAACGATCTGTGTCGTTTTTGACACAAAAACTGACGGATACAAGGAGACATTAGCAACTCCAGTCAGATTTGAGACATTGGAGAATTCACCACGAATGTTTCAATCAATGTACCGTTACCTTTTGAACGGGACGAAACAACCTTCGATACGGAAAAGAAGAAAGTCCTCTGAGAGAAGATGAAGCAGGTACAGTGCTTTGCGAAAGTACTAATACACCTGGAACTTTTGCACATGTTGTCATGTTTACAACCATAAACATAAAGATTTAATTTTGAATTTTTTACTGAAGGTACACACACAAGTAACATACAACTGTGAAGTGAAAGCAAAATGATACATGATTCTGTTATTTTACAAAAAATAGAAACGTGAAAAGTGGGGCGTGCATAAGTATTCATACAGCATTTTCTGAGTGCAGTAAATTGCCTTTATAACATTCCTAATGACTGCAGAAAGTTCTCACCTTGCCCTAACCATTAAACAGAGGCCACCTGTGTGTAATCTACTCTCAGTATAATTCCAGCTGTTCTGTGAGGGCCTCAGAGCTATGGTCAGAGTGTATTGGGCGGCACGGTAGCACCGCGGTTAGCGCTCGTGCTTCACAGCTAGAAGGTCCCGGGTTCGATTCCCACCTGGACGGGGCCTTTCTGTGTGGAGTTTGCATGTTCTCCCCGTGTCTGCGTAGGTTTCCTCCGGGTACTCTGGTTTCCCCTACCACCAAAAACATGTACAATAGGCCGGGATGAATGATGTGAGTGAGTGGTTGGTGGTGGTCGGAGGGGCCGATGGCGCAGATTGGCTGCCTCGCTTCCGTCAGTCTACCCCAGGGCAGCTGTGGCTACAATAGTAGCTTACCACCACCAAGTATGGAGTGAATGTGCAATGTAAAGCGTCTTTGAGTGTCCAGAAAAGCGCTGTATAAAACCGATGCATTATTATTATTATTATTATTGGTCACTAAGCAACATCATGAAGGCCAAGGAGCTCACCAGAGAGGTCAGGGATAAAGCTGTGGAGAAGTTTAAAGCAGCGTTAAGTTATACAAAGATTTCCCAAGATTTGAACATGTCACGGAGCACTGTTCAATCCATCATTCGGAAATGGAAAGAGTATAGCACCACTGAGAACTTACCGAGACACGGCCGTCCACCTAAACTAACAGACCGAACAAGGAGAGCACTGGTCAGAAATGCAACCAAGTGCCTCAAGATAACTCTGGAGGAGCTGGGACGTCCTGCCGCTGAGCTGGGGGAATCTGTACATGGGACAACTATAAGTCGTACTCTACACAAATCTGGCCTTCATGGATGAGTGGCAAGAAGAAAGCCATTATTGAAAGGAGGCCATAAGAAATCCCGTTTGAAGTTTGCTAGAAGTCATATGGAGGACACAGCTACCATGTGGAAGAAGGTGCTTTGGTCAGATGAGACAAAAATTGAACCTTTTGGCCCAAATGCACAACGTTATGTATGGAGCAAACCTAACACTGCTCATCGTCCTGAGTGCACCATCCCCAGTGTCAAATATGGTGGGGGGAGCATCATGCTATGGGGCTGCTTTTTGGAGGCATTTTGGAGGAAAACCTGCTGGAGTCAGCAAGAGAATTGAGGCTGGGGCGGAGATTCCCCTTCCAGCAGGACAATGACCCTAAACACAAACATCTACAATGGAATTTAAAAACAAACATATGAATGTGTTAGAATGGCCCAGTCAAAGTCCTGACCTAAATCCTATTGAAAATCTGTGGAAAGATCTGAAAACTGCTGTTCACAAACGCTCTCCTTCTAATTTGACAGAGCTTGAGTTGTTTTGTAAAGAGGAATGGGCTAAAATGTCAGTCTCTAGATGTGCAAACCTTGTAGAGTCAAACCCCAGAAGACTTGCTGCTGTTATTGCAAAAAAGGGGGTTCCACAAAGTATGAATTCATGCTGTATGAATACTTATGCACGCCCCACTTTTCACTTTTCTATTTCTATCTAAAAAATAACAGAATCATGTATCATTTTGCTTTCACTTCACAGTTGTCTGTTACTTGTGTGTGAACTTTCAGTAAAAAATTCAAAATAAAATCTTTATGTTTATGGTTGTAAACATGGAAAAATGTGCATGAATATAAAGGGGGTTGGCATGGCCGATAGCCGATATATTGTCCGATATTTTAAGTAATTTAATTTGATGTTTTTTGAAATCTCTCAAATAGCCTAAAGTGAAACATTATTATAGTAAAAGGTTCCAATAATAGAAATATATAGAAATATCGGTCGACCGGGGATTACAGATGGAAATTAGCATAGTGCTAAATCTGGTGCAGCCATCTTTTTAATGCAACTGCATTAATAAACTTATCAGGTTGGCTGATGCCGGTATGCACCACTGATATTTTTGGCCACATTTTAGAACAGTCTATAGTCCTGTGCATGATGCTTCTAAATGTGTAAATATATATAATATTCATGTTTAGTGGGTACTTCAGAGGGAGCTTGTTTTAAAGACAATAATCAGTAGATTCGAAGTCAGGAAGTAGGAAGTCATTTAAAGCTCTGACTGAGCTCTTTCCGGTGCTCTTTGGACGATAGCCGATAATGAAAACATCCTAATATATATTCTCGGGCCCTACATTTTATCACATTGGTGCGACAAAATCTCCACATAAGTAACAAAATAGCACCTACAAACTTCAAACTTCCCACAATATTTTTTAAGGTTTTCTCAGAGGGATTTTAGAAATACCTAATCCCTAACCTACGTTTTTGAGTGAAACCTCTGAAAAAGTCAAATGAAACCATACATTTAAACCTGGCTCTATCTATCTTCCAGATTTTGTCGCTGAAAATACATTTCGGGCAGAGAAAGTTTCAAACTGATGTCTCTACATTTAAAAGGTTTCCCTATTCCCCTGTAATCTTCTCTCAAAGGTAAATTCTCCTGGATGTTTTCAGGGTTAAAATGCATTCATTATTTTCTCTGCTTAGTTTGAAGTCGGGGCTGACCACACGTCCAGAAGAACTCGTGACAGCCACAAAATCAAGGCTTTTGGTCAGCAGCAGTGACACCAACACTGTTCAGCCTGGTTATTGTTGTCTGAGAGAGGCCGGCACACAGCAGCAGTAAAGAGACCGGAAACAACACTGAACTTAAATCTCTCGCCTATAAAACAACGTCTGCCTCGTTTTCTCACGGCGGTGATTACTCACTCACAATCTGCATAGCGTGCAAACCAACAGTGTGGACAGGGTTTCCACAGGAGGCTGCAAATCAAACATAATGCCTTTTAACCTCTTACAGGTAAGAGGTTAATAGGCCTACAGTAAAACATTTTTTTTTCTTTTTGTTACTTTATTGTGCCATATGTTTCATATTACAATTACACAATTAGTATTTCAGAATTAACACAATATATATTTCTGTTTTTTTTTTTTCACCCAGTAAAAATTGCTGAGAAATGTCTCCATTTTCCAATATTGTTAAATTTAATTCCAGATTGAATCCAATTTAATGCTTTTTAATGAAGCTCATATCCAATAATAACCGAGGTTTGCTCAAGAGAGCCTTTGATATTTGAAGCTTAATACATAATAAACCCTAAGAAAACAACAGGGGAAATTGGTGAAAACATCTTAAATATGATGTGCTGAAATGGGCCTGCACCGTCATACGACACGTCAAAAATAAAAAATAAAATAAAAATAAAAGGTCTTAACGCAGTTTGAAAACCCTACCAAACATTCTTCACCCTCCACCTGCTCAACAAGTGACCTCAGACATGCCTCGGGTCGGATAAATATAGACCTGCAGAAAGGAGAGGAAGGGGGAGCTGGAGAGGAAGGGCAGAAGGAGGAGGAGCTGGAGAAGGGGAGAGGACAGGGGGCGCTATAGAGCTCTTACAGTCGCAGAATCGGAGAGGCTGCATCTAAAAACAAAAGCTCCTTCCTCCTGTCCCTGAACCTCTTAACTGAACCGAGTGCATTTTCCACAGTTCGGCTTTACCCAAATCTAAAAGCTACTCAACTAGCGAGCAACAGTGTAACGCCTCATTTGAAAGCTAAGAACTACAAAGGTAATCGGAACTTTGTTGTCACTTTGTTGTCACCTTGTTGCTGCGTTTTTCGTCGTGTATTCATCCTTGTTTTCGTCGCTTTTTTTAAGCTTTTAGATTTGGGTAAAGCCGAACTGGAGAAAATGTGCTGGGTTCAGGTGGGGGTTAACAGGTTAATATTTCACAACATCAACCCGCTGTTCTAAAAGGGGATTTCACGGATATTAGTATTTAACTGCTGTTAGCACAACTTTAGCAGGTGTTAGCATAACATTTGAATGTTTGTATTTTAGCTGCTTCTTTCCTTCAGTGTTAGCCCTGGCACCTCTGATTGACTCCATAACCCCCACTAGAAGGCAGCATTTGTCCACATTTGTTCTCATCGTGGCTTACTAAACTTTTCAGGCCGTCCTGTTGCTTTAGTGCAGCGCACATCTGTGGGGGGGCCGCCCACAACCACTGCGACTGTGTACATTTAGTGTAGTGGAAACACAAGCCCCCTGCTGGAGCCGCCACCTTAACGTGGTGGAGGGTTTGAGCCTGAATGATCCTGGAGCTCTGTTGTCGGGGGCTTCGTGCCCCTGGTAGGGTCTCCCAGGGCAAACAGGTCCTAGGTGACGGGTCAGACAAAGAGCGGTTCAGAAGCCCCTTATGAGAGACCAACAGGCCCGGTTAGAACCATGAGGCCGTCCTTCTGTGGACCCTCCACCTGCAGGAGGAGCCATAGGGGCTGGTGCAGCTCCAACAGCTGCCCCCCTCACATCGTGAGGTCGACCTTGAGGAACCTTTTGCACTTAGGAACAGGAGCTTCAGCTGCTCCTCCTGCGTCAGGACGATCTGAACCTTCGTAACCCAGAGGAGGAACAACCAGGAAGTAATGTCCGACAATAAACGCTCCATATCCTGTTATGAATGTAATGTTATTACCAACAGTACAAATATAATACACAAATGCCAAAATGAACAAAACCCTGTCCTTTAGTTCAGATGCTAAGCTTCTGTTCCTTCCAATGGGCGACGAAAGCCCTTCTCTATGGTCCTCATGGCGGGGAGAAGATATCGCTGTAATACCACCTTTACTATGAGGTAAAGCAGTGACTTATTTTACACATTTGCACATTTTTTTTGCAAATGGCTAATGAAATGAATCTGAAGATTTTGTTTGTTCTCCTTTACCTGCGCCCCCCAGCGGTCAGCTCATGTGCTGCTCTGTTGCTTTGACTCGGGACAAACAAAGACATCGGAGGATTCGGAATCCTTCCCAGCTGCTTAAGGGCTGATGCTAAAGGAGGTGTCACAGCTCCCTCCCTCACTGCCCCGACCCGTTCAGACGCTCCCGGCCCCGGCTGGCGATGACGCACGTCCGGGTCAGCCATAAGGAGAAGGAGGATATTTATACTTTTCAGATGAAGCCAAAGAGAGGAGTGACCTCTGACCCCCGGACGCCCCGCGGGCGTTTGAAGAAGACAGCGAAAGGGAAGCGGGGGAGTGAAGGGAGGCGAGTTTATTTGTACAGAGGTGATCGGATTGAAGGCAGCTGTCGGATTTGTGTTTTCCCCAGTTCACAATAAACCGAGACTGTGGGAGAGCAACGCCGTCATCCTAGCTCCAGAACTACACTATGTATCTCTGAAATATCCTGACATATCCGTATCACGAGTCACGATTATTCACGATTATCGAAATCAAGGGGGGAAAAATACTGCAAATTTCTCAAAATCCTTTAAAGTTTTGTCTAAATGTTCACAAATTCGATACAAGACTAGGCCTGCCACGATAAGTGTTTTTTTGAGGACGATATATCGTCTCAGAAAATATCGCGATAAACGATAATATTGAGTATAATGCAAATACTGTAGGCAATAAAAAGAAAACTGTAAGCAACTATTTAATTGAAATGTATTGAACTTCTGACATTCAATATTAACACCTTATACCAAACAAAGTGCAAACTAGAAGGGTCGACATATTCTAGGACACTGTTTCCATCTGTGCTTCTCAACCTTTAACATCACTTACTCTCACCAGGTTCTGTGTTTGAACTAGGCCTGTCACAACATTTACAACAAATAGTCAATATACAGTATCATCTTTAACAATATCCCAATAACAATTGGGATAACAATTGATATTTCATCTGCATTATTCTGGCTAAATATTTCCTCACAAAAACAATATATTAAATGTATGGATTCAGATAATACTGTATCACTGCTAAAGTAGAGTAGCCATGTGTTCTTTTTCCTTTTCTTTTCAAATCTAACCTCCTGTACACACGGCCGTCAGAGTGAAGCAGCTTTTTTGGGAAACTTGTCAACTGTTTGTCAAACCGCTGCAGCATTTCTCTGTAACATAGTCCTAAGCCCTGAGTAATGTTCTCAGGACTATCCCGCTTGTATTTGGATAGTGGCTAAAGCAGTCGGGTTCCTCTCGCTAACAGTAGCACTGATTAGCTTTGATGCACTGACCGGGCGGTGGTTTTGTTTCGTTCTCACGTTGGACAAACCTGCAGTCTCATTAATGTTGTTATTCTCTCCGTGATGAGTTCTTTTGGCTGGAATTCCAAATGTTTTCTCACGAGTCCCTCTTGCTCCGCAATAAAGTTCACAGAAAGTGTCGGGTTCAGCAGCTCCGTAGTAGCAGCACTTTGTTTACACCCCGCCTCTCTCCAAAAGCAGCGCTGATGTGCTCAATGCTGTCTTTAAGCACAGGGAGACGGGTTGGATGGACGCTCCGCTCACACAGCGCTGTGATAGCTTCATGTTTCTGTAGTTATTTTAAGCACACGCAGCACGTGCATTTATCAAGACTAACAATGTTATCGTCCTTCATTTTACTTATCGAGCGATAACTCGATATAGTAACTATCGCGGCAGGCCTATACAAGACATACAGTCCCGATCAAAAGTTCAAGACCAGTAAAAAAAACACATTTTGCAAGGTTCCAACAAGAACTTCAATATGCAACAAGAAGAAAAGGGAGTGAGACAATAAACAGAGTAAAGCTCTTACAGTTTTTGCAGCTGATCAAAAGTTTAGGCTCACGTGCCACATTAAAGGAACAGGCCACTGTGTTTCCATCCCGAGATCTGTTCCTACCTGGGCTTAGACGAGCGGATGCGTACCTGTCTGGTCTTTGTGTGTGCGCTCAGTCACCCAAAAAGACCCAAAGATGTTGTTCGCATTTGGCCTCTCCCAGTATATTCCTATAGCTCCAAACAAACGGGGGTGAAGTTGGAAGCGACCACGCACATGCACAATAATGAACCATCAAATTAAACCTGGCTTGAGCCGTTATTTTGATTTTTGGCCACTTTTTTATATGAAAACATCCAGTGCCAGATTTCGCTTTGTACCTCTGTGAGTATCGACTGTGACTGCGGCCGCTGCCCCGTGGCCACTCAGGGGCTGAAACGTTCTGGACACTATCGACCCCGAGGTCTATGCTGGGGCGATTACCCTCCCGCGCGCCGTCCGATCCATACGGCCGCTAACCTGATTACCGCGACCGCCGCCCGCCCCCCCACATCGACCCGGCCCCCGCGCGGATTCTGCCCGGCGACAGGATCGGAGCTGATTATTTGCCGCGTGGGTGGACAAAGCTCTTCCTGTTTTGATGAGCGGCGAGCGGGCCGGGGCACGGTCAATTACAGAGTCCGGATGGTCCCAAAATAACAAGTGTCGGTCGGCCCGCCGTTCGGCTGAGGGGTCTTCAGCAGAAGGCCGTTTTAATGCTCACACACCTTGCCTCTAACCTCTTTGTCGCTTTTTTTTGGTCACTTTTTCCATCACTCTTCCGTCGTGTGTTGTTGTCGCTCTTTTATTGTTATTGTTGCTTTTCCGACAACGTTTTTCATCGCTCTTTTGCCACTTTTGTTGCTTTTCAATTTTGGGCTAAGTAACTCATGCCCTAGAGGCCATAAGCGCCACTGCAGGTGTCGTAGCATGTTGCGTTTTTTTACTTATTAATTGCCCGTGAGAGTAAATACTACGCTGACAGAAAAGACAAAAGGGAGAGAGGGATATTGTACATCCAGTTACACAATGGAGAGCAAGTGGAGCTAGCCCGCAGTTAGCTTTGCCCGTTAGCCTGTTAGCTGCTTCTTCGTGATTCCATTAGTGTGTATTGCGCCTCCGGGTCGGAGCAGGGAAAGTTGCAAGCATGGTTTTCTGGCCAGAGACACCAGGGGGAGATGAAAGACCCCCCCAATCATCCCTGTATTACCCCCAGAGGGACTACAGAAAGGATTTATTAAGGTTACTTAGTTCTGCTTCAATGCCACTGCAGGTGAATAGGGCAAAACGTTACATTTGGAGACATCCAGTCAAAACTTTTACTGCACATCATTAACAGATGAGGAAAAAGATGTACAGTAGTCCCAGGTTTCTGTCATTTGATGTTTTCATATAAAAACAACAAAATCTAAATAATGGATAGATCCAGGTTTAAATGTGTGGTTTTATTTTGTTGATATAGTAGTTGTAGGAGCGCATGTGCAGACAAAGGCCAAATGTTTCTCCAAATCGTTTTTTTTTTTAGGTCAAAGGTTAAGGTGCTTTATTTGTCATTATGCAACAACGATATTTGTCCCCTGCATTTGACCCATCCCTCAACGTTGCTGGGACGACCCGTAAGGGCCAGTGGGCGGCGAACCATCTCCACATGTGGAGCCAGGGCGATGGTCAGAAACACCTGGCTGGAGGATTGACCTATTGTACCTGTTTTTAGTGGTAGGGGAAACCAGAGGAGGCCTACGCAGGCTGGGACCGGGACCTGCGCCACCGTGCCAGCAGGGCCGTTTCAAGATATTTGGGGGCCCTAGGCAAAAGAGTGAAGTGAGGCCCCAAGTCCTTGCTCAGAATTTTTTTTAAAAATCAGATAGAATTTCTTGTATTCTGTGCATTTTAAGAGTCATGAATTACTCTGTAGTACGCTACACAAAGTGGCCACTAGAGTGCAGTAAAGGGCACAGTGTCTTCACTGAGGCATTGTTGATGGGAATGACACAATTTGATTAATGTTTATTTGGTCAACAAGGCAAAAACAAGGTAAAAAAGTATGATTATTCATATTATCATTCTTAAGAACTGTCTTCTCTTTATGCTAAGCATTGTTTTTTTTTTATCTTGAACTATACAATTGATGTTGAATTAAAAGAAAGGTATTAAAATGGTGTATAACACAAACTATTTTAACAATGTACAACCAGAATTTAGAATCCCTCTAGTTTGGGGGGCCCCTCTCACGGAGCAGTAAGGCAAGGCAAGTTTATTTGTAGAGCACAATTCATACACAAGGCAATTCAAAGTGCTTCACAGTTGCATAAAATTACAAGAAAACAGATAAAAATCAATCATTAAAACATCAACATAAAAATTAATCAATGACAGTAAAAGGCAAGAGTGCAGATAAAATACTTTCAGTTTTCATCTGCTCGGGTAAAAAGAGCTGTTTTCAGCCTGGATTTGAACATTGTCAGAGTTGAGGCCTGTCTCACATCCTCATGAAGACTGTTCCAGATTTCAGCTGCATGAAACTGAAACGTGTACTGGAAAGTGATAGCGCTGTCTCATTGTGGTGGTTTGTTTACGGTGGTTGATACTGTTTGACGAGCACAGATACACAACCTAAACTTCCGTGCGGCCATCGGGGGCCCTCTTCAGCTGGGGGCCCTAGGCAGCTGCCTACCTTGCCTACCCCATTGCGACGGCTCTGCGTGCCAGAGAGATGTTTCAATATCTAATTCCGACCCGATTTATTGAACTGTGAACCCAAAAATAAATAAGGCGAATTTTTGACTTTGTACAGATTTTTTTCATCTTTTTTTTGTTTAGTTTTTTTCAAAATAAAACACGATCCAAAATTCCTCTGAAAAAATTGTACATTATATATCAACTAAATAAAGCCATATATTTAAACCTGGATCTATCCATTATTTAGATTTCATTAAATTTTGTCCGTTTCTATGCCAAAAATATCGTATTTTTTATACGAAATCATAAACTTGTAATTAGGGCTGAGTGCCGTTAAACGGTACCTTTGTACCGATCGAAAAGCTCCGGTCGGGAACTTTCAGTTCTTTTTCTCTCTAAACATCAAAATATGACCCGCAGCGAATCTAAAAATAGCAACATGAAAGTGTAAACAGATAATGAGCCGCTTCAGCGCAAATGGAGCAAAGTAGTGGTATATGAAAATAAAAACGAACGGTTCCCATCCCTTCATGTAATCGATTTTCTTCTCTCATATTCATTCTGTAATGTTCAGCAAACGTTTCAAATCCATCTCTCTATTCACCTGCAGCGCCTCGCTTTAACCAAAGCCTCTGCCCGCCCTGTGGCCGTGTCCGGTCAGCGGGTTCTCCGGACACCTCCACAAACAAAACGGCCACTGTCTGAGCGGGACGATGACCTGACCGATCTTTTTGTGAAGCGATAACTCTGAGTTATCTCAAGACACTCTCTCTCCCCTCCTTCTTCCCGTTGTTGAGGATAACCCCATCATCGTGGCAGCAGCACAAACTATACCCTCTTCAGCTTCTCCATCTCCTCCTCTTTACCACCACCGACATGACCGCGCCCAACACCAGCTCACTCTCCCACATTCGGAGGATATTTTGTGACGAACATTGCATTAACGGGAATATGCCGGACTTGTAAAAAGGTAAATGTTCTTTTACACATTTCTGAACAAGTAACTTATTGTTTGTTCAACTTTTACACGACGTTCCGACACAGCCTCCGATCTCCAACGTTCTAAATCAAAGCTCTTTTTGTCACATGTGCGTTAGGGCCGTGTCGATCAGCAGCAACACGTGCCGACGGATCAGAGCGGCGTGAACGCGGCGTGAGGAGGCAGGAGGATCATTTATTGATTATCTGAATTTGGAGCAACATAACCACCTCTTCACTTGCGTCATGAAGGAGACACCGTTTGAAAAGAGGAAGTATTTATGACGATCAGCTGTTCGGGTCAGAGGATCATACGCTTCAATAAACGTATGAAAACACAAACGTGGGCGCATTCAACAAGGCACTGGATTACAAACATGTTTAAAAGGGGATTTTAGCGTGCCATGATCGCTGGACAGAAGGCACTACACACTCAAACCCACACGTATTGAAACAATATCTGAGAGAGGGAAGAGGGAGAGATTAGCCTCAAGTGTCAGAGAAATGTAGTTAAACTATTCCACCGTCACTAAAGCACAAACAGAATAGCGCAGCAGTGGCCGGTTCGTCCAATGTATACATGTATATTGCTATATCCATGTTAAATAAATATATAGTTTTACCTGATGTTTGCTCCCTGAGTCACAGCACAGGAGGCAGAAAGAGCGAGAGCTTCATTTGAGAATAATCAAAACAACTCCTTCAAATGCCTCTCTGCCTCTTGCAGATTTGCATCTTGTTGCTACACGAAGCTGAAATGTAATAAATGAGTGCCATGATATTTAAAGGCAGTTTTTGATGAAATAAAGTATTACAAGTAAATGAAACATGACTAAACCACATATAAAATATCGAAATCAAATCGCAATGTTGTGACATTAAAGACTTTTAAGACATGCAACATGGGACACATGGTGTTTTATGGTTCATATTTCATATTCATATTTCATATGGTTCAAATTATAATAATTGTAGAGAGGCCGACTTCAAGGCTTTTTGTCAAAATCATGCAGTCCTATTTTCAACTCAAATCTGGTGCAACGTCAGAGCGCAATAGCATCTAAAGTGCACCAGAAATCCCCCAATCTCACCTAGGGCTGGGCAATATATCGATATTTAAGATATATCGATATATTTTTAATGAGATATAGAATTAGACCATATCGCCTATATCGGGATATTTCAAATTCAGATAAGTTAACAAAAAGAAACAGGTAATCTCAAGCTAATAAAAAAAAAACAGTTATCTTAAACTGAGCACTTTATTTTGTGAACTCCTTAGATATAAATGCTGCCCCATTTCATTTTATTGGCTATTTTTTATTAAGACATTTTTTTTACCTTACGGAGCTTTGTTATACAGTGTTTATGTTGTTACATTTTATAGAGAGTTTTCAATAGAACTACTCGTATTTGACTTTGACTTGACATATAATTTCAGAGCTCTCACTTTGCGGAAAAAATATCGGGATATATATCGTAAATCGATATTCAACCCAAATATATCGGGATATGACTTTTGGTCCATATCGCCCAGCCCTGATCTCACCTAATACGCTAATACACGTCCCATCACCAAGGCTTCGCTCTAAATATAACAAGACTTTTTTTTTTTATTATTTCTATGGCTGATAGGACGTCTCGACAGAAGCTCTCTGGTCCGCTGATGAGCGCAGTGACTCTGACGGCCAGTTCACAGGCGCGTGCCTTCAGCCCTTCAGAGCTCGGATCCCGTTACAGCAGCCGCACAATACACAGCCCGGGAGGCACAGGGGGAACACTTTACACCCGTCGGCCAAGTGCAGAACGTTAAAGGACGGCACCAATCAAAGAATCAAATCCATTTTTTGAAATCAAATCAGAATTGCGAGTTGGACTTTGACAGGACTGGATACTGTCACATGCTTTTCAGTAACAGTACTTTTAATGATACTTTCTGATACAGATACCTGAGCAATACTTTTTCCAATACCATATACTGAAACATTTGTCATCTAGCACCGGAAAAATAACGTGTGGATGTTCAGCAAATGTACAATATCAGGTTCATCTCTAATTTTTGAGAACGTGTGAAAAATGTCAGAGTCTTCTATGTTGCCAATAATAAACATCTCAGACGCCCCAGATCATGATGTCTAATAATGTGAAGAATGAAGCAAGGGAATGATCTCCAGAAGGCATCAGGTTGTAGAGGAGACATTCTCGTAACATTCACACATTTATGTGTAATAAATGTAAATGCACATACTTTCTCACGCTCCTGTAAAGGCCAAACGCCCTCAGAATCAACGACCTTTTGAACGGTGGAACACATTATCGGCCTCGGGATGGAAGCAGTAAAACGCTTAGCCTTTTTCACACATCTGACCCTGTGCACCTCGCTGTGGTCATTTAAAGCCACGCCGTGTAGAATTTTACCCAATAAATAAAATGGAAATACAAGCATTTATTTTATGACAGACAGTTTCCTCATTGAAAAATACCTCATAAATGTACAAAGAAAAACGTGTGCCTTTCCCGTGAGCGGCTCAGCTCTCCTAAGACCTGAATGTAACTTTACTGGGAGTGGGGATGTCTCCAGCTCGTCTCCATGGAGATGTGACTAAAGGCAGCAGAATGTGAGATTTAAACAGAATATGTCCTCATTCTTTGATTAGCCACTGCAAAAGTAGCATTTTCTGCGTCGACTATTGTCCAAAATGTTACACAGTGTGCCTTTAAAGGGACAGGCCACCGTTTTAACTGAGATATGTTCTCACCTGGGCTTAGGCGAGTTGATGCGTACCTGTCTGGTCTTTGTGCGTGCGCTCAGTCACGCAAAAAGACCAATGATGTCGTTAGCATTTGGCCTCTCCAAGTGTATTCCTATGGCTCCAAACAGGGGTGAAATTAAAAGCTCTTCCACGGCCACAAAGACCACTGTGTTTATATACTTTAATGCTTTTTAATGCCATTATGAGGGGATATTATGAAATCCCAAAGCAAAAGGGCTGAATGTGTTTTTGTTTTCTGAAGCAGCAACATAGGTCGAGTAATGCCGTTATTATCAGAGACATTTCAGTTTAAAGCCAGTTTGATTCCAATGTAATGACTTTTTAAATTTTATTTTTTTACATCTTTTATGTAGAAACGTCGTTGCCGAAGGCATTGACGGCTGGTTTCTTGAATATTAAAACATAATATCAAAAATCAGCCTATGCTTGATGTCCCATAATTTGCTTTTAAAATTGTCCAAAGTGGGACAGTCCCACAGTTCGGGAGATTTGTTTAATAACTTCCAATGCTCGACTCGTGGGGCACTCTATGCCCGGATGGACAAGTGTTTTATTCCGTGTTTGAATAGGAGTGTGTTTAATAATGGGACATAGGGACTGGAGAGCCTTCATTTAAAGGCTTCATTTTGGCACAATTCACATAAAGACTTTTAAGACGCGCGGCATGGGACACATGGTGTTTTATGGTTCATATTTCATGCAATAAATTATAATAATTATAGAGAGGCCGACTTCAAGCCAAGGGTTTAAGCTTTCATTTCATCTGAGTGTGGTTCTTGTGGGACGTTCTGATGAGGAGTGACAACCAGCCCCGGTCTCCCCTGGACCTGGTTCACTCCATTTCTTTCCAAATCTGGTCAAACGTATCTTCAGGTCAGTTCAGTCCTGGTTTAGAGCTCTTTGCGTCTTTTAGCTAAACTCAAGGGCTGACAAACAAACAAAACAAAACATAACGTAACGTAACGTAACGCTGCTTCCTACCGTCTGCGCTTCTGCACGATGTCGATGGGCCGGTTAACCGCGCACGGAGAGCCGCACACGTTCACGTTCCCGGTCCCGCTGCGCATTCGGTGGTAGCGCTCGTGCATGGCGCGAGGCAGGTACCCGCCGTTCGTAGGCAAACTCATGTCCGTTTGGCGCTACTCGTTTTGTGCGTGGGGGGTTGTTTTTAAACCTGTCCCCCCAAACACGTTATTTTCTCCCCTCGCGTCGCGGGGCCATTCCCGCTTCATTAAAACATGGTTCCGATACAAGTTATGAAAGAGAGGGAGAGAGAGAGAGGGGAAGTTCTCAAGTGTCCACAAAAGCGTGCGTAAAATCCAAGTCGTCCGGAGGCGAAGCGTGCGTAAAATCCTTTCCTCTGGAGAGCCGGTTCGCCCCTCGTGTCTCCAGGCGGCTGCTTCGGGGAGCTGGAGCGGAATAGATTGTGCGCTTTGGAGACTTTTTGGACAGGCTTCCACCGTTCCCTCCCCTCGCGGCTCCTCCCCCCAGGAATAGTCGGGGTTTTCTGAGTGACGCGCGCGGCCACATGGGGATGAGCCGGGGGAATGCGCGGTCCCAGAGACCTATAGGCTGCGCTGTAAAGGGCGAGTACGTAACGGCCCTCCGCTGTGCCGGGGCCGGGGGGCTCTGCTCTGACGTGGAAGAAAACAGGGCGACTCGGATGACTTTACCCCGGACACGCGAAGGCCCTGCGGCTGATCTGCTATGTACATGTTTATCCTAAGGGGAGACATATTTTATTTCAGGTTTGGGACAAATTGGTCTCTTTCCATATGAGCTTTCAGAACAAACAAAAACCCTAATCTTTACTACATTATTATTCATTATTGCACTGATTCAATGTTTCTCCAGTTTTTTTTTTTGTTTTTTTACAGATTTTCCCACTAACAAATATCAAATATCCAAAATCCTTCTGAAAAAGTCTTTGTAATATGTCAAACTAAAACCATACATTTAAACCTGGCTCAATTCATTATTCAAATTATTCGCCGGGAATATGGAAACATTTAGGTCTTTTTAGGCATACAAGGCCTTATTTTGTTGAACGGTTGTATAAAGCACTTACTTATCTACTTGCTTGTTGGTGGTTTGACATCGGCATTTTTTTCTGGTTTGTCCATTTTTAATCCAGTGTTCAATTGTTTTCCATTTGTCCTGTTCTCTTATTTTGAATGTTATTCAGTTTATTCTACTTCCTCTATAGTTGGGCTTGTGACGGCGTCAACACTGCTCCATCAATTTTGTCAGATTTGTAGAACAGAGACTTGTCACCCCACAAAAATGCCAAATTATATTGAAACAAAATCACAGCCTTTAGTACGTCCCATGTCTTGAGTTCTAATCCGCCGTCTGAACAATAGAGCGGCCTGTGACGTGCTCATATATTTATGCCCCATACGTCAGAGCGTTCGGGTTCATTCGGCCGACAACACATGCCTTTGCAGCAGTGTCACCGCCAAATCCCATCTGGAAATCATCCGGTTTCCTAAAGTTTCACAAAAATGTGTTGGGCAAGTGCAGCAGACGATTGCGTTCACAATCTCTGTGCTCGTTTTAGATTCATGGGGTTGGACACCGGCGTATTGAGATGATGGAGTTGTTGAAAGACGGCGTTGTTCTCGTCAGCGAAGATTACAACGGAATCATCGATGCACCTTTTTGATGACGATAACAAAACGATGACGAGCTAGAAGTATCGCTCTTCGGCGACTGATGAGTTTACACTGATGAGACGGAAATGGAAGAAAGTGAGCCAACATTCATCGAGCTGAGTTCATAGGTTACTAATACTTCATTACTTTTTATGAAACGGACTAAAACCCTTTTGAGTTTTCGTCGACTAAAGCGAGACTAAAACTGTCTAGACATTTAGAAATGGCTAAAATGTGACTAAAACTAAAAGTATTTTTGTCTAACAGACGAAGATCTCTAGTTCGGTCGACGTAAAGGGGCCCTCCACCCGAGACCTCCACTTTAGGCCGGTCTAAACTAGGTACCGTTAAACTATAACAATTTGGTAAATGGTAAATGGACTCGACTTATATAGCGCTTTACAGTAAGGAACCCATTCACACTCTTTGGATTAAGGCCAGTCCGAGTGGCGTCATCAATGGCGAGATTTATCGGAATCTATCGTCAAAAGATTTCTCTGTCACATGGGACTACGCCTTGGTGCTCGTGCCCAGGTGAGTGACCCTCTGGTTGATCAGCGAACGATCTGAAAAAGTATCTGAAGCTTTTGGAATTTCTCACATTTCTGCCTAAATTGGTCACTAAATGTGGTCTGATCTTCATTGAAATCACAGGAATGATTCAACAGTGTCTGCTTAAACTAATACCACCCACACATTTACATTTGATCATAATTTTTATTGGCCATAACATGTAAACATTCAAAGGACAGCGTGGAATAAGTGAGTACACCGACTGAATCTCACTGAACTGCAGCAGTTTTGTAAAGAGGAACGGTCCAAGATTCATCCTGATCGTTTGAGCGTCTAATCTGCAACGACAGAGTCCGCCAGATATTTAATACAGGGTTGTACTTATTTATTCCATGCATGTTGTGAATGTCTTAGGTTTTTCTGCAAAATATCTTGATATTGATCCTCCATGATTCTCCTGCTCTATACTTGAGCAGAGGGTTTTGAGCTTGATGTGCTGTCCCATTTGTCCTCCACACATGATGTTGTGTGTTCCTCCCAAACTACTCAACTTTATCCATCAGTCCACAGCATATTTATCCAGTAGTGCAGTGGAGCATCCAAGAGCTCTTTCACAAACCAAAGTTGAATAGTTTGGGAGGAACACACAACATCATGTGTGGAGGACAAACGGAACATCACACCAACATCAAAACCCTCTGCTCATTGTGAAGTCTGGAGCAGGAGAATCATGGTGTGGGGCTGTGTTGTTGCCTCAGGGCCTGGACAACGTGATATCATCAATAGAAAAAATAATTCACAAGTTTATCAAGATATTTGGCAGAAAAACCTGAGACATTCACAACATGCACAGAATAAATAAGTGAACCTCTGTATTAAATATCTGCTGACCCTTCTTTTGCAGCAATAACTGCGTTTCTGTAGTTGCAGATTTAGATCCGGATGAATCTTGGACCATTCCTCTTTACAAAACCGCTTCAATTCAGTGAGATTCAGGCGGTTCACTTACTTTTTCCATCCTCTCCTGAGAATATTATTTTATTGCTAATAAAAACATGATAAAATTTAAACGTTTGGGTGGTATTAGTTTAATCATTCCTGTGATTTCGATGAAGATCCGACCACATTCAGTGACCAATTTAGGCAGAAATGTGAGAAATTCCCAAAGCTTCAGGCCACTGTATCCTTAAGCATTATGTCACTAAAGGCTCATGTCAGGGCTTTCACAAGTCCAGGATGACGACAAGCACCCGCTCAAATATTTGCCTCGGGGGCAGAGGACACGGGGGTGCGGCGAGCGTGGCGGGACAGGCACACGCTTCTTCAAACACAGACTGCAGGTACCGAGAGGACAAGTGGAGGGTCATAGCTCAGGGTTTCAGCGACATTCCTCGACTACTTTTACACTTTTTGAAATGAAATAGACCTTCATGTTAGAGAATATAAAGGAAAAAAAATCACTGTTAATCACATTAACAACAGAGGGTGTTTATCCCTCTTCACGTGGAGGCAGACGTGAGCGGTAAGACTAGCCCAGAGGTGTCCAAACTTCCTTTCATCGAGGGCCACATATTGAAGCGTGTACAGCGTGGAGGGCCACAGATCGATGGTCAGTGCAGTCAAACATTCAATCGGGTGCATTTAGGAGCGATTTAAAGGCAAGGCAAGGCAACTTTATTTATACCGCGCATTTCGTACACAAGGCAACTCAATGCGCCTGTTAAACCATTCCCCACACTTTTATTCAAACTTGGAACCAACATGCCCGCTCTGTCTCGCAACAAAATGTTGTTTTTTGAGCTTTTAATCATGCTCAATTACTCAAGTTGCAGTAAAAATCTTAGACGAGAGAAAAGCTTAGAGTTGTTAGGTACCTGTGTGGTCTTTGTGCGTGCCCTCAGTCACGCAAAACGATCAAAGATGTTGTTAGCATTTGGCCTCTCCCAGTATATTCCTATGGCTCCAAACTGGGGTGAAGTTAGAAGCGACTAAGCTCTTCCACGGGCACAAAGACCAGACAGGTACGTGTCAACTCGTCTAAGCTCAGGTAAGAACATATCTCAGTATGGAAAAAACGGTGGCCTGTTCCTTTAACAAGAAGCCTGAGCCACCACCGGACCACTCAGTGCAATGTCTGGAGTCTTTACCTCCGGGTGCTGCACTAAAGGGTACTTAAACTTCTCCTGCATAAGACTTCCAGACTCCTGACTCTTTTTTATCTATCCTCTCAGACACCATTGTTTCTTCTCCCTTCATGTGCGCTCCTCCAATGTTAGAGACAAAGAGCGTCTGTCAGGTGCTGGGATGGAAATCTTTCAGAAATAAGAAACCATGCGCTGCTGAATGTGCATCCGAAGAGGACGAGGATCTGATCATGGACTGAAACAGGAAACGGCACAGCAGGAAGACGCGCACACGCTCGGCTCACGGGCGAGCTGTTGATGGACAGCTGCCATGTGCACCGCCCCAGGTCAACGTTACTGGACGAAAGCCAAAATTCTGTCCCGCGCAAAAGTTTACCCCCAGCTTCTCCAACGTACCCATTCCTTTTTTGTTTTTTTGCATTTTCATTGCGCTGCGGCCTCTGACCCCAATTCACTTTACAAAACCTACTGCGGTGGGATCATATGAAACACCGGGGCTCTGTCCGTGAAACCATGAAGAGGTGACGGAGCTCTGATTCCAGTCCCTTTAGGCAAACAAAGACACTTCTTCAGCCACTTAAAGGCGACAGTGCATCCGCTGACCGGCCCGTTCCACCGCCATTATCTCATGCACTGGGGGCTATTTGTCACACGGGGTAAATTGTTGCATTGCTTTTTGTAGCCACACTAGAAGGCGCTGTGGGCTGGTACTGGTATAGAATATGTGAATTGGTATTCTTCTGTTCCAATAATCATTTTCTCACTTGGACTGAAGACATGATTGTTTTTATGCCTTTCCCCCAAACTTTAATGGTTATTTTGTAGTGAGAGCTCTCTTTTTGTTTTGTGCCATAAACAAACGACTGTGACGTTAGCCTCACCGTTTGAGCCGTTTTAGCGCTAACATGCTAAAGCCATTTAATAATAATAATAGCTTTTATTTGTCTAGAAATACAGTAATAAAATCAGACATAAAAACAGCACATTAAAACTAGAGGGCAATTACTGGACATTAAAAGCCTTTTTGAAGAGGTGGGTTTTGAGTTCTTTCTTGAAGGCCGGGAGGTCAGAACAGGCACGGAGCGGTTGGGGCAGTGAGTTCCTGAGTGTGGGGGCGGCGATGGAGAAGGCTCTGTTTCCCCAGGTTCGGCGCTTGGTCTTACAGGGGAGGGACAGGAGGTTGGCGTTGGAGGAGCGGAGGGAATGAGATGGAGTGTGGTGGTGGAGTAGGTCAGTGAGTTTTGGAGGGGCCAAATTATGGAGGGCTTTGAAAGTGACGAGGAGGACCTTGAACTGGATGCGTTGGGGGACGGGGGAGCCAGTGGAGGTTCTGGAGGGCAGGGGTGATGTGTTCACGGGAGGGGGTGTGCGTGAGAAGGCGGGCAGCGGAGTTCTGGATGTGCTGGAGTTTGTTGAGGGTTTTGGATGGTGAGCCGTAGAGGATGGGCGGAGTCGTGATATATTTTTGAGATGGAAGAATGCAGTCCGGGTTATTTGCTTGACGTGGGTTTCGAAAGAAAGAGCGGGGTCGAGGAGAATACCAAGGGTGTGAATGAGTGGGGACGGAGTGACGGGGGTGCTGTCGCAATTGAGGCAGACGTTTTGAGCAGGTTTGGTGATGTTTTTTTGGGCCAATGATGATAATGTCTGTTTTGACACTGTTTAGTTTGAGAAAATTGTTTCATTCCGGCTTTTTATGTCACTCAAGCAGTCGGTAAGGGTGAATTGGATATTGGAGATTATGGATGTAGTGGAGATGTAAACCTGTATGTCGTCAGCGTAGCAGTGAAAGCGGAGGCCATGGCGTCGGATGATGTTGCCAAGAGGGACGATAGAGAGGAGAGGACCGAGCACCGAACCTTGGGGAACCCCCTGAGATAGGGGGTCAATGGAGGAGGAGCAGCAGTTGATGTGGATGAAATGTTGCCGGTTTGTGAGGTAGGACTGAAGCCAGGACAGAGCTTGGACTTGAGGTGAGACAGGAGGATGGAGTGGCTGATGGTGTCGAATGCTGCGGTGAGGTCCAGGAGGATGAGGATGCGGAGGTGGCCAGATTCAGAGGAGAGCAGGAGATCATTTATGACTTTTAGCAGGGCTGTTTTGGTGCTGTGTTTTGGGCGGAAACCGGACTGGAATGGTTCGAACACACTATTGGAGTTTAGATGGGTTTGAAGTTGAGCAGCAATGACACGCTCTAGAATTTTGGACAGAAAGGAAAGATTGGATATGGGCCTTAAATTTGCAAGGTTCCAGGATTGACTGGAGACTGGGTTTTTTAAGTATTGGGCTGATGGCAGCCAGCTTGAGAGACTGTGGAACAGATACTGAGGTAAGTGAGGCATTTATGATTTTTGTGATCAGAGGAGAAATTGTGGGGAGGCAGGTTTTGATGAGAGGAGAAGTGATGGGATCCAGGGAGTAAGTGGGAATGTTCCTGCCTGATAGAAGTTTAGTCAGTTGAACAGAGGAGATGGGCATAAAGTAAGAGAGCTGCTGATCGGGGCTGGGGGGTGAATCGGGAGGAGCTGTGTGTGCAGAGGAGAGATCGAGGGAACTGTGAATGGTGTCAATTTTGGACTGTGAGAAAGATGAAAAACTATTGCATTTGGCAGTGGTAAAGGATGAGGAGATGTTACCGTGTGGCTTTAGAAATGTGTTGATTGTTGAGAAAAGAGATTTGGGGTTATTGGATGGACAGTTAAACCACACTTGTACAGTCTCTCAAGCTGGCGTTTATGGGATTTCATTTTATGGAGCTCGGGGGTGGGTAAAGGAGACCGTTTTTGTTTTTGTAGGGGCCAGTTCATCAAGACCTCCTGTCTTTATGAACTGGCCCCTACAAAAACAAGAGTGTCATTGTAATGGGTGACCGGTTTAGATGGGTCGTCAGACAGTGGGGGTGGAGAGGTTACCAGTTTAGTCGTGAGTAGAGCGGAGAGAGCAACAGGGTCGATGGATTTGAGGCTCCAGAAAGCTATTTCACGTTTTGTCTTGGGGACAGGAAAGGAGGTGTCCAAACGTGATGGCCAGGTGATCCGATATGTGTAGGTCATGGCTGGAGAGGTTGTTGATTGTGAAGCCAGTGAAGCAAACCAGATCTAGGATATGGCCTCGGGTGTGAGTTGGGAAAGTTGACTTGTTGAGTGAAGTTGAAACAGTTCAGAAGGTCCAGGAATTCAGTCGCAGGTTTGGAGTTACTATTGTCAATGTGAAAATTAAAGTCACCAAGCAGGAGAATGGATGATGAAATGGCACTAATGAGAGTCAGAAATCTGTAAAATCTGTGAGGAAAGAATGGTTTGGCTTAGGAGGGCGGTCAATTACAGCAGAGACAAGGGGAGAAGGACCAGACAGTTTGAATCTTCGTTGCTTTACGCTAACTATCAATATTGTTTGGTAGCCAAAAGACATTCCATTACCCATAATGCAACGGGTGAGCCTAGATGGGCATTCGGCTTATTGAGTGAGCGGGTGTTTAGGAGAGAGAGTTTCAGGTGACGCGAGTTTGTGGACGGAGATTGGTCCGATTCACGCGGAAGTAGAGCGGTGAGACCAGACAGACGGGATGGCGTTAGCGGATGACATGTCGTAGGAGAATGAGCGACCAGAGCCGCGATGTGGTGGCCGGGAACTAGGAAGTAGCCCGAGTTGCTGGAGAGTGGCAGTGCAGAGCGGGCGGCGGCAGCGGTTGTTCAGTCCCCGGAGGGTCGAAGCGGAGTACTGCAGCGGCATACTCTGTGAGGCTAATGCTGGCGCGTTAGCCGCGAGCCTGCGAAGCTCCCGGGTCAAGATCGTACAGGGAGGAGACCGATGAATAAATCCAGACAGAGTGAGGGAGCTCACAATTGTAAACAAGGTGTAGATCATGGCCGCACGAGGAGTCCGGTGGTGGGCTGGGGGTCCTGTCGGAGGACGTGCTGTCTGCATTGAGGAGTAGCAGAGGATCACTGGAGGGCTAGCGCCAAGCTAGCGGGGCACAGGTACAACGTTGGACGAAGCGCACCAGGATTGACAGATCCTGGAGGGACAATTCGTTGAGCTGCCCCCAGACAGGAGCTGGCGCGGGACAGGGGGCACGGGACAGGAGGACACAACAAAAAAGTGATAACAAGTTTTAAAAGTGACGTGAACAACGCACGGAAAAGTATCAGTTTAGATCAATTTTGTAGCTTTCAAATGAGGCGTCACACCGGCTTGTCTGTAAGCTCCAATCGGGAAGCTTTTAGATTTGGGTAAAGCCTGAATGGAGAAAGTGTTCTCGGTTCAGGTGGGGTTAAGAGGTTAAAGTAGAACATTTTCACAAATAAAATTTCAGAATGCAGTTAAGTCACTGATGAGACACTGCAGTGAGGGGACAGTCCTGTCATGACACTGGACTATCCCGTGTCCCTGAGTCAGCACTACACGCTAAAGGCCGCTCACACCGGCACTTACGGCAGTGTATATGCATTTCCAACAACTCCAAATGGATCCATTTTACACGCTGCTCAAAGTTCTCCACACAATGTCCACCAGCTCAACACTGCACTGTTCTGTAAGGGGTGTAATGAGGGAATGCGGCCAGCAGAGGTCAGTGTTTGCTCAGGATTCTGTTGCCTCAGCGAAGAGGAGAAAGCTCAAAGCAGTTTACACTACTTCTGCACGTGTTGATGCTGTTGGTCCAGGCACAGGATTAAAGGAAGTAACATGGTTGGTTCAGCTCAAATAAATATTTTTTTCTTACCAATTTTTTCTCATTTTTTGCCCCATTTTTCATCAATTTTCCCCCCTTCATTTTTGTTCATTTTTATTACTATTTATTTATTTGAACAGGGACAGTGTACACTATACATTAGCCTCAGAAAGGAGAGATGCATTGTACCAGGTTATAGCACTTGTGCTCATTTCCACCTGCAGTCCCTGGGCCTATTGTGCACTAAAATGACCTTATTCCAGCATAACCTTTTTAGAACAAGAATTTACTGACAATACACTTAAAGGTCGGCTTCAAATGGTGAGAGACTAAATGAGGCCAGGGAACACGCCCTTGAGTTTTTTGTTCATGCCTGTGGGCCAAAGAGACACCATGTAGTATAATTATTGTTTGTAAAATAGCATTTAAAAGTCACAAATGTGTTATTCCCAGTATAAATATCCTAAATATCCTGGTGCAGCTCTCCTGTTTAATGTGGTATGCTAATTATCATTATATTCTATCTAAAGCTAGCAATTTCAATTGGCCCAATGAAAGTAGAATATTCCACCATCAATTTAAATATCTATATCACTACCGGGAGGTTATTCAATTTCTGTAACTGAAGCCAAATAAGATGAAATATCAAGTCAAACTCCAAGGGTCCACCAGGGGTCCACCAAGATAGCTTGTACCCGGGGCCCAGAATTTGGTGCCCCTGACTACGAGTAATCAAACACATTACTATAGCCAGTAATCAGATTAAAGTTACTTTTCCAGGTCACAGTTCGTTACTATTTTGTAATTTTCCTTTGTAAAAAGATATATTTGGTTTCTTTTGAGTGACGTAACCTATGCGACAAATCCTTTTCAGCCTGAGGACCACGGCATAAACGTAAACAATGGAGGGAGGAGAGAGAGCAGCGGGGTCTCACTGGAAATACTGGTCACTATTTGAGTTTGTGCCGGATGAAGATGACAATATAAAGGTACACTGTACGTACACACTCTGTGCTGACAACAAAGTGTTAGGCTATCGAGCTTCAGACACTACATCACATTAAAGTGACTATACAGAGTTTAAAAATGTTAAAATTATGTATGTTCATCCCCCTACATGTTCCAGCCATGTCTTAATGTGTAGAATGAGTCCAGACCTGTTCACCACAACTGCCTCTGAAATCCTGCACTGTCACTCAGAAAGTTGTTCATTTGGGTCCGAGGCGCCGTCATGCACGAGCTTAATATAGCAGTAGTGAGTATAAACCTTACCAACTTGCATCTAGTCCCTTTAAGAAACATTTAGAGTGGCAGTGAAAACTTACAGTGAGGGTCCCACCAGGTGATGTGAAGCAAACAGCTAATGCAGGAGGAGGCGGTTAATGTCAGTGTCCTCAGTGCCCTCTAGTGGTCAGATGCCCAAACTACAGTAGATTCATTTCACAAAATGAACTAATATAAACAGATTTAACTGATCAGAAACTCGCTGATTTTGCAGAGTTTGCTTGATTTCGCCAAATCCTGGAGGGACAGCATGATGCACTTCTCTGCATACGTTTCTCTCAAAACAGAAGGTTCTCTGGGTCATTCTGGGTGTCACAATAAACTGTTCTCACTTACACTGAAAAATATGATGTGGCGGAGTCATGTGTAAAACGATGTCCAAGTCCTTATAAGTTCATATTAGGGAACCATGACTCACTGAAGCAGCTTTAGTGATGAAATACTGTAACTGCAGTATAACCGTTAGTGATTCTGTATTAAACGAGAATTTTCCTGCCTGGCCCAAATACTATATTTTAATGCCATAAGCAAAGACAAGAGTCATTTCTGAAGAACATTTCATCAAACAGAGGAAAGAGAATTAGACAAAATGGGAAAGAAGAAGAAGAACCACTTTATTTATATAACGCCTTTCACAGGCATAGCCACAAAGCGCTTTAACATGAGACAAAAAACATGCTCAATATCAGCTAAAACTGCGGGTCAACATGTTTCCATTGAACTTAGAAACGTGTCGAGCGATGTCATCATTTCCATTTTGTTCGACACGTAGTGAACGCGACACGAGGAGCGGCGCCTAAAGTGGGAGGCAGCTGCTGTGGCCGGACGCGCTCATTACCAGAGTTTTGTCGTCTGGGAACAGCACACCTCTTGGGCCGTCTGACACCCCTGCAATAACGGACCCGATGTTAACGCCAGATGAACCCGGACTGAAGAGCCAGGTTTAAATATATTGTTTTACTTTGTGGATGCAGTAGTTACAAAGACATTTCAGAGGAGATTTTGGATCTTGTTTAGTTTTTGAATAAACTATTTACAAGTGAAATATGTAAAAAATGTGTTTTTTTGTGGTTCAAAATTCAATAAATCTGGCTGTAGAGCAATGGCAATAAAAGAGGAAATGACCAACGTGAGGGTTTTCGAATGATTACACAAAAGTGCAGGAATGAAGGTACAGTATGTAATTGATGAGAAAACAGCGCGAGAAAAAGGTTCAGTGAATAATAAAGGAAATCAAAATCATTATAAGTTAGACACCCTCAACATCAAACCAAGTGCTCCACATCACCCACTCGCCCCGGACACCCCCAAACATCAATTCAAATCCTCCACATCACCCACTCGCTCTGGACACCCCCAAACATCAAACCAAACGCTCCACATCACCCACTCACCTCGGACACCCCCAAACATCAAACCAAACGCTCTACATCACCCACTCACCTCGGACACCCCCAAACATCCAACCAAACGCTCCACATCACCCACTCACCTTGGACACCCCAAACATCAAACCAAACGCTCCACATCACCCACTCACCTTGGACACCCCAAACATCAAAGCAAATGCTCCACATCAGCCCACTCGCCCGGACACCCCAAACATCAAACCAAGCGCTCCACATCACCCACTCACTCCGGGCACCCCAAACATCAAACCAAATCCTCCACATCCCCCACTCGCTCCGGACACCCCTAAACATCAAACCAAACGCTCCACATCATCCACTCACCTCGGACACCCCCAAACATCAAACCAAACGCTCCACATCACCCACTCACCTCGGACACCCCAAACATCAAACCAAACGCTCCACATCCCCCACTCACCTCAGACATCCCCACACATCAAAGCTCCACATCACCGCACTCGCCCCGGACACCCCAAACATCAAACCAAGCGCTCCACATCACCCACTCGCCCCGGACACCCCAAACATCAAACCAAGCGCTCCACATCACCCACTCACCTCGGACACCCCAAACATCAAACCAAACGCTCCACATCACCCACTCACCTCGGACACCCCAAACATCAAACCAAACGCTCCACATCACCCACTCACCTCGGACACCCCCAAACATCAAACAAATGCTCCACATCACCCACTCACCTAGGACACCCCAAACATCAAACCAAACGCTCCACATCAGCCCACTCGCCCGGACACCCCCAACATCAAACCAAACGCTCCACATCACCCACTCACCTTGGACACCCCAAACATCAAACCAAATGCTCCACATCAGCCCACTCGCCCGGACACCCCCAACATCAAACCAAGCGCTCCACATCACCCACTCACTCCGGGCACCCCAAACATCAAACCAAATCCTCCACATCACCCACTCGCCCCGGACACCCCCAAACATCAAACCAAATCCTCCACATCACCCACTCGCCCCGGACACCCCCAAACATCAAACCAAATGCTCCACATCACCCCACTCGCTCCGGACACCCCCAAACATCAAACCAAGCGCTCCACATCACCCACTCACCTCGGACACCCCCAAACATCAAACCAAATCCTCCACATCACCCACTCGCTCCGGACACCCCCAAACATCAAACCAAACGCTCCACATCACCCACTCACCTCGGACACCCCCAAACATCAAACCAAACGCTCCACATCACCCACTCACCTCGGACACCCCAAACATCAAACCAAACGCTCCACATCACCCACTCACCTCGGACACCCCAAACATCAAACCAAACGCTCCACATCACCCACTCACCTCGGACACCCCCAAACATCAAACCAAACGCTCCACATCACCCACTCACCTTGGACACCCCAAACATCAAACCAAATGCTCCACATCAGCCCACTCGCCCGGACACCCCCAACATCAAACCAAGCGCTCCACATCACCCACTCACTCCGGGCACCCCCAAACATCAAACCAAATGCTCCACATCACCCCACTCGCTCCGGACACCCCCAAACATCAAACCAAGCGCTCCACATCACCCACTCACCTCGGACACCCCCAAACATCAAACCAAATCCTCCACATCACCCACTCGCTCCGGACACCCCCAAACATCAAACCAAACGCTCCACATCACCCACTCACCTCGGACACCCCCAAACATCAAACCAAACGCTCCACATCACCCACTCACCTCGGACACCCCAAACATCAAACCAAACGCTCCACATCACCCACTCACCTCGGACACCCCAAACATCAAACCAAACGCTCCACATCACCCACTCACCTCGGACACCCCCAAACATCAAACCAAACGCTCCACATCACCCACTCACCTTGGACACCCCAAACATCAAACCAAATGCTCCACATCAGCCCACTCGCCCGGACACCCCCAACATCAAACCAAGCGCTCCACATCACCCACTCACTCCGGGCACCCCAAACATCAAACCAAATCCTCCACATCACCCACTCGCCCCGGACACCCCCAAACATCAAACCAAATGCTCCACATCACCCCACTCGCTCCGGACACCCCCAAACATCAAACCAAGCGCTCCACATCACCCACTCACCTCGGACCCTCCCAAACATAAAACCAAATCCTCCACATCACCCACTCGCTCCGGACACCCCCAAACATCAAACCAAACGCTCCACATCACCCACTCACCTCGGACACCCCAAACATCCAACCAAACGCTCCACATCACCCACTCACCTTGGACACCCCCAAACATCCAACCAAATGCTCCAAGTCACCCACTCACCTCGGACACCCCCAAACATCAAACCAAACGCTCCACATCACCCACTCACCTCGGACACCCCAAACATCAAACCAAATCCTCCACATCACCCACTCACCTCGGACACCCCCAAACATCAAACCAAACGCTCCACATCACCCACTCACCTCGGACACCCCAAACATCAAACCAAACGCTCCACATCACCCACTCACCTCGGACACCCCAAACATCAAACCAAACGCTCCACATCACCCACTCACCTCGGACACCCCCAAACATCAAACCAAACGCTCCACATCACCCACTCACCTTGGACACCCCAAACATCAAACCAAATGCTCCACATCAGCCCACTCGCCCGGACACCCCCAACATCAAACCAAGCGCTCCACATCACCCACTCACTCCGGGCACCCCAAACATCAAACCAAATCCTCCACATCACCCACTCGCCCCGGACACCCCCAAACATCAAACCAAATGCTCCACATCACCCCACTCGCTCCGGACACCCCCAACATCAAACCAAGCGCTCCACATCACCCACTCACTCCGGGCACCCCAAACATCAAACCAAATCCTCCACATCACCCACTCGCCCCGGACACCCCCAAACATCAAACCAAATGCTCCACATCACCCCACTCGCTCCGGACACCCCCAAACATCAAACCAAACGCTCCACATCACCCACTCACCTCGGACACCCCAAACATCCAACCAAACGCTCCACATCACCCACTCACCTTGGACACCCCCAAACATCCAACCAAATGCTCCAAGTCACCCACTCACCTCGGACACCCCAAACATCAAACCAAACGCTCCACATCACCCACTCACCTCGGACACCCCAAACATCAAACCAAACGCTCCACATCACCCACTCACCTCGGACACCCCAAACATCAAACCAAACGCTCCACATCACCCACTCACCTCGGACACCCCCAAACATCAAACCAAATGCTCCACATCAGCCCACTCGCCCGGACACCCCCAACATCAAACCAAGCGCTCCACATCACCCACTCACTCCGGGCACCCCAAACATCAAACCAAATCCTCCACATCACCCACTCGCCCCGGACACCCCCAAACATCAAACCAAATGCTCCACATCACCCCACTCGCTCCGGACACCCCCAAACATCAAACCAAGCGCTCCACATCACCCACTCACCTCGGACACCCCCAAACATCAAACCAAACGCTCCACATCACCCACTCACCTCGGACACCCCCAAACATCAAACCAAATGCTCCACATCACCCCACTCGCTCCGGACACCCCCAAACATCAAACCAAGCGCTCCACATCACCCACTCACCTCGGACACCCCCAAACATCAAACCAAACGCTCCACATCACCCACTCACCTCGGACACCCCCAAACATCAAACCAAATCCTCCACATCACCCACTCGCTCCGGACACCCCCAAACGTCAAACCAAACGCTCCACATCACCCACTCACCTCGGACACCCCCAAACATCAAACCAAACGCTCCACATCACCCACTCACCTCGGACACCCCAAACATCAAACCAAACGCTCCACATCACCCACTCACCTTGGACATCCCCACACATCAAAGCTCCACATCACCGCACTCGCCCCGGACACCCCAAACATCAAACCAAACGCTCCACATCACCCACTCACCTCGGACACCCCAAACATCAAACCAAACGCTCCACATCACCCACTCACCTCGGACACCCCCAAACATCAAACCAAACGCTCCACATCACCCACTCACCTTGGACACCCCAAACATCAAACCAAATGCTCCACATCAGCCCACTCGCCCGGACACCCCCAACATCAAACCAAGCGCTCCACATCACCCACTCACTCCGGGCACCCCAAACATCAAACCAAATCCTCCACATCACCCACTCGCCCCGGACACCCCCAAACATCAAACCAAATGCTCCACATCACCCCACTCGCTCCGGACACCCCCAAACATCAAACCAAGCGCTCCACATCACCCACTCACCTCGGACACCCCCAAACATCAAACCAAACGCTCCACATCACCCACTCACCTCGGACACCCCCAAACATCAAACCAAATCCTCCACATCACCCACTCGCTCCGGACACCCCCAAACATCAAACCAAACGCTCCACATCACCCACTCACCTCGGACACCCCCAAACATCAAACCAAACGCTCCACATCACCCACTCACCTCGGACACCCCAAACATCAAACCAAACGCTCCACATCACCCACTCACCTCGGACACCCCCAAACATCAAACCAAACGCTCCACATCACCCACTCACCTTGGACACCCCAAACATCAAACCAAATGCTCCACATCAGCCCACTCGCCCGGACACCCCCAACATCAAACCAAGCGCTCCACATCACCCACTCACTCCGGGCACCCCAAACATCAAACCAAATCCTCCACATCACCCACTCGCCCCGGACACCCCCAAACATCAAACCAAATGCTCCACATCACCCCACTCGCTCCGGACACCCCCAAACATCAAACCAAGCGCTCCACATCACCCACTCACCTCGGACCCTCCCAAACATAAAACCAAATCCTCCACATCACCCACTCGCTCCGGACACCCCCAAACATCAAACCAAACGCTCCACATCACCCACTCACCTCGGACACCCCAAACATCCAACCAAACGCTCCACATCACCCACTCACCTTGGACACCCCCAAATATCCAACCAAATGCTCCAAGTCACCCACTCACCTCGGACACCCCCAAACATCAAACCAAACGCTCCACATCACCCACTCACCTCGGACACCCCAAACATCAAACCAAACGCTCCACATCACCCACTCACCTCGGACACCCCCAAACATCAAACCAAATCCTCCACATCACCCACTCACCTCGGACACCCCCAAACATCAAACCAAACGCTCCACATCACCCACTCACCTCGGACACCCCCAAACATCAAACCAAACGCTCCACATCACCCACTCACCTTGGACACCCCAAACATCAAACCAAATGCTCCACATCAGCCCACTCGCCCGGACACCCCCAACATCAAACCAAGCGCTCCACATCACCCACTCACTCCGGGCACCCCAAACATCAAACCAAATCCTCCACATCACCCACTCGCCCCGGACACCCCCAAACATCAAACCAAATGCTCCACATCACCCCACTCGCTCCGGACACCCCCAAACATCAAACCAAGCGCTCCACATCACCCACTCACCTCGGACCCTCCCAAACATCAAACCAAATCCTCCACATCACCCACTCACCTCGGACACCCCCAAACATCAAACCAAACGCTCCACATCACCCACTCACCTTGGACACCCCAAACATCAAACCAAATGCTCCACATCAGCCCACTCGCCCGGACACCCCCAACATCAAACCAAGCGCTCCACATCACCCACTCACTCCGGGCACCCCAAACATCAAACCAAATCCTCCACATCACCCACTCGCCCCGGACACCCCCAAACATCAAACCAAATGCTCCACATCACCCCACTCGCTCCGGACACCCCCAAACATCAAACCAAACGCTCCACATCACCCACTCACCTCGGACACCCCAAACATCCAACCAAACGCTCCACATCACCCACTCACCTTGGACACCCCCAAACATCCAACCAAATGCTCCAAGTCACCCACTCACCTCGGACACCCCCAAACATCAAACCAAGCGCTCCACATCACCCACTCACCTCGGACACCCCAAACATCAAACCAAACGCTCCACATCACCCACTCACCTCGGACACCCCCAAACATCAAACCAAACGCTCCACATCACCCACTCACCTTGGACACCCCAAACATCAAACCAAATGCTCCACATCAGCCCACTCGCCCGGACACCCCCAACATCAAACCAAGCGCTCCACATCA
Source organism: Proterorhinus semilunaris (assembly GCA_021464625.1). Taxonomy (NCBI): domain Eukaryota; kingdom Metazoa; phylum Chordata; class Actinopteri; order Gobiiformes; family Gobiidae; genus Proterorhinus; species Proterorhinus semilunaris. The sequence goes on from CM038351.1 coordinate 34,150,577, forward strand.
CCCACTCACTCCGGGCACCCCAAACATCAAACCAAATCCTCCACATCACCCACTCGCCCCGGACACCCCCAAACATCAAACCAAATCCTCCACATCACCCACTCGCCCCGGACACCCCCAAACATCAAACCAAATGCTCCACATCACCCCACTCGCTCCGGACACCCCCAAACATCAAACCAAACGCTCCACATCACCCACTCACCTCGGACACCCCCAAACATCAAACCAAATGCTCCACATCAGCCCACTCGCCCGGACACCCCCAACATCAAACCAAGCGCTCCACATCACCCGCTCACTCCGGGCACCCCAAACATCAAACCAAATCCTCCACATCACCCACTCGCCCCGGACACCCCCAAACATCAAACCAAATGCTCCACATCACCCCACTCGCTCCGGACACCCCCAAACATCAAACCAAGCGCTCCACATCACCCACTCACCTCGGACACCCCCAAACATCAAACCAAATGCTCCACATCACCCCACTCGCTCCGGACACCCCCAAACATCAAACCAAGCGCTCCACATCACCCACTCACCTCGGACACCCCCAAACATCAAACCAAACGCTCCACATCACCCACTCACCTCGGACACCCCCAAACATCAAACCAAATCCTCCACATCACCCACTCGCTCCGGACACCCCCAAACATCAAACCAAATGCTCCACATCACCCACTCACCTCGGACACCCCCAAACATCAAACCAAACGCTCCACATCACCCACTCACCTTGGACACCCCAAACATCAAACCAAATGCTCCACATCACCCACTCACCTCGGACACCCCCAAACATCAAACCAAATGCTCCACATCACCCCACTCGCTCCGGACACCCCCAAACATCAAACCAAGCGCTCCACATCACCCACTCACCTCGGACACCCCCAAACATCAAACCAAACGCTCCACATCACCCACTCACCTCGGACACCCCAAACATCAAACCAAACGCTCCACATCACCCACTCACCTCGGACACCCCCAAACATCAAACCAAACGCTCCACATCACCCACTCACCTCGGACACCCCAAACATCAAACCAAGCGCTCCACATCCCCCCAACCCTCGGAGCGAACCTGAAATGGCACCTACCCCAGACAGGAGTGCCTCCGTCCATGGCCACCCCCTGCGCCGCCCCTCCGTGCCGCCCGGGCGTCTTTGCTCATGGCGCCCCTCGCTCCCAGGTCGCACGAGTAGCTCTTAATGAAGCATCTCTTTGACCCTTTCATCGGAACTGCCTCCGGCTCACGAGTCCGTACGGGACTCCATGGAAATCAAGACGTCCGCTTTCAAAGACTCCGATCACTCTGTGGTGCGGTAGGAATGCCGCCCAGAGCAGGTCCCAACAAGGAGGAGCGGGATGGACCAAAAAACTCTGCAGTGGTACTCCCAGACTGTGTGTAGTAGCAGCAGTAGTAGTACTTTAAGTAGTCGTGGGGTCGATTACGTTGTAGAGTCTCAGAAGCGGTTGTTAAAGTTGTATAAGTAGTAATTAAAGTACTAACAGAAATGTAGTAATAGTAAAAAAGTAAACAGCAGTAGTAGTGGTAGCGGTGGTAGTAGTAATAGTAGCACTAGAAAGAGTACTAGTACTCTAAGATGTTGTTGCAGAATTTGTAGTAGTAGTAGTAGTATTAAGGGTTGCAGTAGCCTTTATAATAACACATGTAGTACTGTAAGCAGGTAATAGAAAACTTTGTGCTACTGCAGTTGTATCAAAACACTAGTTATGGCTGTTGCAATGTTAATAGTACGTAGTAACAGTAGTAGTAGGAAGTTGTTGTCTTAGTAGGAGTCAAACATGTAGTAGTAGTAGTAGTAGTAGTAATGTCTAAAACAAGTAGTCCCCAAATACGATGCAGATGTCCCGCATTTGTGACAGTGAAAAATGTCCAAAGTTTCAAAAAGATACAAAATGTCTTCAAATTGAAGTAGTCCCACAAACAAATAGAGCAGAGAAAGTCTTGAGGAACATTCCCAAAGTAGCGACGTAACGACTCCCAGCTGTGGGACGAGAGTTAGCCTTTAAAGGGAGTCACAGAAAACTGCCCCAAATTCCCTCCCCGAGTAAACTCAAACCGTTTCCTCCTTACAGTAACGGAGCAGCTCGCTGACGACTTGTTTTTGTGGAGTCCCGGCCGCTCTGCGTATCTCTATGGTGTGTGTGTGTGTGTGTGTGTGTGTGTGTGTGCGTGCGTGCGTGTGCGCGTGTGTGTATGTGTGCGTGTGTGCGTGCGTGTATAAGTCAACGCTATAATAAGTTCACAGGGAAAGAGCGTCCGGAGGGTCCCGGACTGGAGTGGCGTCAGGGGGGCAGCCAGGAAGTTTGGGGGAGTTTATAAGGGAAGGGGGGGGGAGGGTCTGCGGTGCGTTCACTGACACGTGAGAGCGCGGGACACCTGACTGCCCCCGTCCCCCAAAGGGAGCAGTGGAGTTACAGCGGGTCATTGTCGGAGGAGGCCCCAGGGCAGAGGGGGTTTAGAAGGGTTGTTATTGTGCGTCAAAATGACTTGGGAGTTTCTGGATTTGAGGCGAGCCACTGCAGGCGGGACAAATAATATAGGATTTAAATGTTAGACATAAATATAAGTGGGGCAGAAACATGTGACGTATCATTTAAGGGGAGACACAACAGGCAAAACTCAAAGTTTAAAATGTTTCCTCTTGACTTCGGCGTATTTGTCCTTCCAGTGACCCAGTGGCTGCACGATTGGTTAGCATGGTGCTAACCAATACTTTCCCTCACGGACACTCCAAGATCAATTGTTTTTTAGGGTTTCTGGGAGGTTTTCTGGATGCAGTGTATGCATAACCATGAAGATGGTTCCGTCAGCAGTGAAAACCTACCAGAAACCCTGAAAACAACTGATCCTGGAGAGTCCTAGAGGCCACTGTGACAGAAAGTACAAGCGCTATGCTAACCACCCATATAGCCGCTGGGTCACTGAAAGGTCAAATGCTCACTGATGTCAACTTTATTATTAGTATTTTATAAATATAAAGTTACATAATGCACCTTTAAGTAATCTTTGCAATAACGTCTTTAAATATTTTCCCTGATCATAGATTTGTATGGGAAAATGCAAATTCTAGGGATATAAAAAAAAAATCCCTTCTTACAAACATTGTGGCAACTTCTCCACTTAGTAGGGCTGAAAGATACATCGTTATCTAATCAATATTGAGATATGAACATTCAAGATATTAATATCGAACAAGCAACGATATATCGTTATCGTATTGATATCGAGATATGAATATTCCAAACATTTAAATTTAAAAAAGCAAGATATAAACGATATAGATTTTCATCAATACAACTGCACTCTTTGTTATTATGTTTTTATTTTTCTGAAAAATGCTTGGTTTTCACCTAACCCATAGTTATATCGTATCGATATCGAGATATCTGGCATGGATATCGAGATATGAATTTTTGTCCATATCGTTCAGTATCTGATTGTTTGGGCTGCAAAGTCACAGATAATTGTTTTCATAACAGCATAACGTACGGGACTTGGGGCTACGGTGGCTCAGAGAGTAGAGCGTGTCGTCTTGTGATTGGAGGGTCGGCGGTTCAAATCCTGCAGGTGCACACTGTCGTTGTGTCCTTGGGCAAGACATTTCATCCACCTTGCCTCCAGTGTCTGTGTGAGTGGTTCCTTTGAGTGCCTAAAGCAGGTAGAAAGGTGCTACATAAATGTGACCATTTAGCACAACGATATTCCCAAAGGGAGTAGGCGGAAGATTACTTCAAAATGCTAACCCCCTCACACATTGTCAAAACCACAGCGGTTGACTTTCATTTCATATTCACGCAGATCATGAACATAATAAAGTCCATGCTTATAAGCCTGAGATTCAGGGTCACTGTCACAGAAACGCCAGAAAAGTCGCCTGCAAGTTCATCAAATGTACAAATGCTTTATGCTCAGTGTTTCCCACAAACGCGCGAGTACCCGATATGCTAAGGGGGGGGGGGGGGGGGGGGAATCAGGTACGGCGGTTAGCGCTCGTGCTTCACAGCTAGAAGGTCCGGGTTCGATTCCCCCCTGGACAGGGTCCTTCTGTGTGGAGTTTCTATGTTCTCCCCGTGTCTGCATAGGTTTTGTAATGACAGTTTTTAGAGTAATTAAATTAGAACCAGTCGCAGCACATACACGGACTAAACCCTGGGCCTTTAATCAATGCAGAGACGGCCGTCTGACGCCATGCTGAGTTTGCACTGAAGGCCTTCTGCATCACACCTGAAGAATCACCATTGCCACAAAGGCCTCTGCTGGCTGCTCCTTTCACACTTAAGACAAAGGCCTTCCTGTGTCTTGCGCTAAAACAAAAGGTGATGTTTGCATATGATGATCTGAGCAGGATCACCCCCATGCCTGTGTGACGTCACGGTTTCTGTGTCCTGCTGTGTCCCCCGGGACTATAAGAACTCTCAGTGCCTCTGCCTCGACAGAGCTCACGATGGATTTTCTGTGTGTCGGCTCTCCATATATATATATATGTGTAAAATAAATGTGTTTACATCTTTGATTTAAGACAAATATCTTTCCAGCTTTTTCCTTTATTGGGGTATGAAATTCCACGACAGTTTCCTCCAGGTACTCCGGTTTCCCCTACCACTAAAAACATGTACAATAGGCCAGGATGAATGAGAATGTGTTTGAGTACACACAGGGGATGACAGATGGAAATTAGCCCAAGGCTACAATCCGGTGTGGCTTGTTTACATGCATGAGACCCACGTATGTTCATTAACATCATTCATTTTAAGTAGCTCCTACAGACTCCACATGTTCATGTCTTTTACTCAACTCTTTGACCGCAACTGATGAAATGGCAACCGTCCCCTGCCTAGACAGACATTTCTGTCATTTATACTTTTTACTATAATAGAACAGTGTGGGGTCCTGGACCTGCAACACTTGCACAAGTGCCAGCCAAATGCAAACAAGCCTTGAGATGTTCTCAGACAGACGGAGTGGAGCCCTAGCCCCCCGGAGAAGCTCCGCAGCGGGCAGCTCTGCACCGACATTCACCGCCTCTGGCTGAGGGGGGGCTGCTGTAAGAGGGACCCTGCTCTAGAATATGCTACGACTGGCAGCGATGTGTGTCCCATTACACATGGGAAAATAGAACAAATGTATCACACTAACAACAATAAGAAATGGGTGCCTTTGTGCTATTAGTTTCTTTCTGATATTTTTACAGTTGGTAAATGTATTTCACAGTTACATTTATGAAGTGAGAAGTCGCAATTAGTCTTTGGGATGTTTTAAATACTTCAAAACATTATGCAATGTTTGTTGGGGATGTAAGTTAGGGATTGTGGACATACACAGTATAAATGAGCTCTTTGGCAGCCACTATAGTCATGCATGGTACAGTGCAGTAAACATATCACCGTGTACAAGTGTAATCTGATACTGTGTTTGTCTCTGATGATGTAATCCCATGCCGTGTATCCCCTAATGTTTTGACCCCACACAGTAAACCCCTGAATGTCATACATGCTGACGATGCTTTGACGTCTTAAACACATGCCGTGCGTGAACTTTGTAGGGCCTGTGACGTAACTTCATCTCTCAACGGGTATGTACGAATCATTACAACCAGAGACGTGACTATACAGTGCTTCTCAAAAGTACTAATACACCTTGAACTTTTGCACATTTTGTCATGTTTACAACCTTAAACATAAAGATTTTATTTTGAATGTTTTACTGAAAGTTCACACACAAGTAACAGACAACTGTGAAGTGAAAGCAAAATGATACATGATTCTGTTATTTTTCAAAAAATAGAAAAGTGAAAAGGGGGGCGTGCATAAGTATTCATACAGCATTACTTAACAGTAGGCCTGCCGCGATAATGACTATATCGAGTTATCGCTCGATAAGTAAAATGAAGGACGATAACATTTTTAGTCTCGATAAATGCACGTGCTGCGTGTGCTTAAAATAAATACAGAAACATGAACGCTATCACAGCGCTGAGTGAGCGGAGCGTCCATCCAACCCGTCTCCCTGAGCTTAAAGACAGCATTGAGCACATCAGCCGTGCCCCGCATGTATCCAGCAGCGCTGCTTTTGGAGAGAGGCGGGGTGTAAACAAAGTGCTGCTACTACGGAGCTGCTGATTCCGACATTTTCTGTGAACGTTATCGCGGAGCAAGAGGGACTCGTGAGAAAACATTTGGAATTCCAGCCAAAAGAACTCATCACGGAGAGAATAACAACCTTAATGCGACTACAGGTATGTCCAACGTGAGAACGAAACAAAACCACCGCCCAGTCTGTGAATCAAAGCTAATCAGCGCTACTGTTAGCGAGAGGAACCCGAGCGCTTTAGCCACTGTCCAAATACAAGCGCGATAGTCCTGAGAACATTACCCAGTGCTCAGGTCTATGTTACTGAGAAATGCTGCAGCGGTTTGACAAACAGTCAACAAGTTTCCCAAAAAAGCTGCTTCACTCCGACGGCCGTGTGTACAGGAGGTTATATTTGAAAAGAAAAGGAAAAAGAACACAACCTATGGCTACTCTACTTTAGCAGTGATACAGTATGATCTGAATCCATAATATATTGTTTTTGTGAGGAAATATTTAACCAGAATAATGCAGATGAAATATCAATATTGTTATTGGGATATTTTTAAAGATGATACTGTATATTGACTATTTGTTGTAAATGTTGTGACAGGCCTAGTTCAAACACAGAACCTGGTGAGAGTGTAAGTTATGTTAAAGGTTGAGAAGCACAGATGGAAACAGTGTCCTAGAATATGTCGACCCTTCTAGTTTGCACTTTGTTTGGTATAAGGTGTTAATATTGAATATCAGAAGTTAAATGCATTTCAATTAAATGGGTGCTTACAGTTTTCTTTTTATTGCCTACAGTATTTGCATTATACTCAATATTATCGTTTATCGCGATATTTTTTTAGGACGATATATCGTCCTAAAAAAAAACCTATCGTGGCAGGCCTACTTAACACTTTGTGGAACCCCCTTTTTCTGCAACAACAACAGCAAGTCTTCTGGGGTTTGACTCTACAAGGTTTGCACATGTAGAGACTGACATTTTAGCCCATTCCTCTTTACAAAACAACTCAAGCTCTGTCACATTAGAAGGAGAGCGTTTGTGAACAGCAGTTTTCAGGTCTTTCCACAGATTTTCAATAGGATTTAGGTCAGGACTTTGACTGGGCCATTCTAACACATTAATATGTTTGTTTTTAAACCATTCCATTGTAGATGTTTGTGTTTAGGGTCATTGTCCTGCTGGAAGGTGAATCTCCGCCCCAGCCTCAATTCTCTTGCTGACTCCAGCAGGTTTTCCTCCAAAATGTCTCTGTATTTGGCTCCATCCATCTTCCCAACTATTCTTACAATCTTCCCAGTCCCCGCTGAGGAAAAGCAGCCCCATAGCATGATGCTCCCCCACCATATTTGACACTGGGGATGGTGCACTCAGGACGATGAGCAGTGTTAGGTTTACTCCATACATAACGTTTTGCATTTGGGCCAAAAAGTTCAATTTTTGTCTCATCTGACCAAAGCACCTTCTTCCACATGGTAGCTGTGTCCTCCATATGACTTCTAGCAAACTTCAAACAGGATTTCTTATGGCCTCCTTTCAATAATGGCTTTCTTCTTGCCACTCGTCCATGAAGTCCAGATTTGTGTAGAGTACGACTTATAGTTGTCCCATGTACAGATTCCCCCAGCTCAGCGGCAGGACGTCCCAGCTCCTCCAGAGTTATCTTGGAGCACTTGGTTGCATTTCTTGCCAGTGCTCTCCTTGTTCGGTCTGTTAGTTTAGGTGGACGCCCGTGTCTTGGTAAGTTCGCAGTGGTGCTATACTCTTTCCATTTCTGAATGATGGATTGAACAGTGCTCCGTGAGATGTTCAAATCTTGGGAAATCTTTGTATAACTTAACGCTGCTTTAAACTTCTCCACAGCTTTATCCCTGACCTCTCTGGTGAGCTCCTTGACCTTCATGATGTTGTTTAGTGACCAATACACTCTGACCATAGCTCTGAGGCCCTCACAGAACAGCTGGAATTACACTGAGAGTAGATTACACACAAGGGTAGGGGTGGGCAATATGACAAAAATATAATATCACGATTTTTGAATTATAAACTCCCGATTTCGATTTTATCACGATTGTTTTTTTATAGTAACTAAAATAATTTAAATTACACGCTGAAGAAGAAAAATATTGAATTAATATACAAATTTATTCAACTTTGTGATAATTAACAAAGCAAAAATAGACTTGGAAACTATTCAACTTTGGGTTCATCAGTCCACAGAATATTGTGCGTGCTCTTTTGCAAACCAAAGTTACAGTGCCTCTCAAAAGTACTAAAACACCTTAAACCTTTGCACATTTTGTCATGTTTACAACCATAAACATACACATTTATTTTGAATTGTTCACACACAAGTAACAGACAACTGTGAAGTGAAAGCAAAATGATACATGATTCTGTTATTTTTCAAAAAATAGAAAAGTGAAAAGTGGGACGGCGTAAGTATTCATAGACTAGACTTAGAACTACAGAAAAGTAACTCTATACATTAAAAAACACAATAAAACTCTAGACAATAAAAGTAAAGTAGTAACATTAAGTTTGGTAAAGGCTTGTTGTTCGTGTCTGTGCTGTTTTGCATCTTTTCTGAGACGTCTCGCTCATGACGTCAAGTGGCTGTGATACAGCGCTCTGTTGATTTCTGACCCTTTCACAATAAGAGTCTTAATGAAGCGATAAAATACTGTGTCTTTTATTGTGTAAAAGGGTAGCCGGAAGAAGATAGTTACCATAAGTTATTACTTGACCAAGTAATTCACCAAAGTTGGACAAGTCTTATATTCTCGAAGGTGAAAAGACTCAACTGTGCAGAAGTGCTTAGAACCGTGATAAAATGATACCACAAAAATGACAGATCGTCAGCTCTGGAGATCGTAAGACGGTTTAATATCGTTATATCGCCCAGCCCTACACAGGTGGCCTCTATTTAATGGTTAGGGCAAGGTGTGAACTTTCTGCAGTCATTAGGAATGTTATAAAGGCAATTTAATGCACTCAGAAAATGCTGTATGAATACTTACGCCGTCCCACTTTTCACTTTTCTATTTTTTGAAAAATAACACATGATTCTGTTATTTTGCTTTCACTTCACAGTTGTCTGTTACTTGTGTGTGAACAATTCCAAATAAATGTGTATGTTTATGGTTGTAAACATGACAAAATGTGCAAAGGTTTAAGGTGTTTTAGTACTTTTGAGAGGCACTGTAACTTTGGTTTGCAAAAGAGCACGCACAATATTCTGTGGACTGATGAACCCAAAGTTGAATAGTTTGGGTGGAACACCCAACATCATGTGTGGAGGAAAAATGAATCAGCACATCAACATCAAAACCTTATCCCCAATGTGAAGTATGGAGCAGGAGAATCATGGTGTGGGGCTGTTGTGTTGCCTCAGGGCCTGGACAACGTGATATCAATAGAACAAAATAATTCACAAGTTGATCAAGATATTTTGCGGTGAAACCTGAGACATTCACAACAGCATGTGAATATGTAAGTACACCCCTGGATTAAATAGCTGGTGATTCTTCTTTTGCAGTAACAACTGCTTTTCTGTAGTTGCAGATTAGACGCTCACAACGATCAGGATGAATCTTGGACCATTCCTCTTTACAAAACTGCTGCAGTTCAGCGAGGTTCAGGCGGTGTACTTACTTATTCCTCCCTGTCCTGTGAATATTTACATGTTATGGCCAATAAAAATTATGATCAAATGTAAATGTTTGGGTGGTATTAGTTTAAAGAGACACTGTTTATTCATCCTTGTAATTTTAATAAAGATCATACTACATTTTATGGCCATTTTAGGCAGAAATGTGAGAAATTCCAAACGGTATGCTCACTTTCCCTCCCACTGTAGTCTGTGTTCTGTTACATCAACCTGCCAGGCGTTCTGCAGATGGAAATTAGACCAAGGCTACAATCTGGCATATTTACATTTGTTAAATGTTCATTACTATGTATTGTTCCACCTTGATCTAAAAATAAATCAAATAAATAAATGTCCGCTTTGTGCAGCTGACTCTGGTGCCCACTAGCGCTTCCAAACTGAGAACAAATGTGGGCAGATGGAAAAGTCCTCGTTTTTATACATGGCGCTGTAGAGGGCGGAACACGCGAGTGATCAGACAGCTAACGAGAGGATACAGAGTAGATATGAATAATATAAATATATCGTTTTGTGAAAATAGGCCTGATGATCAATGCTTAAATTGGCAGAACTCTGTGAAGACAACAAACCAGAGCCCAACAGTGTATTTCATCTTGTTTAAATGAATATCTTTATTACTGTGATACCGTGGTAGTGGGTCCCAAAGCTAATGCTAACACAACACACAGTCTTCATCTTAATCTGTCCATTATCCTTTGTTTTTGTTTCACCTCAAATCAGACTATTGCCATATTTGGATGACACACCGTTGTTCAGGAAGACGAGCGCGTTACAACGGTACCAAGGATACTGTGGTTTTGCAAATGGATGCAGCGTGGGAAACCGGCCATGTTGTAGTCATTTCCCTACAAACCAAGGCTAACAGAAGCAACACTAACAACACGAATGAACGAAAGGACCACTTCATCATTCAGCAATATTGTCTGTCCAGAAAGGTCTTGTGCAAATAGGACCCATGCATGTGTTGTCATGGTAATGACCGAAGCATAGATATTGTAATGGGACAGACGCAAAAATCTCCCAATAATGCAGGCTGTTGGCGCCCTTTGTACAGTGCCAGTGGCCCGTTCAATGCTGCTTCTACAATAAAATTTGCCACATTAGCGCCCTCTGCAGAGTGAACATGTACATGGAGAAGCAAAAATGTACTTTTGAAGTTTACTGAAGAGGTTCAGCACACACGTTAGTGGGCATGTTAGGACCCGCTATAGTGTTACAGTGTTCACTGTTCAAACATATCTGACATTATGTCATTCTTCATTTCTACTGGGAAAGTAAATTAAGCTTGGTTGTCATTGTAGTCCTTGCTTCCCACTGAAGCAAACTTGTACATTTGAACCTGACCTTTGCACTGAATGCCTCTGTGTGTTCACGGCAATAACACCAATCATCTGAAGAGTTTATCTAGTGACATCAGCATGAACAGAGGAGTCTTCTGTGTGGAGCATGGTTTTACTGTGCTGTGCCAGCGCTGTCTTCTGCACCGAGGGGAGCACGGGAGCATGACTGTACCCGCCCCAGGCACTTCAGCACAAACCTGCAGCCTGGACAGGGTAAATACATGTAAATAATAATAATAATGACTTACACTTGTAATGCGCTTTAAAGCCTGTATTGCCAAGTTTCTCAAAGCACTACGCTGTTGTCATTATTCATTCACACCATACTCGGTGATGGTAAGCTACTGTTGTAGCCACAGCTGCCCTGGGGTAGACTGACGGAAGCGAAGCAACCAGTCTGTGCCATCGGCCCCTCCGACCACCACCACTCACTCACTCACCACATTCACCCCAGGCTTCCTGGTGTTACCAAACGGTCTCCCATCCAAGTACCGACCAGGCCCTTCCTGCTTAGCTTCCAAGGTCTGACGGGGCTGGGCAGAGCAAAGGCGGGATGGCATGGCACGGTAAATGAGCTGATTTTACTCGTGTTCCATGATTTTGGGAATCGAACCTGGGACCTCCCGCCATGAGGCCAAAACCAGAAAACAAGAAAACAGAGCTAAAACCATAAATGTGTGGGCTCTGTTTTTTATTTGTATTTTATTGGTTTATTTGACAGGGACAATACAAGTAAACAGCAAATGTTATCAGCGTCTAGTTTTAGGGGTTTATAAAACAATAGAGAGAAATTAAAAATCAATAAAAAGCATCAGACAATACAACAATAAAAAGAAAAAAGACACATCTGACCACCTCACGTCCCAAGTCCATCCATACAGTTCAGTGCTCACACTTTTGTTTGTTCTTTAGCCACAGCTTCAGCTTCTGGGAGAAAAGTCTCCAGTGGCAAAGAGGTCCATATTTGTCCCCGCTGACTGCAGCTGTGGTGCTGATCAGCCCGCTGCGTCTGTAACCGCTGTAATAACGGCTAATTTGAGGCCAGAGCTAATCACTGTGAATATCTTAATGAGGCGTTTAAGTGAAGAGCTCTCAGACCTGCATGTTCAACTTTCCTGAAGGTCAGAAGAAGAGGCCCTCAGCTCTCCACAAGGCAAATGTTAATGTGGTATTCAGTCTACTGACTTAATGCACAGATATTCATTTAAACCTTTTACATGACACGATTCGTAATGGAGGCGCTTTGTGTTGTAAAATTATAATATGAATGTATTTCTTTAATTACATGATAAAAAAGTTTTTGCAGATTTCGGCCACTTTCCAGTGAGATTTCTGCTTCATTCTGTTGGAGAAAAAAGATAAAAAAGGGTTGAACAAAGTGTTCCCTCTGTAGGAGCGCTCTGGGGCACACAGATTCAAGCTCGAGCTACTCTCAAAGAATATCAGTGTCGCCGCTCATAATTCATTTGAGAGAGATTCCATCAGAAAAAACTAAGTTTACGGCTGGAACATCAGCATTAACCACAGCGCTCATTACAATGTGTTGATTAAAGTCTTTAATAGAAACGATGATTCTGTAATTAGGGGAACACTTCGCTCCAATCAAAGCTATATCTTTGGCACCTCTTAAGGTCGTCCATCATGGTTTTTTTTTTTATTCAGATCATTATCCAGAAGACATCTGCTTTTTAAACTTGAGCTTGTCGGCCGCGTTACGTTTGCTTCCGGAATTCGCTAGAATTGAATCTATCTTTCCTTAAGCTATAAAAATGTTCATTTCAGAAATACGTGCTAGGTCGATGTCGAATTGACCTGTCGCAAAAGCCACGCCCCCTTCCCAACTGCCAGCTAGCTCCGTCAAGAAGTGGAGTTTATCACGAATCACAAAGGGGAGAAGTGCATGTTAGTGCCAGCGCGATATCCTCCAGGTCGAGGCTAAATGGGTTTCAACGTGCAGTGGAGGAATACCTTGAAAATAAGCAACAAAGAGGACACTACAACTATCGAGGCTAAAGTGCCAGACTCAAAGAATGAAATCTATAAAACTTTAACGCACAGTTGTGTGGACTATTCATGCTCTTGCATTGCCGGGTTGGTTCGCTTTTGTTAGTCCCATTAGAATTATAAGGTTCTATCTGCGTTAGTTATATTGATTGATCGTTGAACATAATGGAAATGGACAATATGTTTTTGCTCCCTATGACCTAACAAATGCATCAAAATCTACAAACCCTCCATATTGTGTACAGATTGTGTCCAGGAACACTTATAATTCTAAAGTATTGAAGGAATATGAGTGTTATTGGTAAGTTAGCTCAGTCCTTCTCAAATAGTCACGCGGATAAGCCGCTTAAGGTCTTTCAGGGAAAACGTACCGAATATCGCCACAATCATCCCGCTTTGTGAAAGCGCAAGTGTCAGTACGCACAGACGTCAGTGCCAGCGGACGGAATGCGTAACAGAAAATAATTGAGAGGCACCGAGTTACTAAACCCACAGAAGCCAAGCAGCTCACAGACCCCATATATCGACTACTGTGGCCACGTGGCGTCTGTGGTTCTTCATACAGCGAGGTAACATATTGCTCATGATTTTCTAATTGAGACATCCCATGTGCTGTCAATGAAGTGACGATCACAATCCACCCGCGGCTGAAATGGGGAGGCTCCCCTCAGAGCAACTAAACGTTTCTGTAGCACAAAAAAGTAAACGTACCAGATATTTTTTGTGACAATGTCCAGCAACGACAGCTCATGAAACTCTTGACATACGACAAGATGGACGGTAAACGAGTCTTAGCTTTGTTTACAAGTTAGCTGGCGCCATTTTCAACATATGTTTCAGCGTCGAAAAGCAGAAAACGCGCCATGCTCCATTTGTTTCCATGGCGGGAGATCCGGGACGGGTTTTGCGAAAGGTCAGTTGAGTGACGAGAGAGAAACCGGAAGTTGAAGCCCTTTTGAACACCACAGCAGCAGATGCAGCATGAGAACCCTCACAGTTGCTTCTTCTTCTCCGCTTTGTTCCCCAGGCTCCAGCTCAACGTTTCTCTTCCGCTGCTTTGACGAGGTTTTTCAGTTCTACGTCCCAAAGTACGGTCTCTCCTGTTTCCTTCCACTGAAGGATTTACATTACGTTCTTAAGGCCAAGGCACTTGGCCCACAGACACAAAGACAAAGTGTTATCAGTCACCTTGAGTCTCTCTCTCTAAAACCAAAAAATCAGGTTAGAAATCTAGGAGTAATCATGGACTCAGACCTGAACTTAAACAGCCACATCAAAGCAATAACATCATCATCAGCTTTTTATCATCTGAAAAACATTAAGATCAGAGGAATCGTGTCAAAACCAGACTTGGAGACACTCATCCATGCATTTGTCTCCAGCAGGTTAGACTACTGTAACGGCTGCTCACTGGCCTTTCTAAACGAGCTGTTAGAGCTGCAGAACATCCAGAACGCTGCTGCTCGAGTCCTGACAAGAACCAGGAAATACCACCATATTAGTCCAGTGCTCCGGTCCCTGCACTGGCTTCCTGTCGCTCAGAGAATACAATTTAAAACAGCTCTGCTTGTGTACAAGTCTTTTCATGGTTTAGCACCAAAGTCCATCTCTGACATGTTAGAGCCGTATGAACCATACTTCAGAGCACACTTCTTTACCTCAATAACTGTGATCGTCGTTACCTAAGCGCAGACATTAATAGTAGGTTTTGTTTCGTGTGCAAACCGACCCCGGAGAAATACCCTCTTGTCGTCGGCACCGCGGCGCTCTCCCAGAATCACCTTTAATTCAAAACAATGGGCCTTTCTCCGGCTCACAGCGCGTGACACACCAGAGGGTCATCTCCAGCATCCCTGTCGCCGACATGTGCCCCGGTGCTAACCACGCAGCCACAGTCCAGCAGGGAGGGTGCTTCTGTGTTCGCATCGCGGACAGGGATGTTTCTTGTTTGGTTTTGGGCCCTGTGACCAGCAGAGGTGGGCTTACGTCACAGGGTTTCATGTGAGGGTGTGTGTGTATGTGTGTGTGTGTGTGTGATGGGATATTGCCAGGGGTAAGTCATAAGTGTAGTTTTACACAGGTGAGGAGGCAACTTGAAACGTCTGCTGTAGATTACTCTAAATATGAGGGAACAAAAGTGTATTTCAGGTCATTTTATGTTTTTTGTGTTAAAAGCCCAATAAATCAGGATAGGAATTAAGATATTAAAATTCCCTCTGAAGTCCCCGGAATGGACTCAGTCCTGCCCCTAAGCACACGACCGTCACCAAAACACAGTGTCAAGGCGAAAATGTCAAACCAAACCATCAAATAACGGTCACACAACCAGTCGCCCTGAATGTAAAACATGATGGAGAACTTTTCAAGCGACGGTGTTGTTTCTAAGACGTGTAGCGTTAGCGTCACAGTCAGGTTTATCGTATTTGTAATATGAGAAGTACCGGAGCTTCAAAAGCAACCATTTCGCCGAAGTCTTACCTGTATCAGGTTTGACACAAACTGTCCAATAACTCCTGGTTTACGGAGCATTCGTCGGTAATATGCCTTTGCCGTGGCCTTTCGACGTTTTCCTCGCGGATACGTTTGAATAATCCTGAAATAAAAACTAGCTTGTAAACGTTTGCGCAACAGCAGCAAAACAAAAGTTAGCAGCGTGTATTCCAGCAACGATTCCTGGGTAGGCGGGGCTGGGGGCGTGGCCATGTCTAATAGATAGGTGCACAGAGATTTCCACAGATAGAACACATCGTCATATTGAGTGAGACCTACATAAAGTATTTAAACAAATTCAACTCAAAACTCATCAAAACACTTTTTTTTCATTGCTGGTTTTATAAAGCAGCACTATATGAACACAAAAGAACCACAAATAATCCAAGGAGTTATTCGCCGCCTCGTTCACTTGTTTAGGGGAGTCGGTGCCCCCTTGAGGTCAAACAACACATCTCACACAGAGGTACTTTATAGCAGAGGGAGCGGCGATGGTCGTCCTGCTGCATGTGATCAAGATTAGCAATATTATTGTTTATCATCCCATGCCGCGTGCTTTCAACATTCCTTATATTTCTTGATAACAAGAAAAAAGTCTTTACCTGGGCATACAGCCCTCCGTGTAGCGCCTCGGTCGGACCCTCTGGTTCAGCTGCAGCTTGTGGAAGTGGAGGGGGCAGAGGAGTTCACTCATGCCGCCTTTAAAGCCAAAGAATCCACGGACCAAAGTAAAAAGGCTCGGAATATTTGTCGCCAAAAAATGCTAAATGGTTCCCAAACCAGTAGCTTCCAAAGTCACGCGGCGTAGGTCCGGCTGACGGACACCGACACAGGCTGCGGTGCCGTGACCCCCCCCCCCCCAGTGTTAGTTACACTGAACTAAATTTGGCCCGCCCTGAATCATGGCATTGTTCCCTCGTGGCAATGGGCCCGGGGCGTTTGTATCATGTTCACAGCTCATCAGACGCTCGTCGGCAGAGTGGTTAGCAGAAAAGAAAAGCCTCGAAACATTCAGGCTGCTCTGAAATGTGAACACACTGGGGTTCTTTTAGAATGTGCTCCGTCAAGTAAATACGGATCGTCAAAACACCATGCGGGAAACGAACAAGAAAAGCTTTAACCTCTTAACCCCCACCTAAACTGAACACGTTTTCTCCCGTTTGGCTTTACCCAAATCTAAAAGCATGGGTTTGGGGACCAATCACAGAATGAGGAGGGACGGCAAGACGATGACGCGCTATTCGACATGCGGAAGCTTGTAGTTTGTTTACGGATCCAGCAACGCCATCTTTCCATCAAGCTTTAGACCGTGTTCTAAATAGTTTAGCTCCAAAGTTTACAGCGGGTACGTCACACGTCATCAGATACGACTGATACGATTAGCTATGGCTACGTGCAGAGCATGTGACCCGCCGTGGGAAAAAACACAAAATTGGTGATTTTCACTTTTTTTGCAGAATCGTTCAGTTGAAGCCATGTTTAAGCTAGCAGTTATGGTATATTTAAAAGCGTAAACCTTCAGGTTCAAACCGGCTTGATTTGGGAGATTTCTGGAGCGTGTTGTAGGGGCGTGACTCTGTGTGTTTTTACATACTCGGTAAACACCGCGGAGGAGGAGGCACCGCTGCTTTGGTTTGTGTTGTTGACAAATTCTTTAGCAAACAAATGCCACGCAAAAAAAAGGCAGTTTTATACATACGCCTGTTGTCCATCAGTTTTTCAGGTTGAAAAAGCAGAAATAGCGCCCGCCATGGGGGCGTGTCATGTCCGTGTGTGGCTCATGGTTATGCAGCGCTTCCCCGTGTGTTTCACGGACGCCACCGCTAACGCTGGAATGCTACTGCAGAGGTTCGGTTTTCTGAGTGAAACCAGTGAACTTTTCCAGGCAGACTTTCCCAGTGCGACTGATGATGCCCTGGCTGTAAGCATGCACGGCGCCCCCTGCTGGCCATTACGTTTCCCGAGCCAACCACTCGCCTTCAGAGCGTGATTTAAGACAGAAGGATGTAGCTCGGATTTGCCAAACTCTACATTGAAAATAACTGAGGATTTACCACGAGTTTGCTGAGCAGAAGGCACGCAGAGGTGACTTCTGACGGGTGACTGAAAGTTGTTTTTTGTCGCCTGTGGCCGCTGTGCCATCCTGTCTGTTTGCTTTTTGATGAGGCCATTGTTGTGCTGTAAGCTAACGTGTTGTGTTCAGTGGGTTGGATTTGTTTGCGTTTAGTTTTTGGTCGTAAGCTGTGTGTGCAGGTTAAGGATAATATGAGTGTCCATGGCACTAATGATCTCAGCATGGGAGACAGTCATGTAGTCCACGAGGAATGAACCTGCTATTTACACAAAATCAAGATCTCTACAAACCTAAACTACTGCATAAATGTAGTCAGCGCATCCCTTTCAGCCACTTCTTTTTTGAGAGAGATCCGCTTCATATTTTCGGTTTCATGGTTAGGTAAAGTTACGCTGGATTACTGCAGTAAAACGTAAACAATGCGATCACGCGCGGCGATATGTCGCCCTTTTCCTCTCGTGTGTGTGCATTACTAAAGTAGTACTTTTCTAAAGTTATAACTGGAGTTATGTCCGGAGTCTGTGACTCTCTCTGAGCCTGAGGCTCCAGCAGCTCACGGAGGCGGAGCTGACACAGAAGAGTCCATTATCTACATCACTATGGCCTAGTGTTTCCTGTGGCTCTGGTACCACTAATAAACATGCAATACCTGACCTTATACCACACCAGCTGTGTGTGCAGGTTACGGACAATATTTATCTATTTATATATTACCTGTATGCAAACCTTTTTTCTTTTTCTTTGATGGCACATTTTTCTTGCTGTTTGCCTTTTCTCCCCCTGTGCTTCACAGCTTTACGGGGGGAGCAAACACATTTCCATGTGTTACACATTGTTGGAAAGCTTGGAGACTACACTTTAACAATCTGTGAAAAGCTCAAAATGCCCCAGAACCACCTTGAGTCCCTGGTTCCTGTGGCTGGTCACTTCGTACCCAATAAACGGCTATGGACAATCGTGAACCACACCTCTCCTATGAGAAAATGAATTGGTGGTCCCCAGACTAAATACCATTTGTGATTTTAGTCTGGCATTAGCCAGGCTAACAAAATGTGACACAAACTCCACAATAATGTGATGAAAATGCAACAGAAAAAGCGATTAAAAATGCAACAGAAAAACTACAAAAACATGACAAAATGTGACAAAAACGCAGTGACAAGATCATTTTTCAAAGTCTTAGCTTTCAAATGAGGCTTTTAGATTTGGGTAAAACCAAAATGTGCTCAGTTAAGGCGGGGGGTAAGAGGTTAAACCATGTAATAACATTGTTCCCTCATCACATGTAATGTAACCATTAACCATGCTGTTAGCCAAAAACAAAGGCTTGTATTTTACAATTCCCACTGCTTCCTACAGTTTAGGCGCTAAAACCAAACAACAAGACACTAAACCAACACAGCCTTTGGTGATGAACACTCCATGCACACAATTAAAGGAGACATATTGGGACCAAAACACAGATGAACGCTTTGTAAACATGGTGCAGACTCGAGCTTTATAGACACTGCTGGAAGTGTGAGGCGAATGGTTCCATTCGGGTAATGTAATGTGAATATAAATACACTAAACCTGACTGACACTAAGATAAGCCTTTATTGATCTCACAATGGAGAAATTCACTTGTTACATTCAGCTCTCAGAAACACTCAGGGTGTGCAGGATAGACAGGAAATGTGCAGACAATTAAATAGTAAATAGAGATCTATTTACTAGAGAAAGGCGGCGCGGTGGCACAGCGGTTAGCGCTCGTGCTTCACAGCTAGAGCGTCCGGGTTCAATTCCCACCGGGGAACCGGGGCCTTTCTGTGTGGAGTTTGCATGTTCTCCCCGTGTCTGCGTAGGTTTCCTCCGGGTACTCCGGTTTCCCCGACCCCTAAAAACATGTACAATAGGCCGGGATGAATGAGAGTGTGTTTGAGAGTGCGCATGGGGGACGACGGATGGAAATTAGCCAAAAGGCTACAATCCGGTGTGGCTTGTTCATTAACTTGCACTGCCCCTACCAAATAAAACCAATAAAAATTTAAAATAAATCTTATATACAATGAGAACCACAACTTTAAGGGGGCAAAAAAGTATAAACAATAAAAATAAATAAACAGACTATAATGAAAACATGTCAGTATTAGCAGTGCAGGTTTACAGTCATAGTGCAAGTGGTTGATAAGTGTATAGATGCAGATATTATTGCATGTATTTTTTCAAGAGGTTATTGCACATGAGTTACTTCAGAGTCTTGCTGTTCAGTCTGACAGCAGTGGGGATGAAGGAGCTGCTCCTTCTTGCACTGAGGGTGTCTCAGTCTTCCACTGATAGAGCTGCTCAGCTCCTCTACAGTCCCGTGCAGTGGGTGGGAGGTGTTGTCCATGATGGAGGTGAGCTTGGCTAATACCCTCCTGTCCCTCACCTCCTCTACAGAGTCCAGGGGGCAGCCCGGGACGAAGCACGTCTCATACACACAACACCATCGATACAAAACTCTCCTCATAAACAGGGCAGTGCTTTATTCTCCACATTCAGAGCAACTGGTTGTGCCATAGCTTTTTGTTGGGTTTGGTTTGGGAGAGACATTTTCGCCTTGACGACGATGACAGTGACGTTTGCTTGAGGGCAGCTCTGAATCTTTTTTTTTGCGGCTTTGGACCGGAAACAAATTGCTTGTTTTTCTCTTTAAGTTGTTTTAGGCCAATATCGCCTCTTGCAATGTTTAAAGTGTAAAATAATGTTGTATTGATGATCCCAAAATGCAAGAAAAAAAACACGATATTATGTCTCTTTTAAGAAGTAAGCTCGCTTTCACACCTGACAGCCAAGTGGCCTCTGCATCATCTTAACATATTGTACGTTGACACAGTATCTCCAGCCTATTTCCATGGATGCTCTCCGCACAATTTTAATACTTTTTTTTTAATTCTACATAAATTGTATAGTTAAAGAAAAAAACACTACTCTGCAAATAAGAGAAGACAGTTTTTTTAATTATACGTTTTTACCTTATTTCTGCCTTGTTGACAACAATAACGATGCCTCATTGAAGACACTGTGTCCTTTACTACACTGTAGTGGCCACTTTGTGTAGCACTACAGAGTAATTCATGACTCTTAAAATGCACCAGAATACAAGGAATCCCATCTGAATTTAAAACTATTTCCCTCACTTCTTGAAACGGCCCTGCACGTGGGCAGGTCAGGCTAGACGTGTGGAGCTTGTGTGTGCGGCTGAGTTAGCTGCAGTTTTCAGTTCGGTTTACTCGTTAGTCCAGGAAAGGCCACATGTGTTGTTTTTAGCGCTAAAACAAACAAAAAAGATCGAGCAATATGGGGAAAATAATCGTGATTATTTTGTTTTTCCATAATCGCCCAGCCCTGCGTTTTTACATGTCGGCTGTGGAGCTACCGTTTGATTTTAACTTTACGCACAGTCCTTTTTATTTTCTATTTTGTTGGGCACCTTTTAGTACAAGCAGCTTTGAACAATTAGAAAGAATTGGCAATTTCATTCTGGGATCATATGGGCGGCACGGTAGCACAGCGGTTAGCACTCGTGCTTCACAGCTAGAAGGTCCGGGTTCGATTCCCACCTGGACGGGGCCTTTCTGTGTGGAGTTTGCATGTTCTCCCCGTGTCTGTGTAGGTTTCCTCCGGGTACTCCGGTTTCCCCTACCACTAAAAAACATGTAAAATAGTAGCCTGGTGAGACCAGAATGATTCCCCTCTGTATTTTTTTATCCAGCGGGGGATCAGTCTGGTCACCCAGTCCTCGTTCGCGCCTTCCGCAAAATCAATCCGTTCACGTCCAATCAGATTGGTTTATTTGCCGTGACGTGTTGTTAGCGAGCAACGTCACTCACGGGACGCGGAAGTCCCTCAATAACAATCTACGAACGATGCACGAAAGAGAGAAAATGTGTCTCCGGTCGGCGGTAAATGACCAAAAAACACATCGACAGTAGGTGAGTTTCGTTATTCATAATCCTGCGCAAATATTAACGCAAAACCGCTAATAACACCACATCAACAGCAGGCGCCCGCCCTTCGCTGATTGGTTTACTCCACTTCCTGTTTGCTTGCGTATCTACCGCTGTGGGAAATGGATTCGACGCAACGGTGACCAGACTCACCGGCTGGTACAGCGGTGAGTCTGGATTTTTCCAGGCTAGTAAAATAGGCCCAGGGACTGCAGGCTCTCCTTTCTGAGGCTAATGTATATTGTACACTGTCCCTGTTCAAATAAATAAAATAAATAAATACTGACTAATGATGAACATTTAGGCGATTTTGGGAGGCGGGCTGTCGAAAAGCCGTCAGCCAAACAGGCCTCCCCGACTCCCCTGGTCGGAAAGGCTGCTCTGCTGATGACTAAGGCTGGGATGTGTGCCACTACAGGCGGGCTGACTCACCACCGCGCGCAAGGACACGCTCGCTGTTAATGACTTTTTTTTTTAATAACAAAACGTTTCAAAAGGCAATGCAGGAGAGGAAAAAAACCGACCGACCCGCTGCTCCTGGGCGGAGACTGGGTTCACCGAGTACGCGTTCGACCCCGCTCTGAAGCCAAATCCGTTCCTTGTGTAGCGTCGTGATCCACCGCCCACACGCGACACGACCCGGGCCGAAAATGTCAGCTCCAGCTCATTTTGCGATTTGATTCCATCGTAATTCGATGGAACATGCGGCAAAAACTGGCCGTGTTAATTACCCACTTTTCAATATATCCAGAGTAGGGCTGGGCGATGAGTCATATTTTATTCATTTGATTCTTTTTGTGCTTTTCTGAAAAATTGACGAAGTGCAAAACTCTTAAATCGTGAAATCGGGTCAGTAGCGCCGCATCCACCAATTTAAACGGAGGAAATCGGCCTTATTCCTTCCAAATGCAGTAGCCGAATGTGTAGGCCTAAACCTTCTGGACGCTTCGGAGCAGTTTGGACAATAACGGGGTTTCCCATTTATGTATTTGTTTATGGCCGCCACGTCAGTCTCAATTGTGTATTTTTTTATCCATCCATCCATCTTCTTCCACTTGTCCGTTGCCGGGTCGTGGGGGGCAGCTGTTGGAGCTGCACCAGCCCCTATGGCTCCTCCTGCAGGTGGTGGGTCCACAGAAGGCTGAAGTATACAGAAGTATTTTTTTTATATTTTACACAAATGGCCCACTGCTCCACGGAGGCTGAAAAAGGCACAAAGTTTAACTTTTTTTATTTTTATTTTTTTTAATTTATTTATTTATTCACATAATAAAATAAGACAAACTTTAAACCCCCCACCCAACCCCGGCCACTCCCCCTTGCATTCATACCACAGCCACACTCATCCACACATTCATAGTATGTTGACAGGAACACAGACTATAAACAGAAAGGAAGCACAAAGCAAACAAAAAATAAAATCATAAAAAAACAAAAAAAACTATGAAATCACTAATACCAATCAAAAATCCATCAACAAAATGCCATATAATTGGCAAAAACATTTATGACATAACAAATGGCATAGCAAGTACACCCAATATTTATTTTGAATATGATTATTCTGATGGGTAAAATGTTTCTTTTTAAAGCTAAAACACTTTAAGAATAGAGTTTATCATCAGTATATGTTGGAAACAATTATAGCAACAAATAACAGAATCATTGAGCATGAAAAGAAATGGAATGTCTGCTTACTTGAATTAGAGATATAGAGTTTATTGTTAAAAGGATGGAGCACCCTTTCAGTTGTTGTCGTCTTTGTCACACGTTTTCTTTGTCATTTTTCTCCAAGTCGGTCAGTCCTCACACCGAGCGAGTAGCAGCATGTACGTGCCCTTTCAGACTTGGCCCAAGTGAAGTATGCCCTCTCAGAGCTATATGCCAGAACGGCGAGGGAAAGTAATTTGGTGTAATACAGAGCTCTCAATATGTCCAGAACGGAGCCATCATCCACAACAGACCGACACACAAAGAACTCTGAGCACGTCTGCTCCATCATCCTTCATCACCTCCTCCTCCGTGGGCCTGGACTTGGGCTGAATGTTAATTACACTCAACAAAAATATAAACGCAACACCTTTGTTTCTGCTCCCATTTTTCATGAGATGGACTTAAAGATCTAAAATTCATTCCAGATACACAATATTACCATTTCTCTCCAACATTGTTCACAAATCAGTCCAAATGTGTGATAGTGAGCACTTCTGCTTTGCTGAGATAATCCATCCCACCTCACAGGTTTGCCACATCAAGATGCTGATCTGACATCATGATTAGTGCACAGGTGTACCTTATACTGCCCACAATAAAAGGCCACCCTGAAATGTGCAGTTTTGTCTCACAGCAAAATGCCACAGATGCCACAAGCATTGAGGGAGCGTGCACTTGGCATGCTGACAGCAGGAATGTCAACCAGATCTGTGGCTCGTGCATTGAATGTTCATTTCTCCACCATAAGCCGTCTCCAAAGGCGTTTCAGAGAATATGGCAATACATCCAACCGGCCTCACAACCGCAGACTACGTGTAACCACACCAGCCCAGGACCTCCACATCCAGCAGGTTCACCTCCAAGATCGTCTGAGACCAGCCACTCAGACAGCTGCTGAAACAATTGGTTTGCATAACCAAACAATTTCTGCACAAACTGTCAGAAACCGTCTCAGGGAAGCTCAACTGCTCGTCGTCCTCATCGGGGTCTTGACCTGACTCCAGCTCGTCATCCTCATCGGGGTCTTGACCTGACTCCAGCTCGTCGTCCTCATCGGGGTCTTGACCTGACTCCAGCTCGTCATCCTCATCGGGGTCTTGACCTGACTCCAGCTCGTCGTCTTCATCGGGGTCTTGACCTGACTCCAGCTCGTCGCCGTGACAGACTTGAGTGGGCAAATGCTCACATTCGATGGCGTCTGGCACGTTGGAGAGGTGTTCTCTTCACGGATGAATCTCGGTTAGGGTTAGGTGAACATCATCTCATGTTTCAGCAAGATAATGCACGGCCCCATGTTGCAAGGATCTGTACACAATTCTTGGAAGCTGAAAATGTCCCAGTTCTTGCATGGCCAGCATACTCACCAGACATGTCACCCATTGAGCATGTTTGGGATGTGCTTGACCGGCGAATACGACAGCGTGTACCAGTTCCCACTAATATCCAGCAACTCCGCACAGCCATTGAAGAGGAGTGGACCAACATTCCACAGGCCACAATTGACAATCTGATCAACTCTATGTGAAGAAGATGTGTTGCACTGCATGAGGCAAATGGTGGTCACACCAGATGCTGACTGGTTCTGAGTCCCCAGACCCCCAATAAAGCAAAAAACTGCACATTTCAGAGTGGCCTTTTATTGTGGGCAGTATAAGGTACACCTGTGCACTAATCATGATGTCAGATCAGCATCTTGATGTGGCACACCTGTGAGATTGTCTCGGCAAAGCAGAAGTGCTCACTATCACACATTTGGACTGATTTGTGAACAGTGTTTGAGAGAAATGGTAATATTGTGCATCTGGAATGAATTTTGGATCTTTAAGTCCATCTCATGAAAAATGGAGCAGAAACAAAGGTGTTGCGTTTATATTTTTGTTGAGTGTATATTTTGATTGTAATAATAGTCATTAAAATTAATCTGCACTTCAAAAAGCACAAGTATTTAATTAAGGGGACAAACTGTTCCAGGCCTGATTTATTAAACGTTGAACCCTCAAAACGGAGCAAAAACAACAACACATATTTACCAAAGTTCGCCGACTTCAATAACTTCGTCTTCAGTGAAAAAAGCCATACAAATCTGGTTCTCTTCACTGACCTTGTAGAGGATAATGTCCAGCGATACACAACAACACGTTTCTGTGTTTCCGTCGCCGGTGCCAAACCATGGAACGATTTAAATTGAGATTTAAAACACATTTTCAGCTGTTATCATGCAATATGACAGAAAACGGAACTGTGAAGTGTGTGTGTGTTTATTTTTATTTGGAGTATTGAGAAACTTTATAAAAGAAACAGGCAATGTATGTCACTGGAATGGGAGGTGGGGTTAAATAAGTGAAACTTCTTCCCGCCCCTTTTTATTTACTCGAGAAAGTGTAAAAAAAAAAAAAAGTACTTGGAGAAAATGTTACTTGAGTAGTGTGAGTACCGAGTAACTATTTGAGTCTCGTTTCAGTTGTGACATAAATTATGCAGTACACGCAAACAACATTATTATACAAAATGAAGATTTGTCACTTAAAAATGTTCTCACAGCAGCACAAGTTACTATTCTTTTACTCAAGTAAGAGTACAGATATTTCATTTTAAAACTGCATTATGCGACAGAAAGGTTTTTATTTGTGCGTATTCGACCTTTCAGTGACCCAGCGGCTGTATGAGTGGTCAGCCTTTACTTTCCATCACGGTGGCTTCAGAACTGTGGTTTGGCTTGGGATATTTGATCTCCTTCAAATCCGTCATGGATGAATCTCTCATTATACGCATTTATTAAAGAAATTGTGCATACCCTATTTACAGGCTGCGTATTACTTATGTTTGGGAAAATGTGAGATTGCAGGATAAATTGAGCTAAACTAAACATGATCCGTTTATGTTTATAAACTGGTGTGTATCCAGAGCGTCATCAATATCAAGGCTCATATTACACTAATAATGTAAAGTCATGTTTAGAACACGCCACTGTTTTTCCATACTGAGGAAATATCATAAAAATATTCCGTAAATACATTTTTGGTTAATGTAACCTCTGCTCCAGAGTCAATGGTTTTGAGAGTTTCTAGTAGGGAGCCGCTCACCAGAAAACCTACAGAACAGTTGATCCTGGGGAGTTCGAGGCCGCCGTGATGGAAAGTAAAGATGTCATGTTAATCACCCATACAGCCGTCGGCTCACAAGAAGGTCAGAGACACTGTGGAGACTCTGTGGAGGAGGTGAGGGACAGGCGGGCGTTAGCCAAGCTCACCTCCATCATGGACAACACCTCCCACCCACTCTAGCTTTAATATTATTCAAGTGGAATTAAAAATTACTGTATGAAAAAGCTACTTGCAGAAGTACAGTTTCTTCAAAAAGTTCATTCTCTTGAGTAAATGTTCCTGAGTATTTTTGGACATGTGCATTTGTAAACTTGAAAGAGCGCTCACACGTCACATGCTTTTGTTCTTATTGATTTGTAAGTCACTGTAGCGGTGCGTTGTGTTGCACACATGTTCAAAATAAAAATGAGTCTGAATATAAAGGTATGGAGCGGTCCCCAATTTATTCAGATTTACTCGCTTTATAATCATCCCTTTTTCCAAAATCCCAATGGATTTCTTCATTCTCTGAAGAGAAACCGAGACAAAATTGAAAAGACGATGTGTTCCTTTCTCTGGAAATACACTTTGTCATGTTTGAAAAGAAACTTCTCATTCTTTGCTCCACAAAACAACGTCTGGGCGGTTTGAGGATCCGCGCTGCACGTCGTAAGGAGTCCGTCTGAATCTGTCCTCTGTATGAACGCTTACAAATGTACGGCAGCCACGCGATGAAGAACCAGAACATGGCTGCTGAGAGCCGAATTAGCGTTAACGAGAAACATGTTTGTATGATCGGAAGTTGCAAATCATTGGGCTAATAAATAAGCCTCAAAAGAGCTATTTATTAGCCCTGGTGAAATATAAAGCTACAAGAAGCATGCATATATTATAAACCCCTTTTTTATTTATTTAGATCGATAAGAGAATCAATAAAGAACCGGATCGATAAGAGAAATTATCAATGGCACAGATAAAAAGGGGGCAATCCGATACGCATCACGATACTTATGAACCGATACATGATACTTAGCGGCCGATACTTATCACCATACTTAGGAGCCGATACTTATCACAATACTTAGGAGTCGGTACACATCATGATACTTAGGAGCCGATACATGTCACGATACTTAGGGGCCGATACTTATCATGATACTTAGGGGCCGATACTTATCACGATACTTAGGAGCCGATACTTATCACAATACTTAGGAGTCGGTACACATCATGATACTTAGGAGCCGGTACACATCACGATACTTAGGAGCCAATACTTATCACAATACTTAGGAGTCGGTACACATCATGATACTTAGGAGCCGGTACACATCACGATACTTAGGAGCCGATACTTAGGAGGCGATACTTATCACGATACTTAGGAGTCGGTACACATCATGATACTTAGGAGCCGGTACACATCACGATACTTAGGAGCCAATACTTATCACAATACTTAGGAGCCGGTACACATCACGATACTTAGGAGCCGATACTTAGGAGGCGATACTTATCACGATACTTAGGAGCCGATACTTATCACAATACTTAGGAGTCGGTACACATCATGATACTTAGGAGCCGGTACACATCACGATACTTAGGAGCCAATACTTATCACAATACTTAGGAGCCGGTACACATCACGATACTTAGGAGCCGATACTTAGGAGGCGATACTTATCACGATACTTAGGAGCCGATACTTATCACGATACTTAGGAGTCGGTACACATCATGATACTTAGGAGCCGAGACTTATCACGATACTTAGGAGCCGATACCTATCATGATACTTAGGAGCCGATACATGATACACGTTTGTCACTTTTTCATCGCTTTTTTGTCACATTTATGTCACTCTTTTGTGGCATTTTCCCCCTCGTTTTCATTTTTGTGCTTTCAAGACGCTTTTAGATTTGGGTAAAGCCAAACTGGGTTCAGGTGGGGGTCACTATTCTACACAACATAACCGGGATATTTCCACATATCACACGACCCGCTCAAAGCTCTATGTAGTTAAAGCTGTGACTGAAGAATGTAGGCTTAACTTGTCATTGTTTTCCAGACACATACTCCAGTTATAGATGGAAAATATTACGGCTGAAGCGTTTAATCTGGTCCACAAAGCCCGAAGGATATGCGATGGGATCTTTGGGACGTGTCCTTTTCACATTCACAGCGCTAACATTATTGGAACAATATCAGGCGGCTTTGGAGGAGTCATAACTGAAGATGACTGAAGTGAAGGACAGTGGACACCTTATAGTTTATGTCCGGCGGGTACGGAGAGAATATATCATCCACTCCATCTTTTTATTGCTTTGGCTGTTGCAGATTGACACTTTAAATAACAATCCCTATTTAGCAGCATTTCCCTCAGAGAAAACGAGCACAATAAAGGCGCATTGACAAAAGATGTGTTTCCGTCCAAGATGGCCGTCGGAGACCTGGCGGCGCAGCGGTTTTTCTGCAGCAGAGGTGACTCGAGCTGCAAGCTTTTCTGTTTTGTTGTTCGCCACATATCAAATTCAGCTTGTCCAGAACAGGTTACTTGTTTTGAACTTTCATTCATGTACATGTTCAAACTAAGCCAAAGCTCTTTTAGTGCTGGACAAACAAAAGGAATCCCAGAGGAACTTTTCAAATCAAGATGTTTTGGTTAGTTACTTTGGCCCACTTGGTCTGTAGTTGCAACTAGGGCTGAGATAACTAACCGATAAGTGCAATAGTGGTGCAAAGTGCAAAAAAGTCAGACCACTATAAGCCAAGTTATAGCACCAATTAAAAAATCTAATCTTGTTATTTTTCATTTCTCAGCCTGATTATAGTTGTTTTGTGCAGGAAGCAGTGAAATGGTTCATTCAACAGGTTCTCTTCCAAATTAGTCTGAAATTGGGTCCCCTCTTTTTAGTGAGGGGACCCAAATGATGGAGAGAACAAATTTTCCTAGGAGAATTCATAAAGTATGATTGTTTTTACCCAGACCTTTCATTTATACAAAAACTAAGACAAGATCCACTACCCCCTCTGAGCCCATATCAACAAAATAAAACCATACATTTAAACCTGGCTCTATCCATTACTGAGAAAAGGTTTCAAATGAATGTCTTTAAATGTATGGTCTTCTCCTGTTTGCCTGCAGCGCCTCATCTACAACTTACACGAGCATTATTTCACTATTTGTTTGTTTGTTTATTGCTTCATTTTTCTGACATCCAAATTGGTTTCAAATCTCAAGCTTGTTCTTGGTTTGACATTCCGGTATGGCGTCCTGTCTCCGGTGTCACTGCGGGCCTCGGCCACCGGACTCGTCTGACCCAGCATCAGCCCAGTCACGGGGGAGGGGCAACCTGCGCTCCGCCTGCCGTCAGCCAGGACAACCACATCCCATAATTGCTCCATGTCGCCACGGCAACGGCACATCTCCATCTAAAAACGGACGCAGTTCAAACGGAGATCGGAGACGAGGTCGGGGTGTAAGCGGCGTTTTGTGGACAAAAAAGGCCCCGATCATCTTAGGTTTTTTTTGGCTGTCGTCATGGGGCGGCGCCCTCTTCCTTCACAGGCTGCGTCCAAAGGGTTCTCGCGGGACATTAAAAAACATTAAAAGTCATGAAATTATTTGTGAATTCAAAACGATGTACAGAGAACATTCTTAATTTGTGTGTATCAGAAAGAGATGTTGCTGCTGAAGCACAGGACACATGGGCCAAAGCCAATAGAGCTAAAAGCTATTTAAGAGACATGCTTTGTAGTAAAGGCAATGTGAGTGCTGAAATATCAAGTAAGGTAAAGGTGCATTGGGTTTATACAGGTAGCAGCTCTAATTTAATGCGATTTCATTCCAAGCACAATATTTTTGATGCCTCAAATGCAAAAGATAGATGCATTTATCATTTCTAAAGGTTTGTAACCATTCCATTTCACAGATAAATGAGGGGAAATATGGATACCCAAAGATAAAGAGGAAGGAGGAGGTGGGTAAGCTCACCAGTGCAGGACACCACGCTCTGAACTCGTTTCAGAGGAGGACTGAAGGCAGCCAGGTGTTACAGTTTCCGGTTGTACAATGACAAATAAAGCTCCTACTTACTAGACACCAAATATAAAGGTGGCAAACATGGCGGCCATCTTGTGACTGGCCAGCGCAGCTAACCCCTATAGCAGCCAATGCAAAACCAGGAGCAACATTTTCATTGATCCAGCGGCAGAATGTGAGACACTCATTGTTTGTGGTTGGTTTATTACTTATCGTATCTCAGGTCATTTCTTTGAAACGTCTCGTATTTTTAGTCGTGTTGTTTAGCCGTATTAGCATTGTTTTCTCCATTCATTCCCAGGGTTCAGTAGTTTAGCATTCACTGTATCACTGTCCCATGTTCAATAAATATTGGTCAACAGAGTGAATGATTTGAAGTGTTCGACAGAGGAAAATCCATGAACAAATGGGGCTAAAGTCGATGCATCCTATAAAACTGAAATAACATTTGAAAAACTGCAAAAACATATTTTCTTGCCAGATCTGACATAATAACCCGGCAAGAGCCAGACTGATATTCTGGAGCCAATAACCTTTGCACTGACATCACCATGGGACCGCCCCAGTTTGAATTGTTAGAGGAGAGGTCGCACGTTCGGAGCAGCATTTGCTCGAAAAACACCACAAATCCATTCACTGTTTAGTTTTTGAAAACAAGTTATGTGTGGCTGCATAACTCGTGTTTTTTGTTGTCATCGGCGTGTTGTTAAATAGTGTAATTTTTTGCCAGAACCAATTTCAATTCTGTCCGAGCGGTGAAGGCAGGAGCGGTTTAAGATGGATTCTCGTGTGTTTGTAAACTCAAAATTATCACAAGAATTCAGCTTGCTGGCAAGGTAACTGACATCAAACAGTCATGAAATCATTTACAATAGATCAAAACAGAATCAATGAAGCAAGTGGTGTTTCCATTTGATTACATTGCACTGGTCAAGATCTTTGATGGATACCTTAAAGCAAATTGGAGATAGCTGGAAACCTTTGAGAATAGTTTTCTAAAACTCAAGGTCAAGGTCAGGTTTTTTTCCAGAGCACCTTTAAAACAACATTGCTGCCCAAAGTGCTGCAGACAAACATACATGTATATAAAATTCAATATACATGTAAAGCATACAAACATAAAGATGCAAAAACAAAATACAACACAAACAAATACCAACAACAATGTCCTGCTCAGTTTTGGATAAAAGCCTTCGCAAACAAGTGGGTCTTCAACAGAGACTTAAAAATGCCTAAAGACTGGGCTGGCCTCATCCAAAACACCTACAAAGGGTCTCTGAGACTTTAAATGGTCTCTCAGTGGTTCAGTAGAATTCACCATCATGGGTTCAGACTGCTGACCCGATATGGAGATAATATCGTGTCAAAAACGTTTGTCTGTGTGTAACCAGATTTGTGCGTCAGTAACCAGATGTGTGCGTGTGTAAACAGATGCGTGCGTGCGTAACCAGATGCGTGCGTGTGTAAACAGATGTGTGCGTGCGTAATTTTTTTTGCGTGCGTAACATTATATTTGCATGTGTAATAAAAGAATCCGTGTGTAAATTTCCATGTTGTAAAAAAAAATCAACGGAAAATCTCTAAGTCCTACGCACAAGGCTCTGTTTTACACACGACACTTTTGACACAGTCCTGCCTTGTTGAAGTTGCACGCGTAACCTAGGCTGTGTGCGTGTGTAATCAGATGTGTGCGTGTGTAATAAGATGTGTGCGTGTGTAATAAGATGTGTGCGTGTGTATTCAGATGTGTGCGTGCGTATTTTTTTTTTGCAAGTGTAAATGAACAATGTGTCTGTAAAATGTTCAAGTTGTAAAAAAATAAATAAATAAATAAAAAATCTAAGTCCCACGCACAAGTTTCTCTTTTACGCACAAGCCTCTGTTTTTTACGCACAAGCCTCTGTTTTTTACGCACGAGTCTCTGTTTTACGCACAAATCTTTTTGACACAGTCCTGCCATGTCAGAGATTTGTGCGTAACTTTTTGCCACCCAAAGTTTTGACTGCCAGGCTGGTTGATTTCATTAAAACCATAAATCGCCAGTAGATGGTGCTGTTTTGCTGTGTTTGGGTGTCCTGTTCTGAAGTTCTGAATCTGGACTCGCAGAGGACGACAAATATGCTCATAGAATATGGAGGATTGAAAGTGCCACAATTAAATAAATAAATGCACCATTAAATAATTAAATAAATGTGTCATTAATTAATTAAATGTGTCATTAATTAAATAAATTACCAATGATTCTGTGTAAAAAAATATATATAATTATTTATCTATTTAATTAATTATTTCATGGTCCTGTGTTGCAGTGTTTCATGAATTAATTTTATCTGTCAAACTCGCCCATCAAAGTTTGAGGGGTGGGTCCTAACACCTGATTGGTCATCCTGCTCATCGAGTCAAGGCAAATCAATTCCAGAATAATGGATTGATGCAGACTAGTGAACATACTCCGATACGCTGGGTGGCGCTATTCTCCCTTACGTAGGTTTGAATACTCAAGCAAAAACAACTAAACACAAGCCTCGATCACTCCATCAAGGGATGTCAAGAAATAACTTTTTTTAAATTAATATCTGCTGTTTCTCAATAATCGTAAAGAGCACTCATCCGCCCGGTAGGTGGCGGTAAAACCAATGGATGCGGTACATTGCGACCGGGGCATTGAGGCAACGGCACATTCCCACTAGCACCCCTGTAGAGTACTTCTTCTAAAATTTCGGTCACTCTACGGTCAATGCCTTGGTCAGAAAGTGCGGAAATAACTCCAAGAACTTCAATATATTCCTCCGCTTTATTCTGTATATGCTCGGGGTCTGCAGGTCCTGCTTCCACATACTCAGCAAGGTCTAAAATATCTCGCACCAACTCCCTTGAAACCTCATGAAGGTCCTCCATCAGCGTAGCCGCCATGTTTCCAAAAAACACTTCAGGCCAAAGCAATGGATTAGACTAGATTTGAGTTAACCAGGCTTTAGCCCGCCCACAACTTTTGATGGGCGAGTTTGACAGATAAAATTAATTCATGAAACACTGCAACACAGGACCATGAAATAATTAATTAAATAGATAAATAATTATATATATTTTTTTACACAGAATTATTGGTAATTTAAATTAATTAATGACACATTTATTTAATTATTTAATGGTGCATTTATTTATTTAATTGTGGCACTTTCAATCCTCCATAATAGAAATGCTAATGATCTCCACCCTGAAGTTTGGACCGCCAGTAAAATGGATGGTTTTGCAGCCAATAGGAACAAGCCATTGCCAAACCCTTCTCTGCTAAGGCAAGAGCAGCACCATCGATCTCTGGGCTGAAACCAGGAGGATACTTCTGCTTCCCCACATGGAAAGAACCTATATGAGGATATATGCGCATATATAAATCCTATATGCAGGATATATGCACATATATTATCATATATATGCTGCATATATGTGTATATATGCTGCATATAGGCAACATTGAGGTGCATATATGCTGCATATATACAGCATATATGCACACATGATAATATATATGCTGCGTATATGCCACATATAGGCAACATTGAGGTGCATATAGGTCTCCTGTATTGCTTCTTTATATCCACATATAAGCCCTATATATACGTCTCCTACATAGCTCATGGCAGGATCTGGTCACTTTGTAGCTCATATTTCACTTTGGCAACTGTCATACATAATGCCTATAGCTCATATTTTGTTTTATCAAGGCAATAACTAAGAACTAAAACAAAAATTATGCAAGAACTTTTTTCCAATTTCAAGTCATTTCCAGATTCACTTTACAGCTCATACATATCCACACATTCACCGAATGCAATGCAAAATGCAATGTTTTCAGTATCGTCTTAATGCAGTTTCTAGATTAATATGGCTGAAAGGTCATTACAGTCTAAATGTAGAAAAAAACAAAACAAAAAGTACACAGAACATACATTCAAGTCATCATCATCATTTATCGTCATCATTCCACATCTATCTGAGTATTTCACTGTGGTTAATGAATTTGAAGACAATGTCAACATTTCTGTTCACAGTTTTAATGAACAGACACTTTTCCTTTATCTGAGATGCATGTATAGCAACTAAAGGCCCCAGACTTTTCCCTACAGGGATGAAATAACAAGGATTCTTAAATTGACCACAGATGTCCTGTTTCACTTTTTGGTAGTACTTCCCCACTGCATAACATGTCTCCCCCGGCCCCAGATCACAGACAATGAATGTCTTCACAGAGAAAATACTTTCCTCTCGATCAGAAAGACTGACAGTGTACGAGTTTCTCCGAAAAGTACGCAAGTAGTTTTGTGAATGAATTATTTCATCATTAACCACTACTCTGGAAAAATACTCCACAGTAACTCTATTTCCTAGGTTGCTGATGCTGTTTAAGGCCAGAAAATCATCATTTCTGATCATGCACATTTTAGGCCTACCCAGAGATGTAACACCATGAGAGCGACTTACTAAAACAACTGCAGATAAGGTTGTACTTTACCTGTGTTTTAAGCAAACGAAATAACGCGAGAGTGGCTTAATATTTTCTACCATGAATTATCTCTGCTTTGGATGTACATGATTGACCGTGTGACTGTTATCAATGCAGTCCCCATGACGGACATGTGCACATGAAAGAACGATGCCGCTTAAAAAAGTGTGTGGGGGTGATGTTTCCAATCAGAATTTCTTTCAGATTTAGCAGAATCCAAAAAGAATCTTCCAATTGACGTGTTTACATGAAACATTTTTTTATTATGATCAGCCCTTTATCCAAAATATGTGTCCAATCACAGCTGTAAGCACTTTGGGTTCCTGATGAAGCACTATGTTGTTGTTGTTGTTGTTATTATTATTTTCATTATTATTATAATAATACTGTCTTATTATTTTTGTCTTCTAGATGCACTGTAAACCTGAATGCTATTTGAGGTAATAATTTAAGATGTGAAAAAACTCAAAACTAGCCAAAATCTTCATTCATCTCAAAATGTTTAAGTCCAAAGGGGTGTTTTTTAAGTTTAGTAAGGTTTTATTGCCCTTCAGATTAAAATTGTCAAGTTTAGAAAATTCAAATTATAAATTTTGAGGCGGGTCTTTTGCGTCATGACATCATGACGCCTGCGTGCCTTGGCTGGAGTGACGTGTTTGGTTCTGCACAGCCGCAGTGCGCTGCTGTGGGAGTGTCCGTCATTTAACGAAGAGGAGCTTCTACGAATAAGGTAATATACTTTATTAATATCCAGTGAAATGATATGTATGATTTCAGTGTGCAGGTAGTTAGAACCAGGAGAATTGTTTATGCTTCAGATTGTACTGTTTAATCGATAATGCGTAGCGTGAGATCTTTCCCGCTTCTTTTTAAAACTGCAACAGCGACGTCGCACTTCCGCCCGAGTCCGGAGCCAAGTCCGAGTCATGTTGTCTTTAAAACTCTTACAACTAACCGTGAGGACCTAATTAAATATGCTCGAAGGCTGTTAGCGACCGTGAAGTGCAAGTAACGTTAATATCGCAGTTTTCAGCGCTGCCTCCGCACTTCCGTCTGTGCATCAGCAGCAGCAGCGGGGCGGACAGAGGACAGAGAGCTTTGAGAACTCCGTAACAAGTGTGTTCTTAACTTTAAGAGCATGTTATATTTCTTTGGGCTAATAGAAGAAATTACAATCGTTGTAATTTAAGTAAAAGGGCTAAGCCAAAATAAACTTAGCTTATGGGCCTAAAAAGATTGAGTACAAATGAGCTACAATGGTCCCTGTTTAAGAGAATGTTGAATAAATTGATTAGGTCATTGTCCAAAGTAGTAAAAAAAAATAATGTTTTTATTTATTGGCCAAATTCTCCATCCCTAATTTGTTTTTTGTAATGCAGGTTAACAAGTACCAGACAAGAAAGGAAATTGTAGCACAAAATAAAGGTGAGACCATACACTTACTGATTATATGATCCTATTTTACACAATTGGTTTATTGCATTTTTGTTGTGTGTTTTTTTTTTTATCCTGGATTTTGTGCCAACCAGACAACACACTTTTCCAATTCTTTGCAAAAATGTCTTGTACAGCTCTCTGGATCAGAGAAACACTTAAACCACAGAAAATGCTGATCCGCCCCACTACAAAAAAACTAAACATAACAAATATTGCACTCTTTCAGATCAACAGGCAAATCACTTGACTATTTTAATTACAGGTAACAGAAATGATAACGTTTGTTCTGAATGAGTTGTGATCTGAGACTCTTCTTCATTTACAAATATGCATCTCTGATTGGAACGATATGGAATGTGATGAATGATTGGGTGTGAGAAAAGTCCCCGACGTTCCTGTCTTTGGGCAGAAAGTAGTAGTTGTGTTTAGTTGCATTTGCAACATTTTGTGAGACATTTATGTTGGACATTTTTTAATGTCCAGCATAATTAATTAAACACAAAGTTAAATTAAACAGAAAGTACAGTTTCTTTAGGTGTTTGATTTGTCACTGTCACACCTGGGAATTGGGGCAATTCTTTACTTTGTCCTTTTCACCTAGATGATCCCAGCTCCCACAGGTGCATGCTGCTGTTGTGCCCTTGAGCAAGACACATTCCCCACCTTGTCTCCAGTGTCGTCTGCACACGCTGGAGTATGAATCAGAGTAAATGAGTGCCTCATGTAGGTTGAACAGCGCAATCAAGACCATTTACCGTGGTTTATGATAAATCTTCTAATTCTGTCATGGACACCTAGAGTAATAACAAATGTTTCTTTTTATCTAGAGAATCAACTCTACAAATTCCGTCTTACTAATTCTTGGAATTCTTGGATATGCACAACGAAGAAGGTAAAGTGAGTAACTATTGCCATAGTTGTGTTAAGGTGAAGTGTCCTGACTTCAGTATCCTGTTTGTCCATTTTACAAATACAGGAGGAGGTGCTGTGACCTAGAGGCCTGTGTGAGGATGAAGACGAGGCTTTCCAGTGTCCACCAGTATGTCAGACAGTATGTGAGGATGAAGACGAGGCTTTCCAGTGTCCACCAGTATGTCAGACAGTATGTGAGGATGAAGACGAGGCTTTCCAGTGTCCACCAGTATGTCAGACAGTATGTGAGGATGAAGACGAGGCTTTCCAGTGTCCACCAGTATGTCCTACAGTATGTGAGGATGAAGACGAGGCTTTCCAGTGTCCACCAGTATGTCAGACAGTATGTGAGGATGAAGACGAGGCTTTCCAGTGTCCACCAGTATGTCAGACGGTATGTGAGGATGAAGACGAGGCTTTCCAGTGTCCACCAGTATGTCCTACAGTATGTGAGGATGAAGACGAGGCTTTCCAGTGTCCACCAGTATGTCAGACAGTATGTGAGGATGAAGACGAGGCTTTCCAGTGTCCACCAGTATGTCAGACGGTATGTGAGGATGAAGACGAGGCTTTCCAGTGTCCACCAGTATGTCGGACAGTATGTGGAAATGGAGAATGCAGAGAAAAGAAGCACGCACTGTGAAAAGGACTCGGCTAATCAGCCAGAATGTAAGTAGATTTGAGTCAGGTTTCACTCTGTACCTCTCATCTCTTACTGAAGTATTTACAAATGTTTATGTTCTTAAATGTTTTTGTTTCAGTAGACCTGAGGCCGATGGGATCTCGTGCTCTAACATTAGAAGCTCCGCGCGAATTAGGATGAGAAGCACTCCCTGACAGACTTTCAGCTCTTCGCTTTAAAAGTGAGTAAATGTAATGCACTGGCGAAAGTAAATTTGTCAACTTTACTGAAGCATTTACAGGTGAAACTCAGGGAAATTAGAATATCGTTCAAAGCTAATTTATTTATGTAATTCAACTTAAACTGTGAAACTTAATATATGATATAGACTCATGTCTGTGTTTGTTATAATTTTGATGATTATGGCTTACAGTCCATTTTCAAAATATTCTAATTTTCTGATATTTTTAAATAAGGGTTTTTATATACTGAGTAATAATAATCAAAATTATAACAAACAAAGGCTATACATAACTCACTTTGCATGATGAGTCTATATCATATATTGGTTTCAGTTTAAGTTGAATTGCAGAAATAAATGCACATTGAACAATATCCTGATTCACTTGTAAAATTGTAATTGTTTAGGGTTAGGTTGTAGTTGCATTTCCATGCAAATTTGTTTCAGATAATTTTTGAGTGTGCAACTAGACAAGCTTAATTAAATGTAGGAAGCACAAACTGTCGCCTAAAGTAGTGGTTCCCAACCTGGAGTGGGGGTGCCTGGGATTGCAAGGGGGGGCTCAGGGTCAGATCATAAATTATATTATTTGAGCAAATGGTGGTAAAAAAAAACGTACTTACTTATTAGCAACTATTTGGATGTTTTCATAACATTTGTGGACAAAATGCTACCATTAAAAAACTTTGCTGTTACTCTGTTAATGTAAAAGAGTTTTGTGTTCATTGTTCATCTGTTTGCTCAGATCATTTTACAGAATGGCTTAGAAAGTGTTGGAGCAATATTGGACTATACGTGGTAAAGTTAATAATTTCTGACGATTTGATGTTTGTTCTATTATTATTCTTACAGACTTGTACAAGCCAAGTGGTATATCACAGAATATGAAGAGGAGAAAGAGTGCGCTCTAGAAGACAAACGGTAAGTTTAAACACAGTCACATGACATTGAACTTGGTTTAATTTCTTGCTTTGTACTAACAGACTTTCTCCATATTTTTCAGATGTTGGTGCCAGTTGAGCCAGGAAGCAAAGTCCAGGGAATCTGCTTGAATCAATAAGGACTAACACACAAATATTGTGCATCTTTACTACATTCTGAATTATGTTGTGAATAACTCAGCCTACATGTTACAACATAAGGTATGTAAACTATTATTTTATGAAATAAAAAAAAACTGTAATCTGCCATTTTGTAATTGTTTTTTTGGGTTTTCTTGTAAATATTTGTTAAAAGAAGCCGATTGGACTTAAAAGTTTTGATGTAATCTGTTTCAACAAAACTTTACTATTTGATTGTTCTTAAATAAATAATGTACATTTCTACATTTTGGACTTTTATTTATGTTGCCTAGTAGCTAAGGATTTTAAGAATTTGACTACTGTATAGGTGAACATATAGGTGCATATAGATTAACATATAGGTATAAGTGACATATATAAAATTGGCCGTTTTCCTATATGTCATAAACATATATGTACATATATGTACACATATAGTTAAACATATATGTGAGCGTATATGTATACATATATGCACATATATGTGAGCATATATGTGAGCGTATATGTATACATATATGCACATATATGTGAGCGTATATGTATACATATATGCACATATATGTGAGCATATATGTGTACATATATGTGCATATATGTATACATATACGCTCACATATATGTTTAACTATATGTGTACATATATGTACATATATTACATATATGTTTATGACATATAGGAAAACGGCCAATTTTATATATGTCACATATATTCAAAACATATATCAAAACCTATATTAAAACATATATGTTTATATAGGTTCTTTCCATGTGGGTCAGGTAAGTTGTTTTCTTCTGACAAATAAAAGGTGGTGTGCTCTTCCTCTAACTATGAACTAGACGTTTATTTGGCAATGGGGAAGGTGTCAGTGTGGTAGGATAGGAATGCTAGTTAGCAATTAGCATTAGCTCCGATCTGTAAAAAAAAAAAAAAGGGTTGTTTGCAATAGCTTAAGGCTAGCTAACCTTTCTCACTTGCATTTTTCACAAAACATTGCATGAGAAAATGCTTCTGCCTAATGTTAACAGACAGCTAATGTGTTTTTAGGGTCATACACACACATACGGTCTTCTATGTCAAAGGAGCAACAAGGTAATGGTTTTTCAAAAGTGTAATAAACACTACCCTGTCATTGACTGGCCAAAAATATTGCACATTCACAATAAAATATTGAAAATATTAAAGCTGAATTATAAAAGGAAAAGAAACAATTAACAGTACTTGGCAAAGAATGACCACAATATAACTGATTTAATTATGTTCCATATTTTCAGTTTAATGACTGCTATAGCAAAATCTGCCATGGTAATCAACAAGCCCCAGCATGGATGATCCTGTAGGTGACTGCTGCATCCAGGAGCTCATCTTCAGATATCAAGGATCTTCGTCAGGAGCAGCTGAAAGATTGACCTGTTGCTCAAGTAAGTGAACATAATGTACAATCTCGTACTGTACAATGCATATTGTATATTATTTGTTTTTGCTACAGTGACGCCAACAAACCACGAGCATCGAGAACCTCTTTACCTGCTTTACGGCAGTCTTCCACCTGGATAGGAGTCGGCCCTCAGGAATGTAAGTAGACAGTGGTTGTCCAAGTCTGCTGCAGCAGTTGAGAGCTGGTGTCTGTAATAAATGTCAACTACTAGCAGGCCCGTCTGATAAATGCTTTATCTCTCTACATTTTTGCTTAACATTTACATTTTATTTTCTTGTGTTTAAGGTTTATCACCTGCATCCGCGCAAAGTCTTCAATAAAAAAAAAGTGGAAAGAAATAGAGATTGGAGTGAAAACCCTCATGTAGAAAGGTCACCCTTTCAAGTTGGGGAGGCGCAAGGACAAACTTGATACTTTGTGTGAATGTTAAGAAATGTCGGGCTAAGAAAGGCTGTTTTTCATACAAAATAGGTTTATAAAAAGGATGAAACAGGGGTTAACGTAAAAAGAGGACCCATAAAGATTATAAAATGGTTTCTAAATTAAACCAAAACTATAACTGCAGGGAAGCCTGACCACCAAAGTTTGAGAGACATTGCTTTATAATGTTATGGTCACATGGAAAAGTGGTCACAGTGGCTATTAAGTATTCCAAAAAGACTTCAGTCAGCTGTCCTTAAATCCACGAGGTTAGAGGCAGCTCTTCTGTGAGAGGCAGTGGAGTCCACATGACCCTCAAGGCCACCTTCACCATTCAGCGCAGATGCACTGCTACATACTGGAGGCAGTAACAACTGCTGAACATGCCCTCAAGAGTCCAGAGGTGGAAGTTGCTGAAGATCTCATACAGTTGCTGCTGAGCCATCCTCATCATCTGTTTGGCCTTTTGGATCCTCAGTTTGAAATTTCTCATCCTGGATTAAAAAAAAAAGTGTTAAGAGTAAATCATATCACTTTGAGGAAGAATGTAATTTAGTCCAACCTCACCTCACAAGCTTGATTGTGACTCTGACTTTGTTTCATCATCATCATCATCCTTCCCTGACTAGCTCACTTGTGTACTTTTTGTCCGTGTATAATATGCCCTTAAAACACAGCACAAAATACTATTGTATCAATGCAATGTATGCAGCAAAAGTTATACGGTTGAACTGAATACCGTTCACCTTGGTGTGTGTCAAATGTTGAGTGACATGTTTTCTCACATGTTATTTGTTGAACTGTAACATTTCCAGCTCATAGCGTGTGGCCTCTAAAATCGACATACACCTACATTTTATCAGACGGGCCTGCTAGTAGTTGACATTTATTACAGACACCAGCTCTCAACTGCTGCAGCAGACTTGGACAACCACTGTCTACTTACATTCCTGAGGGCCGACTCCTATCCAGGTGGAAGACTGCCGTAAAGCAGGTAAAGAGGTTCTCGATGCTCGTGGTTTGTTGGCGTCACTGTAGCAAAAACAAATAATATACAATATGCATTGTACAGTACGAGATTGTACATTATGTTCACTTACTTGAGCAACAGGTCAATCTTTCAGCTGCTCCTGACGAAGATCCTTGATATCTGAAGATGAGCTCCTGGATGCAGCAGTCACCTACAGGATCATCCATGCTGGGGCTTGTTGATTACCATGGCAGATTTTGCTATAGCAGTCATTAAACTGAAAATATGGAACATAATTAAATCAGTTATATTGTGGTCATTCTTTGCCAAGTACTGTTAATTGTTTCTTTTCCTTTTATAATTCAGCTTTAATATTTTCAATATTTTATTGTGAATATGCAATATTTTTGGCCAGTCAATGACAGGGTAGTGTTTATTACACTTTTGAAAAACCATTACACTGTTGCTCCTTTGACATAGAAGACCGTATGTGTGTGTATGACCCTAAAAACACATTAGCTGTCTGTTAACATTAGGCAGAAGCATTTTCTCATGCAATGTTTTGTGAAAAATGCAAGTGAGAAAGGTTAGCTAGCCTTAAGCTATTGCAAACAACCCTTTTTTTTTTTTTTACAGATCGGAGCTAATGCTAATTGCTAACTAGCATTCCTATCCTACCACACTGACACCTTCCCCATTGCCAAATAAACGTCTAGTTCATAGTTAGAGGAAGAGCACACCACCTTTTATTTGTCAGAAGAAAACAACTTACCTGAAGCAGAAGTATCCTCCTGGTTTCAGCCCAGAGATCGATGGTGCTGCTCTTGCCTTAGCAGAGAAGGGTTTGGCAATGGCTTGTTCCTATTGGCTGCAAAACCATCCATTTTACTGGCGGTCCAAACTTCAGGGTGGAGATCATTAGCATTTCTATGAGCATATTTGTCGTCCTCTGCGAGTCCAGATTCAGAACTTCAGAACAGGACACCCAAACACAGCAAAACAGCACCATCTACTGGCGATTTATGGTTTTAATGAAATCAACCAGCCTGGCAGTCAAAACTTTGGGTGGCAAAAAGTTACGCACAAATCTCTGACATGGCAGGACTGTGTCAAAAAGATTTGTGCGTAAAACAGAGACTCGTGCGTAAAAAACAGAGGCTTGTGCGTAAAAAACAGAGGCTTGTGCGTAAAAGAGAAACTTGTGCGTGGGACTTAGATTTTTTATTTATTTATTTATTTTTTTACAACTTGAACATTTTACAGACACATTGTTCATTTACACTTGCAAAAAAAAAATACGCACGCACACATCTGAATACACACGCACACATCTTATTACACACGCACACATCTTATTACACACGCACACATCTGATTACACACGCACACAGCCTAGGTTACGCGTGCAACTTCAACAAGGCAGGACTGTGTCAAAAGTGTCGTGTGTAAAACAGAGCCTTGTGCGTAGGACTTAGAGATTTTCCGTTGATTTTTTTTTACAACATGGAAATTTACACACGGATTCTTTTATTACACATGCAAATATAATGTTACGCACGCAAAAAAAAATTACGCACGCACACATCTGTTTACACACGCACGCATCTGGTTACGCACGCACGCATCTGTTTACACACGCACACATCTGGTTACTGACGCACAAATCTGGTTACACACAGACAAACGTTTTTGACACGATATTATCTCCATACCCCGACAGTTGTGCAGAAAACCATCACAGACAAAAGGCTCAAAAGGAAATCGCAAAAGAAGTTGGATGTTCTCAAAGTGCTGGATCAAAGCACATTCATAGAAAGTTAAATGGAAGGAAAAAGTGTGAAAGAAAAAGGTGCACAAGCCGCAGGGATGAGCGCAGTCTGGAGAGGACTGTCAGGAAAAGGCCATTCAAAAGTGTGGGGGACCTTCACAAGGAGTGGACTGAGGCTGGAGTCAGTGCATCAAGAGCCTCAACACACAGACGGATCCAGGACATGGGCTTCAGAGTTCGTATTCCTCTGGTTAAGCCGCTCCTGAACTACAAACAACGTCAGAAGCGCCTTGTGTGGGCTAAAGAACGAAAGACCTGGTCTGTGGCTCACCTGAAGGCCAGTGTGAGGTTTCCACAGTCTGTGATGATTTGGGGAGCCATGTCTTCTGCTGGTGTTGGTCCCCCGTGCTTTATTAAGTCCAGAGTCAATGCAACCGTCTACCAGGAGATTTTAGAGACTTCATGCTTCCTTCAGCAGACAAGCTTTATGAAGACGCTGACTTCATTTTCCAGCAGGACTTGGCACCTGCCCACACTGCGAAAAG
Source organism: Proterorhinus semilunaris (assembly GCA_021464625.1). Taxonomy (NCBI): domain Eukaryota; kingdom Metazoa; phylum Chordata; class Actinopteri; order Gobiiformes; family Gobiidae; genus Proterorhinus; species Proterorhinus semilunaris. Next base: position 34,195,011 of record CM038351.1, read on the forward strand.
TACCAAAACCTGGTTAAATGACCATCAGATTACGGTGCTTGATTGGCCAGCAAACTCACCTGACCTAAACCCCATAGAGAGTCTATGGGGCATTGCCAAAAGAAAGATGAGAGACATGAGACTGAACAATACAGAGGAGCTGAAGGAGCAATTGAAGCATCCTGGTCTTCCATAACACCTCAGCAGTGCCACAGGCTGAGAGCATCCATGCCACACAACCACATTAAGGCAGTCATTTAAGCAAAAGTACATATGCATGATTATAGTTTTCACAGGGCCCACATTTCTCTCTTTAAAATCATTTTTTTATTGATTTCATGTAATATTCAAATTTTCCGAAATCTTTATTTTGGGGTCTTTGCAAGCTGTAATAATTTTCCTAATTAAAACAAATAAAGGCTTGACATATGTCACTTTGCATGCCATGGGTCTATATCATATTATTAGTTTCACATTTTAAGTTGTATTACACACAAATAAAGGCATTTTTCCGCATAAAAAGTTCCATAATGCACATTTATATTGTTTTTTGAAATGTATATTGTTTGCGAGATGTGGTAGGTGAAAGCATTGATCAAAGTTGAGATTTGTTTTCTCCCTTAAAGAGCAACTAAAGACCAAACTCACATGTTGGCCTGGCACGCCATGAGGGCGTGGTCAGTGCCATGAGTAACCGCCGCGAACAGCGTCAAATAAACACAGAGAATTCTCACGCCGCGTGGCCGAGTAGCTAGCATCGCCACAGGGCGCCAAGTGCTCATGACACACTGCTTTGTGAATGTTCCACTTCCTCCTCCGCTGGGCGTGATCGAGGAACGAGCCGATAATCAGATCACCGTGAGCTCACGACCTGGACCTCTACTTTTACACAAACCTCCACCAAAAGAAAATACAAATTCCATTTACTTTTTAGCCACAAGGGGGCAGTGCACAAACTGTTTTAAATGCCTTAGAAGCCTATAAAAGTGGAATAATGATAATACTCAATAAATCATCAGATATATCGGCAGAAAAAAGGTTTGCTTATTTCAAAACTAAACAAGATCAAAAATCTCTCTGAATAAATCTTTGTAACTAATATGTCATAAAATAAAACCAAACGCCTACATTTTTGAAATCTCGTACTTACTGAGGGTCGGACTGTTAGCATTGGAGCTGCGCGAGCTACACGTCACTAAGGGCCGAGTCTACAGTGGAGATCCCGCCCTCATGCCCTTATTAGGAACATGCTTCGTCAGAGCTGGGGAGGAGGAGCCTGTAAATCCGCCATGATTTCCCGCTCGTGCGTGGTCATTGTGGTAAACGGGGGGGGGGGAGTGAGGAGGAGCTGTCTATTATTCGTACACTCTGGGAACAGGTGAGAAATAGCGTTGTGGTTCTGCCGAGTTTAACATGACTCATGTGCAGGCCCCGACACGGGAGGAGCGTGTCATCGGGAACGCTTTTTCACCTGGAATTCAGCCATTTCTGCGCTCATTCCGATTGGTTTGTTTTCTCCAATTAGGCATGTGCAAAAGGGGAACAGGGGCCAGTGTCAGACCCTGATCATATTTGTGTGCTGTTACTACATTCAGAGAGGTCCTCAGTCCGTTCAAAGTTCATAATGGCCTTTGTTGGGTGTAAGAACCCAAAGCCCTGCTTCATTTACAAGACGGCTGAGAGGAAGAGGATAATAATGAGATATGGAGTCTGGGGGTTTTACATTTCCACACATTAGCCATTCTATAGGCCAGCGACGGCACACCAGCGGCGGCACACCAGCGGCGGCACACCCGCGACGGCACACCCGCGGCGGCACACCCGCGACGGCACACCAGCGCCGGCACACCCGCGACGACACACCAGCGCCGACACAACAGCGGCGACACACCAGCGGCGACACACCAGCGGCGACACACCAGCGACGACACACTAGCGGCGACACATATTTTCTTGGGTTGATATTCATATTGTTTGAACCAATGAACCTGGCACCTTTAAGTGTCTTGAAATGACACCCAAGGATGATCCAGACCTGTGCTTTCAAGGATCTTAGTTTATGTAAACTTCAGACTTTGACAAAATTGTGTAGAAAATTCTATCTCTACCGTCTTTCTAAGCCACGCCCCCGCGCCCTGGCCATGCTAGCACTAGCACGCTGTTTGTCTGCATGCAAAATGTCCCTGCGCTAACGCTGTTGTTGCGCCATGTGGGACAACCGGGCCTTGGTGTCTAAATTGTGTAGGGCTGCCCCCTGTTGGTTATATAGTCAACTAATTCAGTGATTGGCAAACAGGGGTACTGGGACCCCTGGGGGTACTGGAACACTTAGCAGGGGGTACTTGGAATTGTTTCAGATTAAAGTGATAGTCTGTAAGTTTGCAAAATGAGGAGAGATACAGTAGAGTGAAATGTAAAAGTTATCAATCAAATTCCTCTCCTCTTTAACCAGAAAGCCCTTCTTAGTTTGCAAAATGAGGAGAGCAGGAACAGAATTCTCAAAAGTAAACGATCAAGCTCCTCCCCCTGCCTCTTGATTACAGGCTCTGACAGGCTGGTTCCCAGGCAAAGCTTGTGTCATTGGTGAAGGCGGGAGGATACTAGACTCAGATTACAGGAGGAGAGACTTTACAAAAAACTTTACAAAAAACAATGTACTGTAAATCTAGATCACTTTAAGAAAAACAAAGAGATAAACTGTTTATTTCAATATTATTTTCAAATGAAAGTTATTTCAAATGTTGTGTTTTCCATTAAAAGGTCTGCATTTGAGAGTCCTTCAGTTCTATTTTGAACAGAACACACGACTAAATACTGAATAATCTTAGTTCAGTTGGTCCCTTTGTAATAACATATGCAGGATCCTCCATGCAGGGGGTACTCGGACGCTAATGGGAGGGATCCAGGGGTATGCGAGACACTGGTTTTAATCCACAAATAGCCCGTACACACATCGGACAGCCTGTTCACAGTCAGTGGCTCCACATACACGAAGATCGAAAGTGAAAGTGTAACATGGACTCGCCGTGTCTTTCTCCATTTCATTGTGGCAGCACACGGAGGACGTTTGAGACCACGGACGGTGACGGAAGAGGAGGAGTACCGCTTCACAATACGTGCTGTATTCAAAGATAAAGGCAGAGCGACCAGATATCAGAGTGCATTAACTTTCTTTTTGCGACAGGACTTTTTAATGATACCACAAAAGGTCACTGTGAGGCATAATCGAGGACTAAAAACTGACTTTTAAAAAAAAACAATAGAAGTTTTTCAAAGTTATCCTGTCAAAAACTCGAGGCCAGGCACCAAGCTCCGGCAATAATGCGTCGCCTTTTGCCTTTTGTCATGAGCCAACTGTCTCGGCTCTTCCGGATATTCTAGTTCCTGTTGGAAGCGGCGCGATGGTTGTCAGTGTGCACTGTTAGAGACGTGTTGAAGATCACAAATGAAAGTCGCTCTTTTTAAACTTGTGACTGAGCCCGTTGAGTGTGAGAAAACACTGGAAAGAAACAAAACAAAACCCAACTGACGCCCAGCTGTGAGGGCCGTGATCCCTTCGGCTCTTTCTCCAGTTCAACATGCGGTTCATATGGTACAACGCTCTAGACAGTCATTCTGTCTCTCATGTCTTTACAAACTTGTCTTGTTCAATCGCAAAAGGCCACCGCTGAGCAACTCCAAAGTCGGGTTTGTAGAATTGTGGTTCTCATTAATACTATTTCATGCATTTCCTATTTTTGTCCTAAAATAGATTATATGAAGGCCGCGTTCAAATCAAATTTAGCAGATCTTGATTCATGTTGATTCTCCCTGCACAAAAGAACTATAATCAAGCTTAGAAATAAAAAAAGAACAGAAGACTTTCATCTCCATAACTTATGGTCGTATAGTGGTCTGAGGTTCATTTGTTTATTATAGAAACACTTTCAGAGCTGGTATTACTTTTATTTATTTTATTTCAAAATCCAGTGCTCACTCCTCCCCGTTTACCACAATGACCACGCACGAGGGGGAAATCATGGCGGATTTACAGACTCCCCCCCCCCCCCCAGCTCTGACAAGGCATGTTCCTAATAAGGGCATAAGGGCGGGATCTTTACTGTAGACTCGGCCCTTGCGTGACGTGTAGCTCGTGCAGCTCCAATGCTAACAGTCCGACCCTCATTAGTACGAGATTTATTCTTATTTTCTTTCGAACACCAGCCTGGTTTCTTTAATTGAGACTAACCCGGCGTTATCTCGGGAGGAACATGTAGCCGTAGAAAGTGTTTAAAAAATAGAAACCAGGCGCTAAAGTTGTTTTTAACGTGTCTAAAGTCCAATGCTTTTCAATGGGAGACTAGCGGCTATATGGGGGTACTACAGCAATGGCGGCCTCCAGTGTTGCGGTCGTAAAGCAGAGCAGCCAGCGGCCATTGGTTTCCCCCAGTCCGTCTGCACCCGGGTCCTGCTCTGGTCCAGTCTGTAGCTGCACCTCGCTCTGAAAGTGGAGCGGAACTACAATCACTAAAGTCTAAACTTTTACCGGGCTCCTGTGCTACTGCTTGTGTAGCTCTTATAACAGGCTGATACGGAATAAATATCCATCCATCCATCCATTTTTTTCCACTTTATCCGGGGCCAGGTCGCGGGGGCACCTCCCGAAGGAGGCGACCAGGAGGCATCCGGAACAGATGCCCTAGCCACCTCAGCTGGCTCCTTTCGACGTGAAGGAGCAGCGGCTCGAGTCCGAGCTCCTCCCGGGTAACTGAGCTCCTCACCCGATCTCGGAGGGTGCGCCCAGCCACCCTGCGAAGGAAACTCATTTCGGCCGCTTGTATTCACGATCTTGTCCTTTCGGTCATTACCCAAATCTCATGACCATAGGAGAGGGTGGGAACGTAGATCGATCGGTAAATCGAGAGCTTTGCCTCAGACTCAGCTCCCTCTTCACCACAACAGTCCGATACAGCGACCGCATCACTGCTGACGCCGCACCGATCCGTCTATCGATCTCACGCTCCATCCGTCCCTCACTCGTGAACACGACCCCGAGATACTTGAACTCCTCCACTTGGGGCAAGGACTCCCCACCAACCTGAAGGACACCACCTTTTCCCGGTGGAGAACCATGGCCTCAGATTTGGAGGTGCTGATCCTCATCCCGGTTGCTTCACACTCGGCTGCAAACCGCCCCAGTGCAGCTGGAGGTCCTGATTTGATGAAGCCAACAGAACAACATCGTCTGCAAACAGCAGAGATGAGATTCTGAGGTTCCCAAACCGGACACCCTCCAGCCCTCCTAGAAATTCTGTCCATAAAAGTAATGAACAGAACCGGTGACACGAGAATAAATATGATGTGGAAAAAGTCGCACATTGTGATATATTGTCGTGTGGCGCAGGTGATCGCATTATTTACTTTTTACTCCACAAACCCAACATTTAATTTAACCATGTAACTGGAAATATGTTATATGCAAGAGATGGGCCGACTACATTTGTTGATTAGCTTTGAAGATTTTGTGTGAACTGCAGGTTCCTTCCTCACACATGGGCTGCGGCTGCACTCTCCCCCCCCCTCTCTCTCTCTCCCCTCCTCTCACTCGCCCCTCTCTCTCTCCCACACACACTCTCTCTCCCTCTCTCTTTCTCTGAGGGGAGTGTAAGTGTGGAACATGCGGTGCTTCATAAACAGACAAGTAGCCTTAGAGACTCTTCTCTCATCGTTCACTTCAAAGAGTCGGCTCTTTGCTCCGACTCATTCACGAGCGACCAATCCATCACGACTCAGAAGTCAGAATGAGCTCTGCACTTTGGGGTGGCCAGATCCCATAGGGCTGGGCTCTCTTCTAAAATCCCAGCACCTGTCCCCAATCGAGACCTGCTTCGTGCTGGCGCAGGCGACATTTTTTTTTTCCTGGGATGGGAAAACCCTAGTTTAAACTGATCCAAACTACCCGTAGCCCTAAACCTAACCTTAAAAACACGGACATTAATGGAAAAATGCCCTTTCCCATCCTAGGAAGAAAAAAAAATAAATCGCGTCCAGCCGCCCTGTAAAGTCAGGTGCTACTGCGTGCCTTGAAAACAGGGGCTCAGTGCGTTCCTCCATGACACCAAAGGTTGGAGAGTGCAATGGTGCGGACTGGCTTGTGTCTGTCCAGCCCGGGGCAGCTGGGCCTTTATATATATATAGCTTACCTCCCACCAAGAGAGGAGTGGATGCAGAGGCCCTCTTCCACAAAACACTTGATGAACGTCTCTTAACTGTGATGTGTTCCCGACAGGACGACGGTGCTCTCCATCACCTCCGCACAATCCGAAAAGCCCGCTTTTGTCGGATTGGTTGACACGCTTGTCAGCCACGCCCATTCTGGCTGACCAGAATGAGAAAGGCTACATTTGCATATCGACTCCCTGATTGGTCAGATTCGTACTAACCCCGGAAACTTCACTATCTTTAAAAGGAACAGGCCACCGTTTTTCCATACTGGTCTTTGTGCCCGTGGAAGAGCGTGGTCGCTTCTAACTCCACCCCCGTTTGGAGCCATAGGAATATGCTGGGAGAGGCTAAATGCTAACAACATCTTTGGTTGTTTTGCGTGACTGAGCACACGCACAAAGACCAGACAGGTACACATCAACTCGTCTAAGCTCAGGTAAGAACATATCTCCTGTTCCTTTAAGGTTAGAGCTAAGGTGAGGTTAGGGTTAGTTTGTAAGACTTCACTATCCTTAAGACTAGGGTTAGGGTTAGGTGTACGGTTACTTTGGAGTAGTTTAAGAACGCGCCATCATTGGCTGTCGGCGATGATTTCCCATCCTGGGAAAAGAAAAATGGCGACCGGGCTATTGAAGTGCCTTTGGTAGAGTAGAGTGATGACATCAGGCCCTATCCCTGATTTGGAAGTCAGTACATTTAAAATGTTTGTCGTGGTCCAAACTCATTCCTAACTTTTCTAACATATTTGGAGCATTTCAGTTCTTCACAGGGGCACATTTGTAAGGTCACTTTTCAGCGTCACAGTTATGTTTGAAAACTAACCTGCGAGTTCAGGTGGAGAGGAACTGATCCAGATGCTTTATAATTCGCTGCACAGTGTTTTTCCCACAAATGACGAAACAAATGTTGCTGCACTACAGGAAAAAGGCAAAGAACAGCCATAATAACTCATCATGATCTTTATTTTTTTATTAAAAAAAATAAAGATCATGTATTTGGGTCAAAAATGCAGATATACAAAAAGCCAGCAGCAGGTGAGATGTTGCATGTGCTACTGCAGTGAAAAGGGGAGCGTTCCGCATTCAAACCCAGAACCATTACGGGGAAACTGCCGGTGATTTAAAGTGTAATCTGCGCCTGTAATGAACAAAGTCAACTCGTCCTTTCACAGTCTAGACCTTTTATGTCACATTATCCGGGGCGGTTCTCCCCTGACACTTCCGGATGATTGTCTCCTTCTCGCTCTCGCATAACCCCGTATCGATCCGGGCCAGCTTCAAAGCACCAGGGTCAAGTCACATCCATCTCCGCGCCGTCTGTTGGACAATAACATGAGCCATCCTTCCACTAATGTGCTCTCAGCCACAAGTAAGCAGGCTCTCAAAGGAGGGCAGCAAACCCTTCTGCTTTTGAGGAACCGTCCCGAAACAGCAGCGATACTCTAGTGAAGCACAATGTCTGGAGGTCCCGGGACGCCAGTGGTCCAGAGACGTGGGGTCAGGGGAGGGTGTCGTGTAAAGAAGGACGTGCTGTCTCCACACACTCACACTGTGCCTTTTTTCTATCCCCGAAAATATTTGTAGTTTTAGAACTCAGTGTTTTTCGGGAGATATTGTCTGGCGTGCTTGTGGGAAATGATCCAATTTCACCTAGTGGGTTTAAAAAAATATTTTTTTAAAACAAATTCATTATTATCTGCAAATAACGTGCCGTCGTCAAGTCTCTGTGCTGTCTAGTGATCGGCGGAGTAACCGGGTAATACTCTTCCACATCAGTAAGGGGCCACAGGTAGTTCATTTCACAAGAGAATTAGTGATGCATGGATGGGACATGTGGCGGTGACAATGGCACTGTGGCCAGCGAGACTATACGGTGTTCCTATTCAAGACACTTTGATGAGAACCACTTTATATTGTGAATACTACAGGCTACAGAGTTACATTTTTTGACATTTTCAATACATTTTTTTTTCCCATATTGCCAATTGCCATATTTTTATAACCACGTGTACTGCGAAGGGTGCCTGAGATGGCGCTACAATCCAAATATGGTCATTTCCTTTATGGGAGACGGGAGAAATACACTTGTGCATGCACAGACTTTACCAAACTTTAGGCCCGTTTTCTCAAAATGAGGTTTTCATTCCACTCTTGCATAAACATCTCCACTTAGTAGCTCCTACAGACTCTACACTTCCACATGTTAAGTCCAAGCCTGTAAAGTGTGGAGTCGGTAGGAGCTACGAAGTGGAGATGTTTTTTGCAAGAGTGGAATGAAAACCTCTTTTAGAAAACAGGCCAAACGAAATGTTGCTGCTCCTTCGTGGAGTAAACATCGTACTGGGTAAGTTTCATCTTTTTTATAATCTTGTGAAAAATGTTTTCACCTGCTGTGTCTTGCCTTTATAAACCTAACCCTTAATGAGCCTAAACTGGAGCATGTTTATCATCATTATGACCCGTCGGTCTCTTTTCATTCTTTACATCCAGAACAGAGCGACTGCGTCACAAACCAACAAAGACAAAGCGTTCCATATTTCCTTGTTTTTTTTTTTTACGACGGCGCACGGCCACTCAGCACACACGCTCCGTCGGCTCTTGTTTGTTTTGGGAATATTAATGTTTACAAGTGGTTCTTCTTCACCGCGCCATCTGCTGCTGTTCGCTCCCCTTTAGACCAGCACTCACCAGCTGAGAGATCGGCCTGTCTCGACGCCGACTCGCTGTTCAATACGACAGGAATGGACAGCAGTGTTGTCGTTCTCATTGTTTACCGTCATTCGGAATAGAGTTTGTATCAGGAAATGAGCTAAAGGAGGCCAATTTTACAAAGTCAAAGAAAAGCTGAAGAGGCTGATTAATGCTGTGTTTGAAACGTTGCTGGAGCCCGTGGGGGGGGGGGTTGGAAAACAGTGGGCCGTCAGGGCCAGCAAGGCCTTCTCTGCTAGCCCTGGCCAAATGAAGAAAAAAGTGTCTTAATAGTATATTTAATTTCTAGTTTACTTATATAATGTACAGTTGAGTCGCTTATATTGGTTTTGTTGATGTGTAACTGTAATTTCCTACTAAAAAAGTGCCTTAAACACCTCTGGCGAGCTGCTCCTCCTCCAGAGATTCTCCAGGCCCAGTGTTGTCAGGCCGCATTGACAGAATTACCAGCCAATCAGAATTCGATGTACATTGACAATACTCCCCCCAGGGCCTTCTAGCGCCCCCTAATGTAACTGCACATGGGCAAGATATTCCAGCCAATCAAAAGTGCAGGCTCCACTAAACCGGAGAAACAGATGTTCCTCTTGTGAAATGTCCGAACGAGGCAAAATGAAGTGGATTTATTAATCGCGGATATCTGGCGCCGCTTGCTCATGAAGAGCTTCGATAGCAAAGCAGCGGGAACGACAGCGGGACACCGATGCTTGGCCGCGCTGGGACTCGGGCCGGGCGACTCCGAGCGCTAAGAAGCATCTCACATGGCACCAAACCGTAAGTTTAGTATCCTTTAATTACGGTGGATTTTGCGTTTGAGTTGATCTGTTATAACACGCTCGTCTCCGCCTGTCATGTGTCGTGCGTTTCCGTATGCTAGTACGCAGGGCTGGACTGGCAGAAAAATCGGTCCGGGACTTTTGGGTCAAGACCGGCCCTCTTAAAAAATCAGTCATACCATAGGCGCCGATTTATGTTCTTCCCAGTGGAGGCTAGGGATGGGTAGCCTGGAAAGATCCAGACTCACCGCTGTACCAGCCGGTGAGTCTGGTCACCGTTGCGTCGAATCCATTTCCCACAGCGGTAGATACACAAGCAAACAGGAAGCGGAGTAAACCAATCAGCGAAGGGCGGGCCTCTGCTGTTGATGTGGTGTTTTTAGCGGTTTTGCGTTAATATTTGCGCAGGATTATGAATAACGAAACTCACCTACTGTCGATGTGTTTTTTGGTCATTTACCGCCGACTGGAGACACGCTTTCTCTCTTTCGTGCATCGTTCGTAGATTGTTATTGAGGGACTTCCGCGTCCCGTGAGTGACGTTGCTCGCTAACAACACGTCACGGCAAATAAACGATTCAGATTGGACGTGAACGGATTAATTTTGCGGAAGGCGCGAGCGTTGACTGGGTGACCAGACTGATCCCCCGCTGGATAAAAAAATACAGAGGGGAATCATTCTGGTCTCACCAGGCTAAGGGATGGGACGATACACTTAAACTCACGATACGATGCACCTCGATATGTCAGAGTCACGATACGATATCAAAAAAGAAAAAAATATTACTGTATAATAACAACTTGTTTTTTGTTTCAGTGGAACACAGGGAAACACAAGGCCCAACCCTAGGTTAATGTATCTCAGGACTGGTTCTTCTTAAAAAAAACTAACATATCATTCCTGTGACTTGACGTGACGACGCACTGCACTATTCTCCGGATTTATATATATTTTTTTCATTTAATAATAATAATAATAATAATACTACATCGAACTTGTATAGCGCTTTTTGGACACTCAAAGATGCTTTACATGAAAAAACAAAACAAAATTATAAAAAATATATATTTAAAAAAATCGCGATCCATTTTTTTTTTTACTCAATGCATTTCATCACGTTTTGTATCGCGATATTTCGCCAAACGATATTTCGTCCCATCCCTAGTGGAGGCCCAGTCAAGCCCCAGATCTTGTTCTATGTGCGGTGTGAAGCAGCAATTCAATAGAGAAAAGTTGGGCAGAAGATAGAGGTAAAGTTCCATAGCAGTTTGATTAGCTTCCCATTTAACATGGTTGGCAAGGCAACGGTTCAAAATAACAATGTTTTTGCAAAAATGAGACGAAAGTCACCCTTTACGAGGCTTCCTTTCGTACACAAGGCGCATTGAGTTGCCTTGTGTGAGAAGTGCGCCTAATAAATAACGTTGCCTTGTGGGGGGGTGGTGGGGGGGTTTGTGGAAGGGTTTCCTCATTAGCACACCCCTCCCCCACCCGTCAGAAGAAGCCTGTTGGTATGCAGCGCTAACAAGCGTTAATTAAAATCAATTCAAATAACTTTAATTATCCTCAGGGGACAATTTAAAAGGGCAGGAGTAGCGTAGAACATTGATTCAACAGCACACCCAGTACAGCATAGAGTAGCGGTTCCCAAAATGAGGGTCGCCACATGATGAGACAGTATTTTTTTTATATTTGAATTTGATGTTTTTTGAGAGAGCATATTTTAGTGAAATTACACCAAGTATCAAAATACAGTATCTAAACTAGCGTCATTAAACCAGATTTGAAATGTTCTGCACCTTAAATGATTATAAATGCTGACCAGGACTAAATACAAAGTAAAATGATATTAATGCTATCGTACAAACAGACAAAATGAATGTTACGAAGCACACATTAATGCTGACTGGCACTTTGTTGGTGAGACAAAATCCAACCCATTTTGTTACACTGTTACGGCTGATTTTTTTTCACTTGTAACTAGTTTATTCAAATACTAAACATGATCCAAAATCCCCTCTGATCTTTGTGGCAAATACATCAACAAAATAAAACCAGAACTTTAAACCTGGCTTTATCCAGTATTTACATTTAGTGAGAAAAGAACATTTGCGATACACGTTTTTCCTTGCGGTAAATCCATTTTCGTCGCTCAGTTCTTTTTAATGTAGAGTTTGGCAAAAACAAGATGCTCAGGTCGGCCCAAAGTGGTAGCACGGCTCGGTCACAGCGGCTCTGCACTAACACCTGAACACACTTTCATCGTGTTCATTGTATGGTTGTAAAATTACAAATAAAGCACTTACTCCCTCACTTACTACAGCAAACGTTTCAAATTGAAATCACTAAACACTTTTCGCCCCGACTCCCCTGCAGGAGAATTGTATTAATTCCACTTCAAGAAGGAAACTGTTGGAAATGGACCTTTTACGATGTGATTAACCACGGCGCGAGGGTCACACTTTCCCAAATATTACAGGCATTAGTGTAAAAACGGTTTATCTCTGGGTTTACATGTGAATATGTGGCATGAGTGGAGAGAGCAAAGAGGAATCTCAAAAGTGGAAGACATACTGTGTCATTTGAGCAGTCTCATACATTGGCCAAAGAAATAAAGTTCCATTCTAAGTTTTTTTTTTTGTCTTCTTTCAATTAAAACTGTAATGAAAAGGTTATTGTTTAAAATAAAAAAAATCTTGATTGTGTTTTTTTCTCCTGAATTCTCTCCTTAACAACCAGCCACCTGTTGCAGTATGTTTATCACAAGAGCATGACTGATAGGTGTAGTCAAATAATTTCGTATTTGATCACTAAACCTGTTTTTCCTGTTACATAAAAGTGTTCTTTTTCACTTCTTTTTATCTTTTCTTTTTTTACTTATTACGTATTACTTTCTTATTACACAGGACAATGCCCAGCATGAAACAGCAGAGAGCACTGCGAGACATACAGCAAAATCTATCTCGCCATGTAAACAACAAAGCTAACCCCCGGGCCACTGAGTTCTACACTTTTGCATGATCGTCCTTGTGTCGGATAATACCGAACGCCTGGTCCACATAGAGAAGTAACTGGATTTTCCTCCGTGTTTGTGGCCATCCCCCCCCCCCCCCCCATGTTATTGCATGTTTTTGGTGTTTGTTTCCTCTGATGCCTTATGTCCCCTCGTGGGCTTCCGTACACTGTAATGATAATAATATGGATGGATGTCGTGGGTCTAATCACATTAGTCGGAGCGGTAATATGAGAGCAGGAGAGGGCAGGCGGAAAAGTCCAATCTATCCAGTCTGCTTCTGCGAAAACATGTCATCAGCCGCAGCTTTGCCACGCTCCAGAACTTAAAGCAACCGATGTTTTCTTTTCTTTGTTTTAATCTCAAAGTAAAAAATCCCAGACCAAAATCACTGTTTGAGATGCGTGTTTTATGCATCACATAACCGAGCGAGCTGGAGATACAGAATGCAGGAATTAACCACTCCCTCGTCTTTCCCACACGTACTCATTCACAAATACTGACATGTTTGGTATCCACGTGTAGCATGAAAGGCTATGAAAGTTATTTAAAGTTAAAATAATCCATATATTTTTATGATAATTATTAATACATTTAAACTGTTCATTTATGCTCTAGGGTTAGGGTCATTTTTGTTTACCTATACAGTTTAACCCTAACCCTACAGCCCTAACCTTAAACTCCGAGCACATCTCCGCTGTTTATGATTAGACCAACGGGACTTTGGACCAAGAAAAAAAAATGTAATATTTAGATTTTGTTACGGAAAATATCAGCAATGTTGGCCATTTTTATGATTAAAATGCCTTATGTTTTCATACAAAACAATGAAAACATTCATAATAGAAGCGACGTTCGATCCTGACGTATGTGGACAGTTAGCAAGTCGGCTAGCCCGGGCGATTTTACAGAGTCCGTTAGCTTGTTTATTGTATTTGACCTATAGCCATTAGCATTAGCCAAACATCACAGTTGTCAACCATCAACCACATAAAGGTGAGGTCGAAGCCCAGTTAGAAATCATTAATGAACGTACGGACCTTTTCAGATTTCAATTTAGAAAATAATTAGCGTATAAAAGCGTCCTGGGTGCTAAATGCTAACTCATGTGTATCCAAGTTTCTTTTATGGGTAGGATACACATCCAGTGCCCCCTGAACATCATCATACAAATGCCACAGTGTCTGCCCGTCATCCTCACAGCGCGTGGAGCTCCCCGTTCGAGACCGGCCGTGGAGCTAAATCAAAATGCCAAACGTCGGTCAATAGCGTTGGGACTGGGATCACAGCCGAAAGACCCCTGGATGGTTTGTGCAAATCACTAACCATACCGATCGTGGCTTCATTTGCGATTGACCTTTAGACAATGCTCTTTCCGTTAAGCCTTTATAACCCGTCCACCGGGCTGGGCGGCGAGGCTGAGCTGAGCACGAGGTCAGGTGGATTTGTCCGTAATGCTGCTTCACAGAGCCCGGAAACACCAAAGGTATTTCTTCTGACTAAGAGGAAATGGGCCAATCCCCTGACCCCGTGCACTATTCCGGCTCCTCTTACTCTGCAGCACACAGAGGCCAGGTTAGAAACAGATACTGCACGACTAATAGAGGTTATGCAGATTCCAAAAGGAACCTCGAATGAATGGACAAATGGGATAAGATTGAACGTCAAATCGAGGGACAATTCAAAGATAAATACTGTGTAGGAAGTAGGAAAGCCTTTCAGTTTTTCAAGTCGGACATTTTAATGACATTGAAGCAAATACAAAGAATTTAAGCAACAAAGCTGTAAAAATCCGAATGGCCCCAATTAAAGAATTGAAGGAACCCAAACTGGAAGAGTTTTTGGTAAACCCAGTCCGGACTAAATTGTCTCTTTTTGGTGAGACAGATCATTTGGATCGTCTCCCTAAAAAGAGCCGGCTCGTTTGGCGTCCAAATGGCTCTTCGTTTTTGTTTACCCATACAGTTTAAATTTCAGACACATTTAGCTGAGATTTTGATTCATGAATAGCTAAGTGAGCCGCTCTACTGCACCCCACGCGAAACCACAACTTTAATCAAGCTTAGAAATGAAAAAAAGAACAGAAGATGTTCTTGTTTCATCGCCATAACTCATAACTGTTGTTTGTCGTTCAGGGGTTAATGTTGACTTTAGGAGGTGGTGGAACCATTGTTTATTATAGCAACCCTCACTTTGAGAGCTGGTATTAGTTTGATTTGTGTACTTTTTAATTTGATTTCAAAATCCAGTGTTAGTGTTCCGCCCTGCTCCTGCTCTGGTGCAGTCTGTACACAGCAAATGGAACAGTGTTACATTTACAGAGTTGTCATTTTCAGATTAGTTTCTGACACTGTGGAGTTGAACGGGTGTACTGAACACTTTCTGTACTTCCTCAGTCTCACTGTACAGTGTTGGTGTCATGTGATTTGAGATTTCACTGTACTCCTAAAGTGTATACATGAGGTTGAGTCGCCATGGTCCGCATCCTGAAAGTCAGCACGTTATCACGCCGTCTTGTTCAAACTACTGGGACGTTACGCTTTTGGCGCAACTGTTGTTGTTATGGCAGACATTTGAATGCCAAGGTATGCAGTACTACAACATGTAACAATAGCTCTACTCATGAAAATGAAAGACAACTGATTGACAGTTAATCATTGCTCAAGAAGAAAACCAGTGAGTCAGTGTTTAAGCTGCTCAAGACGTTAGCATGCTACTGGTTAGCATTTAGCTTCAACATGATGAACACAATGTAGACTAATAGTAACAGTTCAGCTCTGTTACTGTAGTATTTCCTCAGTGTTCATAGATGTGAGCCACACATGTGTTTTTCATGTTGTAACCATCGACGGTTGATTGAATTAACAGTCGATGGTTGACAGTTGCTAACCGGTAGCATGTTAACGTCTTGTGTAGACTCAGACTGAGGCTCTGTTGACATGACAAATCCCAGAGAAAGGTTTTCTGTTTCCTCTTTGATGTGTCAATTTAGTCTGAGGAGTGAAGCAGAGCTTTATTAAATCCTGCTGTAGTCTCTGGGGCCGTGTTTTTACTGTTAACTTTTTGAGCAATGATTACGAGTAAATAAAAATGCCACTGTCAATCAGTTGTCTTTCATTCCCATCCTGAGTAGAGATATTGTTACATGTTGTAGTACTGCATAATTCTACTTTGGTATTCAAAATGGCCGCCGGAACTATGCGCGATGTCATTGGAAACGCATGTATATATTTGTGTTGTTTTTGTTTCCTCTTTGATAGATGGTAGATGTTGTTCTGTAAATAGGGTAGGCATAATAAGCCTACACCTTGTTTGTAATGAATTTGCTGTAGATTTGGTTCTATGTTTTGTAACTGAATAAATACACCTTCATTCATTACTGAGCTCCAGGAGGCTGTGAGGCGCTCAAGGGTTGCGGGAAAAAAAATCTAAATGCCGAAAAACACAGGCTTACATGAAAGTTGCAGCTCAGCAAATACATATCAAAATGTTTACTCTGCTACATTTTTATCATTGATTCTGCTGATAAAGGTGTGTCGCAGGCAAGATTAATATGATTTCTGTTTCTCATTGAATCCATCATCAGGGCAGCGTAGAGGGAGTGAGGGGGGAGGGGCAGAGCAGGGTTCACTACTGACACTATGATATTAAAAATGTCAATAGAATACAACCAGTAACCAAAAGTAAACTTTGGGGAATTGCATCTGCACAGTGAGACTGACGTCGAATGTGTGCGACGCATGTGTGTGAAAGTACCAGTCCCGTTTGTGCCCACATACGGTCGGCTCATTTTCCGGCCAAACCCTGGAAGTCTCCCCAACTCCCCCACCGTGTCCGTCCCCGAAAGCGGAGACTACACTGTGCCGTGGGCGCTGCATAAAAATAATGGTCATGTGGCTATTTTTACTTCTGTGAATCACTTTTTTTTTTTTTAACACCGTCATTAACAGACAGAGGAAGTGCCAACGTCCAATTTGCCTAATCCAAAACGTGTGAATTATCAGCGCAAGACAATGACTGCTGCTAATGAGGAAAGATGTGCCGCCAATTCACAGGAGAAAAAAAAACTATGATTTGACATTATAAGAGGAAGTAAGAAACTTCCATTTAACTCAACAATGTGATGTCCAAGATAAGAACAGACGATTTGTATCAACAAAAATAAAACTCTATAATTATCAATTTAAGGAATTCTAATGATACACAGGCGAAGTGTCAGCCCTAATGCTGGGTTTACACATAACCAAGACAAGTCACGAATGCCACGAATCCACAAGACAAATTTACCTACGGGTATAAGTAAAGTAACCTAACCACATTCGTGGCCGAGGACACGAATGTGAGTGGAATTTGATGATTCGGGGTAGAGGTTCCACGCACCGTCACAAACTGTTGCGACCTGTTACTACACGTTTCGATTAATGGCACGAATTAGGACGCACGGTCACGAACGTCCCGCACTGTTGCGTGCTGTTCCGCTCTGTCAGAAATCTGTCAAGAATCGGGCGAATGTGGACAAAACCTCCTGCCGCACGCTGAATCTATCAAGACAAACAATAGCAATAAACACACGCTTTATGTCTAATGAGTCTGTGCAACAGCGGCACATTCAGCCAGACTCTCAGAATCAGCATAAAAACACTCACTGTGCACTCCATCTTCTGTCGTAGAACTCTTCACCTCTTTATCCCTGACTCACTCGTCTGGTCAATCGTAGCTCCATTTGAAAAAACCTATTTTGCATAATCCACAACCACAGGCCTGTCTCCACCTGCCCCGCGCTCATCGCCGCTTGTTTTTCACGTCTAAAGATGTAAATAAGCCTCAACACGTCTCCATGTTCTCGCTCCTGTCACCACGCGTTGTTGTTTGGGTCAGTGCGTAAGGCGGAGATGCATTCGGGAAAGGCGCTCTTCTTACTGACCCTTTTCTTTTTTTCACAAACGCGCGGAAAATCGGGACAAATCTATAACAGTCGGGTTCTCCAGCGGGGCGGCAACAGGGGTGTCAGGGACTGGCTCCCAAACACCAGGAGGAACGACTGCAGGAGGAAGAAACGCCGGCAGTTCAACTTCAGCACCTGAGGAGCGGCAGCGGCAGGTGCTGTCCCGGGCCTGGAGCCGGCCTGGTCGACTTTGTGTGATTTTTCTTTGCCATAGTGCAGGTACCAACATTTCGGCGTAGCGTGGGTTTCTGTCCATTTTGAGCGTGAAAACGGTGATTCTGCTCTATGCACTACTCATCACGAGAGGACTCGCTCCGTTGCGAACTCAAAAGTTTCTTCCTTGTGTCTGTTGTCATATGTTGTCATGTTTGTTGCATTTGCAGTGTTTTTTTGTTTGCCACATGTTTGTAGCATTTTTTGTGTGTGTTTGTTTTAATTGCTTTTTTTTTTTCTTCGATTTGACCACAAATTTGTTTTTGACAACAAAAACGTGACAACAAAAACGAGGAAAGAGCTTAGATGGCTTTTGTAGGCCTTAGCTTTCAAATGAGGCATTACACTGGCCCATAGGCTGTACACTCCAGTCAAGAAACGTTTAGATTTGAGTAATGCCGAACTGGGAAAAATGCGCTTGGTTAAGGTGGGGGTTAGGAGGTTAAATACCACAGCGTATGAGCATAAAAAGCATGTTGAATGTTAATGAACGAATGTGCAGACAGCGCTGTTAAAAATAATCTCAGAGAGCAGATCAGAGGATGAGGAGAGAAAACGCTTTTGGGAATATTCATGTTCACAATGACACTTCTATTGTGGTGTAAATGTAATCTGTCATGCGTAGTACAGTCTTCATCCACATTAATAATACTTATTTTCAATACTAATACTAAATTATTTTTTTCTAATGAAACTGACTAAATCTAGACTAAAGCTTCTTGAGCTTTCGTCTGACTAAAACAAGACTAAAACAATCACATGTATAAATGACTAAACTATCAAAACGATCAATTGTTGTGTATAGCCCAATATCACAACAGGAGTTGCCTCACAGGACTGCAAAAACGTTCCAGTCCTTTGACTCCCCCACCCGGCACGGAAAAACAAACAAAAAACCCCAGGGTGAAAAACTAAGAGGGCTGCCAAAAATAACACTGGTCTCCACTGGAAAGCCGGATCTCAAAAAATGCAAATCCACGCATAAATTGTAAAATGTACAAAATAAGAAATCACAAGCACATTTTGTAAAAGGAAGACGTTTTGGGGATGGGATCCAAAACCAGGCGCCACATCTGTCGGTCCACCCGGACGTCCTCCCATCAGCGCTGAGGGGTCGCTCTGAGGTCACTCGGCCAAACTCGGAGCTTCGATAGGACTGTAAACGTCAAGAGGAAATCAATTCCCCACGGACACAGAGCCGTTTTCAGGAGGCACAGAGAAACAGTGTTGACTTGTTGGTACACATGAACATTGGACATTTTACACAAATCAATCTACTGTGCATCATTTCCCCTCGTTTTCCAACTTTGTGAACGGACTTCGGGCTCTACTGGAAGAATTACCGATCTGTGGCAAAAAGAGGCAAACGTGGACGGGACGGAATAAGGTGAATAGATGCATCTCACCTATTGACCTTGCCCTGAGAGCGTGCAACATTCAAAGTCCATCCATCCATCCATTTTCTTCCACTTGTCCGTTGCCGGGTCACATTGCACCAGCCCCTATGGCTCCTCCTGCAGGTGGTGGGTCCACAGGAGGACGGCCTCATGGTTCCAAACGGGCCTGTTGGTCTCTCATAAAGGGGCTTCACCCATTCATACTCTCATTCATACACCAGTGTACGCAGACACTGGAGGCAATGAGGGTGAAGTGTCTTGCCCAAGGACACAACGACAATGTGCACCTTCAGGAGGCGGGATTCGAACCCCCGACCTTCCGATCATGAGACGACCCGCTCTACCATCTGCGCCACTGTCGCCCCCTACATTCAAAGTCTGCTTTTTAAAATCACAATAAATAATAATGGTTTTATGTAGCGCTTTTCTGGACACTCAAAGACACTTTATAACACTCCATACTCGGTGGTGGTAAGCTACTATTGTAGCCACAGCTGCCCTGGGGTAGACTGACAGAAGCGAGGCAACCAGTCTACGCCATCGGCTCCTCAGACCACCACCAACACTCACCCACTCACTACTAGGGTGACCAGATGAGTTGACCTAAAATTCGGGACAGGATCCTCCACCCAACACACACACACACACACGACACACACACGACACACCCACACATGTGATAAATGCTCAAATAAACAGCTGATGAAGACAGACCAATGCAGAGATAATGAGCTTCGTGAACATCCATCTGCATGATAATAAGAGCTCAGTGGTACCTGTAGCAGACAGACTGTTTGAGCTGAACTCTTACAGATGGATGTTTCTGCAGCTCTGTTACATGTGTGATTCCTATACAGGCTAATGTCTGTAAATGCAAAGAGTTTACTCCCGCCTGCTAAAAATAACCAATGGCCGTGCGAGTGAGGAGGGACTTGCTAAACAGCAACCGAAGAGTGTGACGCTGACAGGCAGGAAGAGCAGCCAGTCAGTGTTCAGAACAGAAGACCAGGCTCGAACCGTGCAAAAACAGCGTGGTGAGTGTTTACAGCGGAGAGAGAAGAGACCGATGAGCTCTGGGCTGCGCGCCGTGTCCTGGTACTCTACAGGAGTTGTAACATATTTGTTCGGAACAATTTGGGTCGGATTCGGGACTAGAGCCTGGATTTCGGGACTGTCCCGAATTATAGTCACCGTACTCGCTACATTCGCTAGGCTTCCTGGTGTTACCAAATGGTCTCCCATGCAAGTACTGACCAGGCCCTTCCTGCTTAGCTTCCGAGGTCTGACGGGATCGGGCAGAGCAAAGGCGGTATGGTACTCAGAAGCTCAAGCTAGTGCTGCCGCTAAGCCACTGTAGCAGGCTTTAGAATTTAGCATAACTACAAAGTGGATGTCCTCGTGTTCTGGACTATCACAGACCTCCAGCTAAATCCAACCAGCAGACTGAA
Organism: Proterorhinus semilunaris; assembly: GCA_021464625.1. Taxonomy (NCBI): domain Eukaryota; kingdom Metazoa; phylum Chordata; class Actinopteri; order Gobiiformes; family Gobiidae; genus Proterorhinus; species Proterorhinus semilunaris. Next base: position 34,215,695 of record CM038351.1, read on the forward strand.
TCCTCTAAGAGACGGCTAAAGGTCAGAATTGACAAGGTGTATCAAAAAGAGTAGGAACAACAATAAATCCTTAACATACCATCTCGAAGAAGTTGTAAATGAACTTCCATATACACAACGTACACACAACCATAGACAAATATTCATTTCCATTGGACTTGCACACCACCCTCATCGGGCTCATCTCGGACGGTGATGAGTCCGCCTACAGGAGAGAGCTGGACCGACTGGCGTCCTGGTGCAGCCACAAAAACCTGGAGCTGAACGCCCAAAAGACAGTGGAGATGATCGTGGACTTCAGGAAAGACACAGCCCCACCGCCCCCCCCTCACCCACCCCCATTTCCATCGTGGACTTCCGTTTCCTGGGAACCACCATCACCCAGGACTTCAGATGGGAGCCGACCATCAGCTCCCTCATCAAGAAGGTCCAGCAGAGGATGTTCTTCCTGCGCCAACCGAGACGCTGGTGCAATTCTACACGGCCATCATCGAGTCCATCCTCACCTCCTTAAATGTAATCTTAGTCTTATCGTTTAAGGTTATACGTTTTATGTTTCATGTTGCACGATCGACCGAAAAAGATACCTAGTTCATAACTATGGCAATAAATACAATTCTGATTCTGAACATATTCAACAACAACGCGGTTAAAAGCTCAAAACAGGCCCTTAGGGGTTTATAAAACAAAGCTCCTTTAGAATAAGAAGAAAGAAAAAACACTCAATCGGCGTCATCTGCTTATTGCTGTGTGGTGAAGAAAGCGCCTTGGGCCATTCGGAGTGTGGCGTGTCTAGTAAATGTACGGCGCTGCAGATAAGCCGCTCTATAATAGCCATGGAAGCTTTTTCGAGGTGGAACATGGTCGAAAACAAGGAGCAAAGAGGAGCTCTTAAGGGACTTAAGGCTTTGTTTTTTTGTTTAGACTGCAAACTATCATCAAATGCTGACCCGGAGTCATGGTTTTTGCCTCGTTTATGCATTTGTTATTGATCCTGCTCACGGCCAGAGCCACCATTCAGGTCACCGAGGTCTGGATCTTGACCGTGGTATTTTTTCCAATATTTGTTTTTTTTTTCTTTATTGCGCAAATGAACGCTGTAAGTGCAACAGCGAATGGATGCTTCACGCTGCATGCGTTTTGAACTAAGCTTGGTATATGAACCAGCTCAAACGTTTTCATTTTGCCGAGTCACTCTGTTCTCCCCCTCCTGGAGCAGCCACCTTAACGTGGTGGAGGGGTTTGAGCACCCGAATGATCCTGGAGCTCTGTTGTCGGGGCCTTCGTGCCCCTGGTAGGGTCTCCCATGGCAAACAGGTCCTAGGTGACGGGTCAGACAAAGAGCGGTTCAGAAGCCCCTTATGAGAGACCAACAGGCCCGGTTAGAACCATGAGGCTGTCCTTCTGTGGACCCACCACCTGCAGGGGGCGCCATAGGGGCTGGTGCAGCTCCAACAGCTGCCCCCACGACCCGGCAACGGACAAGTGGAAGAAGATGGATGGATGTACTTCTGGATATTTGTTTTTTTTGTTTCTTACTATATCTGCTCATATGGGCTGATGAAAGGCTGATATCTACGGAACCGAAAGTGATAGCGACTTCCCATTTCTTTGCACGGGCTCAGTTAGCGCTTAAACATGAGTCGTCCCTCTCCTCTACTTCCGAGGCCTCAGGGGAGCGAAGAAACATCACGGTGAAAATCAATCCCAAGTTTGTTCACCTATTTTATATATTTTATGTTGTAGACGTATATCTAGCTTCAACACTACTTCTAGTATCAAAGTATTATTGAAATGTTTTTATTTTTTTACAACCCTACTCACGACCCTGTTGGCTATGGGCTCTATGCACGCAAATGACACGTGACTTCCAAGTGGATCCTTAGTCGGTGCTTCCGTATCCTGTCTCCGTTATTTCCCTGTGAGGTCGTGTCTAAAACAATGTATAGTTCAAGGAAACATCACAGACAGTGAGATACGGATCCGAAGTGACTCGCTAAGTGTTCAAAACATGACGTTGGATGTAAATTCTTGACTGCAGGAAACGTCTGTGTTTTTTGAGGTAGGACTTTTTATCTCAGCGCTAACGGCTAGTATCAAAAAACACCACCACAAAAATTAAACGTCTAAAAAGTATTTATACTAAAGACAGGCAGATTATATTTTGAGCAGCTCATTTAAAATCGTGTAGCTATTTTCATTTTTAATTCGTGTTAGCCGTTAGCTTCAAGACAAAAACACTTACTGTGATGAGCGCGGAAGTTTCCTCTAGTGAATGTTTTGCTCCTGACGTGATGTTTTTAACATGATGCTGTGACTCCACCAGTAACTCACTGTCTGCCATGTGATCTTCAGATATTTATTTTTTTAGACAAGACCTCATAGGGAAATAACGGAGACAGGAGACGCAAACGACTACTTAGAATCCACTCGGAAGCCACGTGATGCTTGCGTGCATGTAGCCTATTGGAAACAAAGCGATGGTTCTGTGTAGGGGTACTTGCACTGCATTTCCGCCAGCGGTGGCAGTAAACTGCACACACTGAGTGAAGAGAGAAGCCTACACAAAGCAGGAAGAAACTTTAAAAAAAATATGGGCGCACTGTGGATTTGAAAAGGTTTAGGGAGTCAGGAGTTGAAGATGACAGATCCAGCATCGCTGCAAAGCTCTGGCCTCACGTGACAAGATGGAGCGCAGCTTTTCTGCCGCTAACATTAACAACACGGGTTCAAAAGAAACGACGAGCGTCCGTGAGACTTTATCAACTAAATATTGTTTGTACTGGCACCGCTACGTGCACACATGAGATGGAAAGTGTTTGTGTCCCTTTTGCAAGAGGGAGAACACCATCGTAAGAGAGGCAGCATGGCTTCAGAGCTGAGGGTTTTTGTGTTACTTTTACTCATTAAAGCTTCAATAAGGGAATGAATGAAACAACTACTGCTAACACAGTCATACTGTCACTATTAAAAATAAATCAAAGTAACACTATAAAATAATTGGGCTATATGTAAATCAAACGTATTCACATTTCAAGTCCAATTATTTTCCATTTCAGAAAACGACCTAGTGTAGAAGAGCAGCCTGCAGAAGATGATCCTCCCCCTGAGCCTCAGCAGATCATTTGGACAAGAATTATCTCATTAAAAAAAACACCACGACTCATTTGTTTCTAATTAATCAGACTAAATGATATAAGGGCCTATTCTGAGGCATATCCTGCTATTGTAATGCTTTCAGCTGACAGCAAAAGAAAGGAGAATCTATCTGGTATATTTATACAGTAAGGCTTCTTTACTTAAAGTGTATTGGGATACGTATCGTCTCGAGGGCTCTGTATCGAAATGCATGACTGAGATGCGCATCATATCGTGAGGTTGTTGGCAATACCCAGCCCTAGTTCTGTGGTCCCGTCCCAATATGTTATATATATATATTTCAAGAGGGCTGCCATTCCCGATGTTTTTTTTCCCGTCTCATTTTGATGCAGTGTATATTTATCCTTCAATTCTCCATCTCCATTCAAAAATAGGTTGTGCGTAAAGTTTTGTAAGTGACTCATTATCCCACACAATGCTCATCCGTGGGCTCGACTTGTAGTTCAGTGTCAGTGATTTATAAATTGCTGGGAAGTGGTGGAATGAAAACTAAATGGATTTGTTTTTTTAAGAGCAGTGAAAGGCAATGACTCAGTGAGCATAACAACACTTTTATTTCCCACCGAATAAACATGAGTCACCAGTTGTCTTTACACTGACAATACTGTCCGACAGGGGAGTGGAGAAGTGATCCAGAGAAAGTGGATACGGTCTGGTCCTGTAGAGATGAGAGCTGTTTAAATGCAACACCCCCAACACCCCTCTCTGCCTTTACCTGCACTTCCACCAATCCACAAAGTCTCACACTCATTTCTTCACTCATTTCTTGATATGGGGTTTCTCTCAGGCCGATGCCCATTTTCCCAACTGTCTTGTCTAAACTGTAAAACGTATCAGTGTTGAACTGTGACAGCAGGGGGCGCTTTGTTCGAGGCATAGGGCTAATTTATTTAGGACGTTCATGTTTACTTCAGAAGCAGCTTGTTTAAAAGCCAAAAATCATCAGATTCCAAAACAAAATCATTATTTGCCTGACGCGAGGACAGTGTTGCTCCAAACACAATGTTGATTTTGCAGCACTGGCGAGAGGGCGTTTCAAAATGAACTGAGGCGTGGGTTATTACAAACCCGGGCTGCTCTCCTGAAGCCTCACATTCTTTTCCTGCTTTATGCTCTTCCTTTAGCATTATAGGCTTTTATAAGCTCTGTCAGGTCAAACTAAAAATGTTCTTTATCCCATTGTGAGTTAAACACTGTCTGTGTCCGGTGTCCTGAGAGAAAGGGAAGTACACCGTCCCGCTGTGGCGCAGGTCCATGTGGCGCTCTCGGCCCAAATGTGAAAACAAATAACAGCACGTGTTCACCTGCACTTCCCCAGAAGGTTGTCCTACATGACGTCGCCATTGGCCACGGGTGTTTGTGCAGCTCACTCAGTGCGCCAGGTCTGGAGCCGGAAGATCCCCTCCTATGTGGAAAAGGCTACGCCATAGTCTGCGTTTAGAAACACGAAATCGAGCCCCATGTCTCACGGTTCCGAAATTATAAGCACAAATCTGCGACATATGAAATGCGATCTGAGGTGGACACATTTTCACCACGATGTTCCTCCGTTCCCCTGAGGTCAGATCGATATTGACCCGTTAAAACCCATCGCACGGGAAACGCGCTCATACAGGCACAGAGTCCAAACCAGAGTCTGACGTTCAGAATGAGCGGGTCACTGGGACAAAGCAAAACACTCAGCTTCACCCGTTCACACTAACAAAATATATATTTTTTATTTATTTAATTTTTTAGTAATTACAAATTCTTAATAGCCCATCACCCAGACGAGCAAAAAAATACAGAATGTGGAAAACCTGCTTGAGTTAATAATGGAGGAAATAAACACAATATCACATGTAATATTCCCAGTGTTTTCAATCGTGTCAAAGTAGGGGGTACGCGACTCGCCCCCCAAAGCTTCAGGGGGTACACGGCTCCGAAAGGTTTGGGAACCACTGCTCTATACGATACCAGTAAATTAAGATTAAGTTCAACTTTATGAATCCCCATATAGGGAAATCCGTCTCAGCATTTGACCCATCCTGTGAGGCGACCTGTAGAAGCAGTGGTGTCGGAAAAATGAAAGTATCAAAAGACGCCGTTGGTGATGTTTTTCTCTATTTTTGCCCCATATATTTACACAATTTGCCTTTTTTTGCCACATCATCAATTAAATTCAAAATGAACTTGCTCCTCATTTGCAGAGAGTGGCGCTCAGAGAGAGGAGGAAGTAAATAGTAAATGTACTCAACTTATATAGCACTTTTCTACCTTTTTCAGGCCCAAAGTGCTTTACAGTAAGGAACCAGTCACCCAGTCGGCCTCATAATCAGACCAATGAGGTCAACAAGCTGAAGGTTTCTTATAGGTTTGAAGGTTTAACATAGAGTATTTCAGCTCTATGTTCTCTTAAGACATATATATAGTCTCTCACTAGTCTCTGTCCTTTTCTGAAGCCCCTGTTTTCAGCCACAGCCCAGTGAAGAGAGGGACATGAGGGACACAGTTGTGAAAGTGTTTCTGTAGGGGCGCTGCTCAGACACGTGTGGCCCGGGGCAGATGACCTTTTGATTTTTGAGCCCCCGCGCCCCTCGTAGCTCTCTGCACGGCCCTGCTGAAAGCTCAAATACGCATTAATATGAACCTTTTTTTTTTTTTTTTTTACATAAAAAGTTGCATGATGCACCTTTACGTCTCAAGGCATGAAAGGCAAGTCTAAGGCAAGTGTTTTCGGAGCATCGGTCAAGTGCATGTTTAAACCCTTAAAGTGCGTGTGACAGGTTTAAATGCTTTTGAAAATATGACTTATTTCGATGGATTACATCAGTCGCTTATTTGCACATTTTATATCAGTGAAGCAGAAAAGTTATTCATTAGATTTCTTTAAGCTGCTGACAGGAAGTGACTTAGAGAAAGGTGAAGTTCCACCACAGTTTGACTCATTCCCCATTGACTTAAATATGGTCGGCACGGCAACTGTTTAAAATCTATGTCCCTTCATGAAAGCATAAAAAAACAAGAAAAATATTTGATCAGTTGTGTAGGTCTTAGCTTTCAAATGAGGCATTACACTGGCCTGTAGGCTGGAAGCTTTTAGATTCTGGTGACACAGAACTTGTGCTCGGTTAAGGTGGGGGTTAAGAGGTTAACAGCAGTTTTCGAAGTTTATTTGCAGCTCAATCACATGGAAAATAAAGCATACGTTATATATAAAATATCAAAATTGCAAATTGGATCGCAGTATCTGTCAGAAAAATCACAATCAGTCTTCTGTGTAAACATGGTACAGCCCTAGTGTCAACATGGTACAGCCCTAGTGTCAACATGGTACAGCCCTAGTGTCTGGTCTAAAGCTGTAATTGTAATTGAATCTAATTAGCCACTGATCACTTCTGATGAGCAATCCCCAAACCTCCTCAGACAAAAACCTTCCCCTTTCTCCTGCCCCTCATCCATTTTACCACAGCGTCTGCACAATAATAATGCATTGTGGGAATATTTGTATACATATATATTTTTTTTACTATGCTTTTATTGATCTCATATATTATTGTGTTGCTGTATTAATCATGCTTTGAGTTTCAGATGAAACTGGGTGGTTTAGGCCTTCCCACGCACAAACTGCCCGTACCAAGACCTTCTTGCTCTATTCGCTCATCTGTAGAAAGTTCCAGTTAACGGTGGGCTGACCTCGAGTCCGAGCAGAAGTCTGAAAAACAACACCATATTTTGTGTCAGGTCCAATGAAAGAGTATTGAGAAGAATATTCTCCTTTATGCATATTCATTAACTGCTGTATTTACTTTGTGAGAGCGCGAGGGACTGGGCTCGTCCGGACCGCCCCGAGTAAGCCGCCCGTGTTGCATGCTGGGAACAGGTCCAGTGCTCGGATAACTTGTGTTTAGAATTGTATTTGTGAGGGAATAAACTTTGACTTATTTTAACTGATCAGTACTGATAGTACGCCGACAAACTTGGTGACCCCGACGTGATGGAAGGAGTGGACGGAGGGACTCGTGGACAACTGATCGTTCCACATCTTCTCTCCTTCACCCAGACCTGACGTGCATTCGCCGCGGCTTTTAAAAAAAAGGTAAGGACAAAAACTGTTGTATTTATACCAAATTTGTTCATATTGGCCACGATAAAATAACGTTTGCACGTCTGGTGTGTGGTGCTTGAGAAATTTTGTGGCACAATCGAAACTTTGGTAAAACGATTAAAACGCAATTGATCTGATCTTGGTGGTTTACGAGGATAGATTGTAGGGTGAGAATTATGCTCACCCTACACCCTTGGTGATATAAATATATAAAAAAATAAAATAATATAATACAATATAATTGGTGGTCTCCAAAAACCGATGTAAATAAGAGAACAAGAGACAGAAATATTGTACTGGCCAGAATATATTTAGATATTTGTGTACATGGTTACGTGCTATTGCTGAAATTGTCCGGTCTTTCCGCTGACGTATAATACTGCTGTTTTTATTGTGACTGTTGAGAAAACTGCGAGTTGGAGTGTGGTAAGTGAGAAATGGTAAGAATGGATGGTGAAGAGTGTGAAGAGTATGTATGATGGAGTGTTTGTGGGGGAGAATCAAAGGAGGGGTGAATGATATATGTGCGCAGCTGGAGGACCAAACTGAGTGGTGTGGAGAGAAAGAAGAGAGGGAGAGATTCAGAAAGTATTGGACAAAATGTATGAAAGAACGTTTGGGAAGAATGGATGCACCAGATTATTCAAAAGTGCGCAATTAGTCGTTTGAAGACGAGAATCGAACGTGTGATGAACTGTTGAAACTAGATGATGAAATGACATCAAATGTTGGTTGTGTGAGAAAAAGTAAGTTGAAAAAGAAGGTTGTTGTAAGTGAGAAGAGAAGGTTGGAAGCTAAGGCAACTTTATTTATACCGCGTATTTCGTACACAAGGCAACTCAATGCGCCTAAGAAGGTCGTGTTTGCTGCGTCTGCATTTGCGCTGGCTGAGGAGGAAAAGAGAAATGACAAAGAACAGGCACTCGGGTTGAGGGCATCGAGGGGGCGTGGCCCACAGGAGGAGGCAACAGCTCCGCCCCCTGCCTATAACTCAGAAAGAGGAGAAACAACGCCATCTGGAGGATCACAGATGCCAGTAATTAGATTTACAGGATAAACACGCGCTGACACTGAAGAAGCTGAACTATTTACACAAGGAGTGAGGACCCTTTCTCTACTCAATCATCCACCCATATCTACAAACCGATCTAAACACATTCCTGGACCTGCAACAAGCACATCACGTGTATCTACAACAATGGACAGGAAGTGGCGAGGGCGGTGATTTCAACACTGATCCCAACACCATTTCTAGCTTAGAAGAAGAAGAAGACAATGAATTGACGGAACTCAAAGGACAGCTGAAACAACTGACCCACCAATTGAAGGAGCATGAACAAAGAATGAGGGATTGCAAGCTCGATGTAGAAAAAACGAGAGAATGAGAAGCTCTTGATGAAAATATTGCACCAGAAAAGTGTAACGACTTGATGAGGAGACAATATGAGATGGAGCTCCTCTGGAGAGAAGCAGAAATCCAGAGTGAACAGACTGGACACTTGAAGAAGCTATACAAGAAAAAGAAGGAAAATTCAAGAAGAAAGCAATGAAAGAAAAGTCAAGTAAGAAAACAGAGTCTAAAGTAAGTATGAAGGCGACTAAAAATGAGACTCAGATGACTCATCATTTACTAGCGACACAAACTCAGGAGCAGACATACCAGAGTGCAGTAAATAGAAACCTTTTAGAGTCAGCAGTCAAACACGAAAGACACGGTCAAAGAAAGATGTTGATTATACTGCCCTACAAAGGAAAAAGGCAGTAACTGCATAGTTTGTCAAAATTGAGTTAAGAGCAGATTTGAACTTCTTCTCATCTGTACTATCTTGTACCAAAGTGGTTTGTTTCAAAACTATTCTGTTTTAGAGAAAATCCATAATTTAATTTGCAGTAACTACAAAATTGACACAAAAACCAAGGGGAACACAGTTACTGCGCATTCCACTAAGGTTACCGTGGCAACCAGGACTCCTCTCCAGCAAACCCGTCTTGGCTTCATCAGCCTTCACTGCGGTGGATTTCGAATGGTCAAAAAAGCGATTATTGCTCTGTCCCAGGACCAGATGATGGTCGAAAAAGCCACATAATGGAACTATCCATGGAAAAGTTTAATCAAAGTAAAAACAATGATATGGTTCATGGAATATTTTTATATATTTATTTTTTATATATTATTTTGGTAGAAAGTTTAACATTTAAATTCAAATTAGATTTGTTTGTTTGTTGAATAACTTTGATTCAAGTCAAAATTGGTTGGGTTCTTAAAAAAATTAGGTACTTAATATACATTATACATACACTTAATACAGTATATGGATTCCACTTACCATTAGAAAGTAATGCTTTACATGAACTACTTTAAATCTCAAATGATGATTGATACTGACGCAGATCATTTACTATATATATACTAGATTTTTTGCTTTCTGGTATTTTATATATTATATAAAATACCAGAAAGCAAAAAATCTGCATTTGACACAACAAACACGCACATACTGCACGTTTCCTTTGTATAACCATATGTGGAATGTAGGCTCGTACAAGGGAAAAGTGCAGTATGTGCATTTTTAGGGACTAGAGTAAATTTAGAGTTTGTGTTTTATACCCATAATAATTCTACCATAAAAAGCTACAAAATAAAAAAGAAATAAATGATAAAGATCAAACCATTTTGACAGGGCATCAAAAAAATTAAAAAGACAGTTTTCTCAGTTTCACCCAGAGTGTAGTTACTGCTTTTTTCCTTTGTAGGGCAGTATAAAGCAATGCATTCTGGGAAAAAGTATGCGAAAATGGAAATGCAGCTTCCCTTGCTGGCAACAGGGGGCGGCCCTCAAGTTTATAAGACTTTTGACTTAAAAGATTTAGAGGGGATCTCCAAAAAACTCCCTCCACTGACTGCAGGAGGTAATGTATGGGCTATGCAGTTTGTGGCCGCTATGCGAGGAGAGAGGTAGCAGTGGCTGATTTTAGAACCATCTTAAATCACTGTTCATCCTCTTTTACTAAAGAGAAAAAGTAACAGGACTTAAGAATCAACCAGATCAAGCCCCATTCGGGCCTGTGGCTGACGGAACATTTAGGGCCCTGAGGGAGATGGTCCCAGAAACCAGAACCTCTCTTCCCACTGTGGCGCCGTGGGACGAAAAGGAAGTAGGTGAAACCTGGTATCACAAAAGCATGGACACATGGACTGAGAGGACAGACATCCATTTAAAACTCATGAAGGTCAGTTGATCTTTAGGCGCGCAATCTAATGCTGGGTTTACACATAACCACGACAAGTCACGAATGGGGACACGAATGTGAGTGGAATTTAATGATTCGGGGTAGAGGTTCCACGCACCGTCACAAACTGTTGCGACCTGTTACTACACGTTACGATTAATGGCACGAATGACGACGCACGGTCACGAACGTCCCGCACTGTTGCGGGCTGTGGCGCACTGCTGCGGGTCATTGGGAACTGTCGAGTTCTGTCAGAAATCTTTCAAGAATCGGGCGAATGTGGACAAAACCTCCTGCCGCACACGGGTTGGAGGCGGAGCAGAGGCGTCTTGCCCCGCCGTGCTCTCACCTGACGCATTGGGCTCTTACCAAATCGGGTTACACAAAAAGCAAAGACCAGCAGAGGGTCGGGCCGTCCATATACTGTTACGGTTTGATGTGGAGTACATAAGATAAAACCCAAAATGCAGAAACAGCCCAAAATCAAGGTGAAATCAAATTTAATGGCAAGTCCAAGAACTGACAAGACAGTAAACACAAGGCAAAAACTTACAGGACCAGGAAAGTAGAACGGGACACATACTGAGCACAACCAGAAACAATGAACCAACAACGACAGGGGAGAACACAGGGGTATAAATACACAAGGAAACGGGGCACAGGTGACACACATTAGGGCGGAGCAGGCAATCAACACAGGGGAAACAAAGCAGAGGCAGACAGGACAGCCATGTCAAAATAAACCAAACAGGAAACACAAGACGCAACCAAGGGGGAACAAAACATAGACAGAACCCTGACATATACTGTAGAATATGCCACACAGTGGCAGCGCGGCTCAGCCACAGCAGCTCAGGACTAACACCTGAAAACTATTTCGTTGTACGCTTGTACAATAAAGCACTTACTTACTTACTTACTTAATAGCAATAGTTTTTCACTGTCTATGGGACTGTCACAACAGTTCAACCCTAAACTAAGTCATTTGCTCCTGTCACTGTGACACGGGCAAACGCTGAATCTATCAAGACAAACAATAGCAATAAACACACGCGCTTTATGTCACATGAGTCTGTGCAACAGCGGCACATTCAGCCAGACTCACAGAATCAGCATAAAAACACTCACTGTGCACTCCATCTTCTGTCGTAGAACTCTTCACCTCTTTATCCCTGACTCACTCGTCTGGTCAATCGTAGCTCCATTTGAAAAAACCTATTTTGCATAATCCACAACCACAGGCCCGTCTCCACCTGCCCCGTGCTCATCGCCGCTTGTTTGACATGTGTAAACACTTAACCACTAGCCGGGGCCACACCGCCGGCGTGCGAAGCGCTGTGTCGCTGGCGGCAGCTGAGTTTTTACTTAGTTTTCATTGAAGCAGGTTGGAAGTGGCCACACCGTGGCGCCACGCGTTTAGAAGATAGAATCAATCCTATTTTGTGTGTCCCGAAAGAAAGACTTCTAGAATCGATCCACCTCTTTTTGAGACTTTTTACACAGTCTATGATGATAGTACGCATATGGTCAATGTTGCATCTGTAAAAAAGGCGAATTTCCATGGCAACAGTAAACCTGCTGCTGCTGGTGTGGCCACTCTTGCATCATCACCCACTTTGTTCACGTTGCTTCGCTCGCAGGCGGTGTGGCCCCTGTGTAAGGCAGCGCGGGAGGTGCATTCAAGAAGTAAGAAGTGCGGGAAAGGCGCACTTCTCACTGTCCCTTCGGGAAAATCGGGACAAATCTATAACAGTCGGGTTCTCCAGCGGGGCGGCAATAGGGGTGTCAGGGACTGGCTCCCAAACACCAGGAGGAACGACTGCAGGAGGAAGAAACGCCGGCAGTACAACTTCAGCACCTGAGGAGCGGCAGCGGCAGGTGCTGTCCCGGGCCTGGAGCCGGACAGGCCGACTTTGTGTGACTTTTCTTTAGCATAGTGCAGGTACCAACATTTACTTCTCGGCGTAGCGTGGGTTTCTGTCCATTTTGAGCGTGAAAACGGTGATTCTGCTCTATGTTGTACGAATGCTCTCACGCTGAATTACGGATAAATTCAAGGTGCACATAGTGCACGCCATCAACCAGAAGCGAGAGCAAGCAAAAACCGCAGCTTAAAGAAGCACACAATAAAACCAATAAAGAAAAAGAACAAAAGAAGAAAAATTAAAGTCTACTCAAATGGTGGAGCAACTCGTGAGCGTGGCGGTGCCAACAGTTGCCCGCTATCACAGCAGCAACAGAACAATCAAAGTGGTGTCCAGAAACAAAACCAGAACCAAACCATTGACGCTCGAGGACGAGGAGGTCGAGGTGGAGCCCCCTAGACGCAACAACGAGGCGGTTACAACAACACCCAAGGGGCCCCAAACGCTAGTGGCAAGTACTACTATGACGCATGGGGGTGCCCAGAAGTCCAGAGGCATGGCAGAACCCATGTGAAAGTGGATGGACAGATTCTTAGCATGCTGGTGGACACAGGTGCAACTCACTCATCTGTGAACTATCCCGTATCTAGAAGACTGTCATCTACTGACACCATCTCCTTAGTGGGCTTCTCGAGAAAACCACAAGTTCTGCCTCTCGCCAAACTACTCATCCTACAGGACTGAAACAAGCACCAGTTCATCGTGGCTACTCAGACTCCGATTTCCCTCCTCGGACGTGATTTGCTGATTAAAGCAAGAGCATCAATTTGTGGTCCACTGATGGACAAACATATTGCTGTCTTGCATCATCATCCACAGGGTAGTGGTTGATGATGCCTGAAATGGACCAACCACAGTATGCAGATATCTACTGGGCAAGACTGAAGGACCGTACAAATAAACTGACACAAATTTTTGACTTGTGGGCCCCCTGGATTAGAGCACTTGCGCCATACCACCCACCCATCGACCCGCTACACTGTACACTCTATTATGACAGAAATCAAGATTAGGTGTATAGAGAAGCCTTTGAAGCTAGCCTTAGCAGAGTCTCTTAAGACAACACAACTGTACATAGGTGTTACAGCAAATTGCTTGCTTACACCAGCACAAGAACAATGGTATGAAATGTCTGAGGCTGCTAAACCTCATATCTTGCTTGCTCTCTCTCCTGGACACCAGGCTAAAGAACCAGGTCCCATGACTAAAGTGTAAAGTGAAGCAAAAGACTGGCAACATTCTGAACTCTCCTGTACTCTCCATCCATGTCTGCCTACTCCATAGATATTAAGTGCTCCTGCGGTAAAATCTGCAAAAACTTAAGGGGCCTAAAAATACACCAGGCCAAGGCTAAGTGTGGGAAGAAGGAGATGCAGGTGCAGCGCACAGATGTAGAATCTGGTGAGACGCAGGAAAGCCCCAACCAGGAAGCACCCCACAGCGTTGGAGATTTCTCCGCACCTCAATCACCTGTACCCAAAGAGAGCACTTCAGATCCCCTACCCCAGTCTGAGCCCATGAAGGAGCGGATTAGGTGGCCAAAGATGTCAGACAGTAAAGAGTGGGTCACCTTAGATGAAGACCTGAATCGAATCCTCGAGGTCACGGCAGTTGGCCCTGCAGAACGCAAATTAAACACACTTGCAGAGATTACATACAACCTAGCAAGGGAACGGTTTGGAGCAATTGAGCATTGCGCAAACACCAAGATTGTGAGACAATCAAACAGAAGAGAGAGAGAAATTCACAACCTGAGGAAAGAGATTAAGGGCCTAAACAAGAGATACAGGGAGAGTTGTGCCGAAGAGAAAGAAGGGATTAAGGAAATCACAAGCAGCCTCCGGGATCGCCTTAGGAGACTAAGGAGGATGGAAAGAACAAGGAAACTGAGAAGGGAGAGAGAGAAGCGGAGGGCTCAGTTTATAAAGGATCCCTTCAACTTCACCAAGTCCTTACTGGGAGAATCAAGATCAGGGAGCTTGAGTAGTCCCAAGGAGGAAGTGGAGGCATTCCTTAAGGAAACACACAGAGACCCAGACAGCGGCATCCCTTTAAAGGAAAATCCAGAAGTAGGCCTGGCGCAACCTCCTACCACTGAGTTCAATACCAACGAACCAACCTGGATGAAATTCAGGACGTTGTCAAAAAGGCTCGTGCTGCGTCAGCTCCAGGTCCCAGCGGCCTTCCCTACAAGGTTTATAAGAAGTGCCCAAAACTTCTTCGCCGCCTGTGGAAGCTGCTCAAGAGGATCTGGAAGAAAGGCACTGTTCCAACTAGCTGGCAGAAGGCAGAAGGTTGCTTTGTCCCAAAAGAGGAAGACTCGGCAAATATTGGCCAATTTAGAACCATCTCATTACTTAGTACTGAATGCAAAATCTTCTTCTCAGTTGTGGCAAAGAGGTTGTCCGCATACATGATCGAAAATGGATATGTTAACACCTCAATCCAAAAGGGGGGTATTCCAGGTTTCTCTGGATGCCTGGAACACACAGGAGTCCTGAGTCAGATGATTCGAGAGGCCCGGATGAAGAAAGGGGACCTAACAGTTGTCTGGCTAGACCTGACAAATGCCTTCGGGACTATCCCCCACGATCTAATACGGACAGCTCTGGAGCACTACCACATCCCAGACCACATCAGGGTTATGATCATCACCTACCTGGACGGAATCAAGCTTCGCTTTAAGACAAGGGACTACGTCACACAGTGGCAGCATCTTGGGAGAGGGATTGTCACAGGATGTACAGTGTCCCCCATCTTGTTCGTTATGGGTATGAACCTTCTGATCCAGGCAGGAGAGAAGGTAACTAGAGGACCTATGATGGACACAGGGACCCGGCAACCAGCCATCAGAGGGTACATGGACGACCTCACAATTACAACATCATCCCATGTCCAAGCTAGATGGATCTTATCAAAGCTTGAGGAGATGGCCACGTGGGCGAGAATGACATTCAAGCCGAGGAAATCAAGAAACCTGATTATCAGAAAGGGTAACATATCTTTTAAGTATAACCTGGCCATTCAAGGTGAGCTCATCCCCTCCATCAAAGACAATCCCATCAAGTATTTGGGCAAGTGGTATGATGAATCGCTCAAGGACCACAACAATGTCCGCACAACTGAGAAGCAAGTGGAGGTCTGGCTGAAGAAAATTGATAAGGCAGGCCTCCCAGGGAAGTTCAAAGCTTGGCTATATCAACATGGCCTGCTTCCCAGATTGATGTGGCTGATGACTGTTTATGCCATCCCACTTTCAGTGGTGGAAGGAGTGGAGCGCAAGATTAACTCGCACCTCAGGAAGTGGCTAGGAATTCCACCTAGTTTTACATCAGTCGGCCTGTACATTAGATCTGGACAACTACAACTGCCCCTCTCTTCTCTGGTTGAGGAATTTCAAGTAGCCAAATGCAGGGTGGCCCTGACCTTCAGAGACTCTAAAGACAGCAAAGTCAGAGAGGCTGGAATAACAACAAGGTCTGGGCGGAAGTGGGAGGCCTCTGCATCTCTGGCTCGGGCTGAAGAGAACCTGAAGCTCAAGGACATAATTGGAGCGCCTTGCATAGGGCGGCAAGGTTTCGGAATGACCCACTTCCAAACATGGAGGAAGGCCAATGTGGCAGAAAGAAGATCAATGCTTCAGGCAGAAATAAGGGCCCAAGAGGAGGAGCGAAGGAAAGCTAGGGCAGTCGAGCTAGGATGCCAGGGAGCCTGGACGAAATGGGATCTTCCCAAGAGGAAAGTGACCTGGAGTGACCTCTGGAGGCTTGAGCCCTTTCGGATTTCCTTCCTGCTAAGGGCCGTCTATGATACCCTTCCTTCTCCAGCAAACCTCCACAGATGGGGGTTGAGGGATGATCCGATGTGTAAACTCTGTGGGCAAAGAGGAACCATGGCACACATCTTGACAGGATGCAAGACAGCACTCGCCCAGGGCAGATACAGATGGCGCCATGACAAAGTACTGACTGTGCTTGCTGACATTTTAGAGCGGGCAAGAACCAGGAAGTGTCATCACAAAATCAAGCAGCCTACCTGCATAGCATTTGTCAAGGAGGGAGCAAAGCTACCGAGGCCCAGTAAACCTAGGGCAAGTCTGCTGGAGACCGCCCATCCGTGGGAACTCAGGGTTGACCTGAAGAGAAGGCTTCAGTTTCCTGATGTTGTCCACACATCCCTCAGGCCAGATGCAGTATTGTTCTCTGCTGCAGGAAAGAAGATCATCCTGGTGGAACTTACTGTGCCATGGGAGGAGGGGTGTGAGGAGGCATTTGAAAGGAAGTCACAGCGCTACAGTGACTTGGTGCAGGACTGCAGAGACAAAGGCTGGGAGACGCGGTTGTACCCTGTCGAAGTTGGGTGCAGAGGGTTCCCAGCCCAATCCGTATGGAATGTGCTAACTGCCGTGGGAGTGAGGGGTTCAGAGAGGAAAAAGGCAGTGCGAAGACTGGGGGAGGAGGCAGAGAGAGCCTCCTGTTGGATTTGGAGTAGGAGGGAGGAGATGAGCTGGCAGTCAGGGGGGAGTGAGTAGTGGCTGGCCACCACTGCTGACCCACCAACAGGAGAGTGTTGTGGTTCAGGGTCGAAACACTCAATGATTGTTGGAAACCATCTGATGACACAACCCCCTGGCTAACAGCTCCAGTCATTACCAGATGACTGAAGGAGAAGCATCTTCGGATGTATGCTATCAATGCTACAGTCATATCCATCTTGGAACATCAACTCATTCCACGGCACCATGGCAGGGAATCATGTGATCATGAACTGACTGAGAAGTATCTTAAAGATGTACCAGACAAAGTATGGTCCTTAGGACCTAATGATGCTGGTTTATGTACCAAAATTAAACCAATTACCTTTAAGCTGAAACCAAATGCATTTGTCAGAATACAAAAATCAAACCTGAAGCCTTAGATGGCATTGATGATACGTTGACAGGTTTGTGGGATGCTGGAGTGTTAGAACTCTCTAGCTCAGATTGGAATACACCTATTTTACCTGTCCCAAAGAAAGAACCTGGCAAATATTGCACATGATTTACGAGCCATAAATGATGTGGTCATTGACCCTTGCCCAGCAGTACCAGGCCCGTACAGAATGTTGATATCTTTGACCCCAGAACATCAATGGTTCTCAGTAATTGATTTATCTAACGATTTCTTCTGTCAGCCATTGGCTGAGGAGGACAGACATAGAGGATTTATTTTTTTGTGAACAAAAAGACACTTATAAAATAGTTACAACTTTGGGCTCTTTTGTTTATTTGATGAATAAAAGTGTCTAAAATTATTTTCGCCTGAATTATTCCCTTATATAATGGTTAAAATAATGTATATTAGATGCATCTGAACCTAACAAGTCCTACAGATCTAAAAAGCCCAGGGTGTACTGAAAAAACAAGGTATAACAAGTGATGCATAATATTGAAATAATGGACAAAACCTGCAATTAAGTGGGAAAAAATACAGGCGAGAATCCCAAAATAGAGCCCTCGGACGCCTAAGGGTTTTCAACGATATTAAAGCCCTCCACAAAACTCTGCATTGGTGTCATTTTTTTAATATGTTTTTATCATTTCCCTCTCCGAGTCTGAGCCCTCTGCCCCTCTGTCTCTTTTGATTCCGAGGTGGCCAGCATCTCTCCGTCTGTGCGTGTTTAGAGTGGACATGAATCAGATCTGGTTTTGTTCCATTCCTCTGCCGGTTTAGTCATGTTTAATGTAACTGGGCAGGCGGACAATGGGGAGAACCAAGTCGGTTATGATTCAATGATTTTCATCCAAAATTGATCTGAATAATCCACGTGGATACAAAACAGAAGGCTACATTTTACTGGACATTTTTGTTGCCAACGTCCGCTTCTAAGTCAGTGTCCCGCGGTCCTCACTTTGGGAACCCCTGATGACTAATCTATAGATCCATACAGGCTTGGCGTGGAGTGGCACTTTCGTTTACAACGGCTGTTGAAATCAACCCCCCACCTACATTTGAGCTTCAATATCACGATTGAAAGTAAAAGGCATCTGTGACAGAGCCAGTTACATAACCAACAAAAGGCTGTTTGTTTTTCCCTCAAATCTCATTACTACTACTGGTATCAATAGGTTTAATTCTGCCCTGTATCACACGTAATAATATACATATATATATATATATATATATATATATATATTACATGGATACATTTACTCAAGTAGTTTTTTTAAGTATTTGTGCTTTTTGGAGTTGGTTTATCACAGTACTTGATGTCGACAAACACAAAATGAACCGACTCCATTTGAACGTCGATCATTTATCAAATACAGATTTGTCCCGCATGTTTTTACGTCTTAGTTTTTATGTCAGGGTAGGGCTGGGCGATATATATCGATATTTAAGATGTATTGATATATTTTTTAATGAGATATGGAATTAGACCATATCGCGCATGTCGTGATATTTAAAATTCGGATAAGCTATAAAGTTAACAAAAAAGAAACGGGTATTTAGAAAAAGTTCATCTTAAACTGAGCCGTTTATTTTGTTATCTCTTTATATATAAATGCTTCCCTCAGATAAAGACTGACCTATTTTATTTTATAGGCTATCTTTATTCAAGATATGTTTTTTATTTAAATGTACACCTTGCGGAGCTTTGTTATACACGGTTTATGTTTACATTTTATAGTGAGTTTTCCATAAAACTACTCGTATTTGGCTTTGACTTAACATTTCATTTCACAGCTCTCACTTTGCGTAAAAAATATTGGGATATGACTTTTGGTCCATATCGCCCAGCCCTATGTCAGAGTGGGAAAATGCTAATTTGGTGTTGTTTTGTCGCTAGCGAGCCGGAGATTTCCAGGAAGTAACTGCGGTTATTCGTTCACACATAGCGACGTGTTTGGCATTAGGGCTGGGACAAAACATCGGACCGGATCGGAATACCAAGAATCGATACTTGATCAAGTCTCGCAGGCCCATTCATCCTGCACTCCTTTGTTTTCCAGGAACAGTTACGCAGCTATTTGTTACATGTTGTGTTAATGCACTTTTCAATCTCAACACTTCTATACTTGGTTTATAAACTTTAGACACTGTTGCCTGTTTTCTTTTCACACATTTGAAGGTAAACTCAGGCCCCCTGAGTATCGTGATACGCATCGGATCGAAAAGTGGATCGTCCCAGCCCAAATTGGTATCCACGTGTAGCACAAAAGGCTGTGACCGAGATGACCCTGTGATCCACATATGGTCTTTTATTTTTTGAAAGGCAAAACTTTTGTTCCATCACAAATAAGTTATTCAAAAAACTAAACAAGATCCTGTTTCCTAAAATAAATGGATTGGCATATCCGACCGGACATCTGCATATTCTCTGGTACTCGTTTCCTCTCACAGTGATCATCCTGCACAGAGCCAAAACACGCGTTCCCCGTGCGCCACCACAATAACATACTCCAAGTACTTCCGCGATGTGAGAAGTCTGCGTGTTGCTGAGCTGATGCGCAGTTTTGGAGGACGCAACGCGAGCAGCGCGGCAGCTGCGGAAGAAACGAGCCGAGGGAGAGATCAGGACCGAACTAACGCGATTTGAAAAAGAAACTAGTACTTTACTACCAGCAGATGCAAAACTAACGCGTTACTTTACGACGTTAACGTGATCGGAGTACTCTAACGTGTTACTAAGTAGCGCGTTACTCCCAACACTGTTTATAACACACAATAACAGCGTGGAAACACATCTTCAGCTTTTCAGTAAGTCGAGTTGTGCCTGTGTGTTTTATTGTTCTTGATGTAATAGTTTTATCATGCCTTGTTTTTGTATCTTGTATTTCCAGATTGGATCGTTTGGTGTGACGCACTTTGGGCAGCCTTGGTTGTGGTAAATGCGCTACAGAAATAAAGTTGACCTTGATCTATTTATCCCAATATATTACCGAGCGTAAACACGCATGCACACTGCACTTCACAAAGTCACAAGTATTATGACCAGAGTCCGGTCCAGTCTCCGGGTTCATCCCAATCTCTTCTCAGGGGTCAATAGTCTGATCTGATCGAATCAAAATCAGGCTCAACTCAAACTTGCTTTTGTCATTTTATCTAGCAGAAATAAATATCTCCAGGCCAAAAAATCCGAACTCAAACAAGTGACGCCGACTGCCAATGCATTCTGTGCTGGCGTCGATCTTCCGCTGCCAAATCGCTCGCGCGCGCACGACAGCGCACACACAGCCTGTCTTTCCAATTCAACAACTAAGGGTCAAGTTTCGGCGCTCGGAAAGGGGACAACAACAGCGACACGGACCCGTACCGTTTGAGCGAGGACGGCCAGGACATGCGGGGCTTCTTCAGCCCGGGGCGCAGCTTCTCCAGGGTCCGGTTGCGGCACAGGTAGCGCTCGCTGTCCGAGTTGAAGCGCTGCTTGATCCGTATGTGCGTGCGCGGCTGTCGCCACAGGTGCTTGGGCGGCTTGGCGAGTCCCGCTCCTTCCCTGGTCAGCGCGGCGCACTCCATGTCGGTCCAAGGCTTTGTTTTTCTTTGCTTTTGTTACGCACGTGGGGTTTGTTTGGGTGAGGGAAGTTGGGTGGAAGTTATTTGGAGGAGGAGGAGGAGGGAGATCGGTGCCGTCAGTGCGCGCAGAGGCAGGTGCGCGGAGCGGGGAGCATGGCGCGATGATGCTGTCGCCGAGTCGAGTGCCGAGGAGCAGACTGGCAGCGCCGACCAATGAGGCTCTCTTTCCCGCACTCTCCCACTCTCTCTCTCTCTCCTGTCCTCCCGCTCTCCTCAATCTCTCCCTAACGCACTCGCTCTCTCCCCCCTTTCCCTCTTTCTCTCCTTCTCTCCCCATCCCCCTTTCCCTTTTTTTCCTCACTCCATCTCCTTCTCTACCCCACCCCCTCCTTCTCTCCTTCCCCTCTTTCTCTCTCTCTCCCCCTATCCCCTTTCCATCCATCTCCCTCCCTCTCTCCCTCCCTCTCTCCCTCCCTCTCTCTCCCTTTCTTTGTCCTTAAGGCGAGACGCCGCAAGCAAAACTCTTTATCTTCCCTCAACGTTTCAGATTTTGGGCCAGATCTGTCTCTGACTATGTGCTTTCAGTTGAAAATACGGCCCAGTCTACAAAATAGTGCCGTTTATTATTTCACTTAATCAACTTTCCTCTATTGATTTATTTGGAAAGTCCCAACTCTGAAAATTAGAGTTGAGTCTGAGGTGACCGACCATCCTTTGCACCAAACTGCTGTCATTTGTGTTCGGCATTTTACCGGCGAATGCTTTGTAAACAAAAATATGCGGTTTTGAGCACATTTCCATCTGTCCCACTGGGCAAACTATCAAACACAGAACACACATACAGGATTACTCAAACGACCCCTGGCACGTTATGATTCAAACCTAATCGATCTCCTGTACGTCTTTGAGGAGGGAACCACCTCGAGACATGCACAAACAAACAAAAACATCTACGTTCAAGCTTCTGTTATCAATGTTCTGGTTTTGTGAACGAGCTTTTGGGGCCAATTGTATCAAACCATGTCCGTAGAGGTCTATTTCGAGCACCTATGGGCATTGACTTATTGTGCATGTTTTGTATTGATGGGGGAAACCGGAGCACCTGGGGTAACAGATGGAGATTTGTTTGCAAAGAATAGGGTTGCAAAGGGGCGGGAAATTCCTGATAAATTTCCGGAAATTTTACAGAAATTTTCAGTTTTTTTGCATTCATTGAATATACTATTAGTGGACTATTTGTCACTCATTAATTCGGTTTTTGATTAGATATGTGAGGACCATAAGACAACTTTCCTAAACATAAATTCTGCTTGATACAATCCGTCAGACCTCAGAGGCTCAGCAGGACGGGCCCGGTCGGTACTTGGATGGGACACCATTGAGACCACCAGGAAGCCTGGGGTGAAGGTAGTGAGTGGGTTGTTGGTCGAAGGGGCCGTTGGCACAGACTGGTTTCCTCGCTTCCGTCAGTCTACCCCAGGGCCGCTGCGGCTACAACAGTAGCTTACCAACACTGAGTATGGAGTGAATGAATATTGACGACAGTGTAGCGCTTTGAGAAACTTGGTAATACAGGCTTGTAAAGCGCAATACAAGTGTAAGGCATTAGTATTATTATTAATAAGCGCTGGGCTGCTTTTCGGCCCAGGGCACTCTTGTAAAAGAGATGTTTTCCTGGTTAAATAAAGGTTTAAATGAATGAAAAAACAGAAAAGTTTTATATAATGTTATAATTGTATCACTCATGGCACAGACTCCCAAAACTATATAATACTGTAATACTGCACACACGTAGTCAGAATCAGAATCAGAATTCGTTTATTGCCAAGGTTTGTGAACAAGGTTTACAAACTAGGAATTTTACTTGGTGCAAACGTGCGACATAAAACATATAACACAGAATTAAGATAAAAAATAAGCTAAGAACGTTAAACTATAAGGCTATAAGGGCATGCATAAAATAAAAAATATTAAATAAATAAAATAAAATAAAGTGACATATGTTAAGACAACAACAATTTGACAATGAACAACAGCGGGGTTGTATATACAGATGTCAATATACACAATATACACAAGGTGAATACAAATGTGGAACGAGTCCATTTTCAAAAGCTCTTCTGTATCAGCCACAAAACAAAACACTGTCCTCTTCAAACCCTGGTGTCAGACAGCGACGATCATTTCAATCAATCAATCAAAACTTTATTTATAGAGCGCTTTTCATACAAGATGTAACACAAAGTGCTTTACAGTGCTTAAAAATCATTAAAAATAATAAAAATCGTCCCCACCAGTAAATATACATAAATAACTACAACCCCACCACCCCCCACCCCACCCGCACACACAGACACACAGACACATATACGTACAGACAGCCCAGCAGTTAAAAGTCTTAAATAAAAATGGACATAGAGTTGAGTACGTAAGGCTGGGTACAGATGGACCGAAAGAGGAAACATCATCCAAGGAGCGTCTGCACCAGGAGCAGCCCATCGGCCACAGAGCGCCAACCCAGGGTACCCGGAGGAGGTGTAGGAGAGACGTCCTGCTTCCATCCAGGCACCCCCAGGAGAGCGCCCGCACGGCCACAGCCAACCAGTACTCCCGGGGCAGAGGGCTCCCTCAGAGGAACCACTAGGAAAACATAAAAAATAAATGAATAAAATAAATAAAAAATAAATAAATAAATATTTAATAAGAGATACATTAAAAACAGCTAAAACTGTGCGTGAAATAGCACAGGATAAAAGAGGGAAAATAAAGAAATAATAGAACTAAAACCGGTAAATAAGGTTAATATAAGTAAATATTAATTAAAAGCTAAACTAAAAAGGTGGGTCTTGAGCCTGCTCTTAAAAACATGAACGTTCTCTGTGGTCCTGAGCTCCTCCGGCAGGTCGTTCCAGAGGCGAGGGCCATAGTATTGGAAAGACGCCTCGCCGTGAGTCTTTCTGTTGACTTTAGGAATAACTAGGAGACCCCTGCCAGAGGAGCGAAGGGACCGCGAAGGCTCATATGGTAAAATCAATTCTGAAAGATAAGAAGGACCAAGACCATTAAGACATTTAAAAACCATTAAAAGAACTTTAAAATGGATCCTGAAACACACGGGGAGCCAATGCAGCAACTCTAAAACCGGTGTAATGTGGTCCCGCCTCCTGGTCTTCGTCAGGACACGAGCTGCTGAATTTTGTAAAAGTTGTAAACCTGAGATACTCTTTTTGGGGAGACCAGAAAGCAGGGCATTACAGTAGTCGATACGACTGGTGATAAAAGCATGCATTAGCGTCTCCGTGTTGGCCCGAGAGAGAATGGGGCGGACTCTGGCTATGTTCTTTAGATGGTAAAAACCTATCTTTGTGATATTCTTAATGTGTGGAATTAAAGTCAGCTCAGAGTCAAAAATCACACCCAGGTTCTTCACCTGTGAGGAAGGATTAAAAGACAATGATTGTAGTTTGGGTAAAAGTTTCTCTCTCTGGGCCTGAGGACCGATGACTAAAACTTCAGTCTTGTCCTGGTTAAGCTGGAGAAAGTTTTCTGCCATCCAGGATTTGATATCTAAAATGCAGTTAAAAAGTGCATCCATTGGCCTGGTGTCATCAGGAGACATGGAGATGTACAACTGTGTATCATCAGCGTAACTATGAAAGTTGACTCCATGTCTCCTGATGACATCGCCAAGAGGGAGCATATACAGGTTAAAAAGCACTGGGCCTAAAATCGAACCCTGGGGCACACCACATGTAATTCTATGGACCTTGGAGGAGCAGGTATCCACACTTACCATGAATGTCCTGTCTGTGAGGTAGGATGTAAACCATTGGTGGACAGCACCGGAGAGGCCGATGTGTTTTAAACGAGTTAAAAGAATAGTATGGTCGACTGTATCAAAAGCGGCGCTCAGATCCAGTAGAACCAACACTGTCAGCCTTTTGGAATCATAATTTAATCTAAAATCGTTTAAAATCTTTAAAAGGGCTGTCATGACACTTAAGTCTCCTGGGATAGACATTTCAGGGTATAACTATGAAAATAGATTCTTATGATGCAGTTTATATCTGTCTGTAAAGAAACAACCTTCAGTTGTGTTAATTCCCTGTTTATTCCTGTCAATTCCAATGGCAACATTTCCGACATTTAAAAATCGTGGAATTTTCCAACCCTAGGAAAGAGACCTGCTAATTGGGATCATAATCCGTTGTTGTTTACAACATGATTGCATCGATGCCCTTTTCCCCTGAGGATTCTGTAACAGTGAAGAGCTAAAGATACCTCTTTGGTGATTAAAACATGACGAGACCTTTACCAGATGACAATGTTAGAAAAAAAAGTTCATCTCTAATGTCGGACGCCGAATCTGTCTGGAGGACAAGTGGACGGACATTGACCTTTAGCGGCAGTAGCATGTACAGTGCCTTGCGAAATTATTCAGCCCCCTTGAACTTTGACCTTTTGCCACATTTCAGGCTTCAAACATAAAGATATAAAACTGTAATTTTTGGTGAAGAACCAACAACAAGTGGGACACAATCATGAAGTGAAACGAAATTTGTTGGATATTTCAAACATTTTTAACAAATAAAAAACTGAAAAACGTCCCAGTGTCAGGTCTTTTGCAGACTCCATCAGGTTTTCTTCCAGAATGGTCCTGTATTTGGCTCCATCCATCTTCCCATCAATTTGAACCATCTTCCCTGTCCCTGCTGAAGAAAAGCCCAAACCATGATGCTGCCACCACCATGTTTGACAGTGGGGATGGTGTGTTCAGGGTGATGAGCTGTGTTGCTTTTACGCCAAACATAACGTTTTGCATTGTTGCCAAAAAGTTGGATTTTGGTTTCATCTGACCAGAGCACCTTCTTCCACATGTTTGGTGTGTCTCCCAGGTGGCTTGTGGCAAACTTTAAACCACACTTTTATGGATATCTTTAAGAAATGGCTTTCTTCTTGCCACTCTTCCATAAAGGCCAGAGTTGTGCAGTATACGACTGATTGTTGTCCTATGGACAGAGTCTCCCACCTCAGCTGTACATTTCTGCAGTTCATCCAGAGTGATCATGGCCTCTTGGCAGCATCTCTGATCAGTTTTCTCCTTGTATGAGCTGAAAGTTTAGAGGGACGGCCGGGTCTTTGTAGATTTGCAGTGGTCTGATACTCCTTCCATTTCAATATTATCGCTTGCACAGTGCTCCTTGGACTGTTTAACACTAGAACTCTCAAGGCCGTCATTTTGACGGTTCTCAATCTTTGATGTGAAATTACTTTGTTTACGTGGATCAATGGCGTTCCTAGCCTTTTGACTTTTCGTGTATATGCATGTACTTCATTCCCATGTTGCTATGTCGATGTAATAATAAAACATAAAAGAGATCTGAGTCATTATTCCTTTAACTCCCACATCCGTCAATTTGACGGCTCTATTAATTGCAATGTATTTTATTCCCGCCGCTGACCCGGCGTTCGCGGGTTGCCCATAGCAACCATCATTCCACGGCGCCATTGATAATTCTGGTTACCGGTACAAATGGCTGTCAGAAATACTAGGATTAGATACTCTGTACAAGAGGTACTAAATATCTTAGAGAATGTGAGAGAGGCTGATTCGGGAGGAGAAGGAGAGTTTGATGCTGACTGGTCACTCAATGGATCAGATAATTCAGACACCGAGGACGAGCAGCCGCCCCCCGCTAAGAGGAGTCGTGTCGTCCGCTCCACTAGAGGTGGCGACACAGTTCAAGGTATTGGCCTATAATAAAATATAAGCTATTATAGCTTGATATAGTTATGAGTTTTAGGCAGGGAGTTGAAATCAATAAACTAAATAAGGTAATATCTTATAGCTGCTCCCCCGCTGTCAGCACCAGCTGCGGCAGAACCGGCGGCAGCGCAGCCTCTGGAGTCACCTGTCCCAAACCCACCGCTCTCAGAAGGGCAAGAGCAGGGAAAGGACGGTACAGTGTGGACTGTGGTCCAGGAAGAGGAGCGAGGGCGGCGACAGAGCCAAAACGTCCTGACAGAGGCTGAGGGACCCACAGCGCGCGCAAAGCTGAGAGTCCAAGACGCCTTGACTGCGTTCACGTGCCTTGTGGATGCCGAAATACTGGAGCACATACGGGACTGCACTGTGTCCGAGGCCCGCAGAGTTCTTGAGGATCATTCGTGGGACCTACATTTGGACGAACTGAAGGCTTTTATTGCGCTGGTCTACGTGCGCGGAGCAATTGGTGGGAGAACCCAGGAGCTATCCAACTTTTGGTCCGCTGAATGGGGTGTCCCTTACTTCAAGGAGACCATGTCCAAGAATCGCTTTCAAAGCATATTGCGTTTCCTGCGTTTTGACCAAAAGGACACACGGCTGGCACGCCTTGAACAAAACAAATTTGCCCTTGCAAATGAAATGTGGGACGGTTTTGTAAATAACTGTATCCTCAGCTATAAACCTGGCCCCGACATCACCATCGATGAGCAGCTTTTACCAACGAAAGCTCGTTGTCCGTTCACTCAATATATGGCAAACAAGCCAGATAAATTTGGCATCAAGTTTTGGGTCGCTGCTGACGTTGCAACAAAATACATGCTCAACAGCACACCATATTTAGGGAAGGATGAGACGCGCTCTCCAGGTCAGCGGCTCGGGGAGAGCGTGGTGCTCAAACTGACGGAGCCTTTCACTGGAAAGGGAAGAAATGTCACAACGGACAATTTTTTCACCTCTGTCCAACTGGCGAAGGCTTTGCAGGCAAAGAAAACTAGCCTTGTTGGGACAATGAATAAAAGCAGACGAGAGCTTCCTCCCTGTGTCCAACAACAAATGCCGCTGTTTACCACCAAAGTGCTGAAAAACGGCCAAACCACGCTGACCATCTACCAATGCAAACGGAAAAAAAATGTTTGCATTTTGAGTACGGTGCATACGTCAGCTGGCACCCTCAGCGGCTGTAAAGCCAAACCCGAGCCAGTGGTTTACTACAACCACACCAAAGTGGGCGTTGATGTGCTGGACCAAATGGTGAGAAAGTACTCCGTGAAAGCGGCAACAAGAAGATGGCCTGTCGCAGTATTTTACAACATGCTGGACATGGCAGCTGTAAACGCCTGGGTGCTTTATAAAAAGTGTCTGGGCCAGAAAACATCCCGCCGTAACTTCATCCTGATGTTGGCCAACGAACTGCGCGCAGACCACTTGCGCGTACGGCAGCCTCTCGTGGAGCCCGTGTCCGCACCACTGTCCGCGCCCCTTTCTGCACCTGCTCCTGCCTTGGTACAGACGGCGGACAGAAGGCAGTGCCAAGTTCGGAAGAACTGCTCCAAAAACCGGTCCAAAACCGCTTGCATGAGGTGCCAAAAGGTGGTGTGTGGGCAATGCGCTGGAGCAGTTATGGTGGTGTGTTTGAATTGTAAATAACATATTTTAATTTCTGTAAATATCTTCTTTTATCGATTCTGTAATGATTAATTATTTCTAATTATATACTGATTGAATTTGTTAATGTTTTACTTATTTTTCATGTTTTATTGACCTATTTACAATTGATATTTCGTCTTTCCAATCGCATGTACATATTTCGTTGCCTTGTTTATTTCGCCACCAATTTATATTGCAATTATTTGTACATAATTATTTTCTAATGTCTTGTATTGTATTTAAAATGAAATAACAATCCAGTAAACAATTTTTATTTGGCCTATCTATCGTGTCCTTCTTGTTTTACAACATTCTTATTTGAGTATGGTATAGCTAATCATCATTATAATAAATCCACAACTGAAGTTTAATGAAACAAATGAATTTATTACATTTCATAAACAAACAAAAACGGGTAAGAATCATTTTAGACGATGACGTCATCACCTGTGCGCAAACCGTCAAATTGACGGCTCTGGGAGTTCTAGTAGTTACAGAATTCTGGTAGGCCTAGTGTTAAAGCTTGGGAAATCTTTTCGCATCCAAATCCGGCTTTAAACTTCTCCACAACAGTATCTCGGACCTGCCTGGTGTGTTCCTTGTTCTTCATGATGCTCTCTGCGCTTTAAACTGACCTCTGAGACGATCACAGAGCAGGTGCATTTATACGGAGACTTGTTCACACACAGGTGGATTCTATTTATCATCATTAGTCATTTAGGTCAACATTGGATCATTCAGAGATCCTCACTGAACTTCTGGAGAGAGTTTGCTGCACTGAAAGTAAAGGGGCTGAATCATTTTGCACGCCCAATTGTTCAGTTGTTTATTTGTTAAAAATGTTTGAAATATCCAACAAATTTCGTTTCACTTCATGATTGTGTCCCACTTGTTGTTGGTTCTTCACCAAAAAATACAGTTTTATATTTTTATGTTTGAAGCCTGAAATGTGGCAAAAGGTCAAAAAGTTCAAGGGGGCCGAATACTTTTGCAAGGCACTGTAGCTGTTTATGCTAATCCTCGCGGCATGTAAACATGCTTTCTGTGGAGACAAATGTCCTTAACCTTATCTCTTGTATTGTGCTGGTGTCACCCAGACCCGTGTCTCCATGCGATCTATGCGCATGTTGGTATTTAGCCGCGCCGGAGAAAAGGCCATGACGCTGATGATGCTGTGGGGAGGGAAAACAAGGCGCTTTCAGTCGAGTCGTGATTCATCTGGCTGTGTTATTTGCAAAAGCCAGTTACTGACCTAAAAGGTGTTGGACAATCGGCAACAATGAGCACCTGGCAACCCCCACGCCAACTACAGAGGCTAGGTGGAGCCCCGTCAGAGAGTCTCCTCCAAGATGCAGAGCATTAAGAGCGTTTCTTACATCAACCCTCGCTGAAGCCAACACTTACGCAGCAGTGATTCTCGAGACGCTTGGCTGTCGTAAGAGCACCCATGAGAAACAATACTCACAAAGAAAAAAGGCTCAAGTCATAGCAGCTTGGAGAAAATGAGCCAGAAAGGTGCTGTGAAAAAAGAATCGCCCAACAGGCACGATTTTGCAGCTTTTGCCAAACAAAAGCTGCAAAAAGACTCAGATAATGGCAACAACCAGAATGATAGTGCACAACCGTGGTTCTCAACCTTTTCACCTCTACATACCATGTTATACATCTTTAACCCAGAGGTCTTATGTTATAATGTGTCCTATATCAAAAGAGCTCTTTTATTAATACTAATTCAGGAACGCTGATAGGATCGTGCAGGTAATTATGTTGGCCACAAGAACCTTCTAAATAAAACATATTCTCCTTGAAATCAATATAATAATGATCAGTATGTTAAAGCATATGCAGAAAAGGGTAAAGCCGAAAGATCTCCAATCTCCTCCTCTCTTCCGTCTGCCTCCTCAGGACAGGCACAGATGTTATGTGGATCGGCTAAATGTACATTTCAAGGGAAAACATTGTTGACACATTCTGAAATGCTGCGTGTGTTGCCGCCGCTCGATCGCTATCGCACATTGCATTATTCATTCACTCCATGCTTGGTGATGTTAAGCTACAATTGTAGCCACAGCTGCCCTGGGGTAGACTGTCAATCCTCCCACCACCACTCACTCACTCACTCCATTCACGCAGGCTTCCTGGTGTTCCCAAACAGTCTCCCATCCAAGTACCGACCAGGCCCTTCCTGCTGAGCTTCTGAGGTCTGACGGGACGGGGCAAAGCAAAGGCCCTTTTCATGAGAACTCCATCTGCTTTATCAACCGCGCTCCACAGACAAGTGTCGCAACTGTGGAGAGCCATTACGTTCTGCAACTGTGTCTAAATGCACAGTTGCAACACTTCCCGCGTAATAAAGCATCATTACAAATGCTTTACTCTGTAACAAAGTCAATCTTTGAATTCATTTTTTTTAATGTAATGTCGAAACCAACTTAAAGACCAATTCCAACAATCAAATGGAATGATTTTTGATCATTTATCCCTATTTGGATTTGTCATATCAATCTTAGATTTATGTACAAGAACATCTGCAGAGTACGGGCTGGAAACTCCTGAGGTGGTAGAGAATGACCGAGCCCAGACCCTGGAGGACTTCCAGATCCAGGCCCACAGAACGTTAACCGTGGTGGTGGACAAAGAGCCGAGGGAAGCTGTTGTGGTTGACATATCTCGTTATTACATCATTACGTCAGGATCCATTTAGACCAACAATCTACTGCAAAGGTTTCAAAGGAAGAGCTCTTTTTGTCTATTCGCCTGCAGTGTCTGGCCTTCAGTTATAAAAGAAGAACCACAAATATACAGAGAAGCCCTTTGAAAAACCTGAATGATGCCTTGTGTTGGACTTTTCCACTCCTACTGTGGGACGTGGCGTCTTTGTGTTCATTTGCAATACCCCTGTCCCCCCCCCCCCCCCCCCCCCGGGTGTATATGTCCACGAATGCTATTGGCATAGCAGCAACATGCCGTGGAGATAACAAGCTCCTCTTTTTGACCCGGGCTGGAGGAGAATGGATGAACCTTTCACGACGTTACATAACCACACACACACACACACACACACACACACACACGCTTTCTTCAAAACATATTGTGTGGGGCGGAAAAAAGGAAAGGTGAAACGCAAACGCGCTTCCTTTTCCTTTAATGGGGTGATTATCGAAAATGCCGGGGCCACGCGTTGACTGGAACCAACAGAAGGGTCATGCATACAGCCTGAGTATGTGCAACACTGGCCTGATTTACTAAGCCATTTGCAAGTAGTACTTCAAATTAGCAAGTGCCATTGTGTGGGCGTGTTGCACACTATTAACTTTAACTATTAGAAGCTCTGCATATTCTTAGTGATGCACACCTGATATGTAAATGACCCACAGTTGCAGCTAAAGCCTTTTAGGCCTGGAATAGCACAACTGTGGGAGTCTGTTATTATTTTATTCTGATGGCCCATAAGTACCACCTGGAAACATCCCGGCTTTGGCCAACCCTACAGGAGTTTCCACACAACCTAAACTAGCTCCCGATGGTCTCCTGACGCCGGACTGACGTGTTCATGAGTGAGACTGTGGCCTACGGTTCTGACACTGGTGCAGAATATTTGATCCCCAGAATGAGAAATGATCCGAGAGTTCCAATCTGCCGCCGTAAAATTCTCTTTGCGATATCCTCCGCTGTTCAGGGATAAGCCCATGTCTCACACCAACAGACACATATTACGTGGCTGACGGTGACTGGCAACATGCTCAAAACAAAAGGCTTCACCGGAGGAAACCGTGTTCACCGAGGAAGGGTCTATTTATTCCAGAGCTAATGGCTGATGTTAAAAGAGAAAAAGTAGAAACACTTCATGACATGCCGATTTATTCATGTATTTATTTATCTATGTCAGACACTGCTAACTGACCTTTGGCAAAAAACCCAAAACGGTCATTGTCCAATCATACCTCATAGCAACCGTTGCTACCAGACGTTCCTCGCATTTATTTGGGCACATTGGAATAAAGGTAAGAAAAACTACAGTGAAATGAGTAGAGGTGGGAGATATATCGTTTAGACGATAATATCGAAATTGTGTTCTGGACAATATGCAAAAATGGATATCGAGATAATATTTCATAATTTGTACAATACGACCCCCAAACATGAAAAGAGCAGAAGGAAGTTAAAGAGAAAACAAATAACGCACACTATAACCTTCTAAACAATTATATGCAGCGACTTCAATACTGTCGGGTTTGGTTTGACTGTATTTTATGTTTTTTTTGTACAAAATCACAATCGTTCCTCAATTGCACACGCGTACGCTGCGACTAATTTGCAAAACAACGACGGAGTTCTTACCTGTGTGTTATGGCGTTTCTTAGGTTGAAGCAACAATCCAAAAACATAAAGAGTAAAGCTGATGTACGATTAATAAAATAGCTGCTAAAAAAGGCCAAATCTGCGTTGTTTGCGAAAAACTGAAGTCTAAAGTTAAACATTTTTCTTAACCGTCTGTGGCGTCCTCAAGTGGCGAGCTTCGTGATTGTATCGTTAGAAACTTGGGTTGTATAATATAATGAGTCCAAAAGATGGAATACATTTCCCCAAGAGATCCACCGGAATAGCCTCCGAACAGGGCTTCTTTTAACTTCTAAACATTTGTATTTATTATTACGGGGAACTGCCCATGATGCCTCAGTGCCCCTGACGCCTACGTCATTAGAGCGTGCCGTTAGTATGTTACTGTCAATCACTTGTTATCTAGCTTCAAGCGCAACAACACAAAAATGAGCGAAGAAAGCGAAAATACAATAATACCGGTGGATTACTCGGATATTCTTCGTTTTTTGGACGACTCCTCGCGACGGGACTTTTTTGCTGGCGACACAAGATGAAGTGTGGAAGCTGCCGTGCGTTTATGTACGTAAAGAGGACGCGATGCTTCTGAACGCGGGTGAGTTTGTTTACGCCACGGTGGCCACGGTTAGCAGGACATAAACGACTCCTTTATGCTCTCATATCATTTGGGTGAATGCATTGTTAGATAATCTGCTGTTTCATAGTCAGCTGTTTAAATTATGTTTTGGAGCGGTTAGACTTTTGCCTTAATGTTGGTCTGACGCTCTGGGAATAAGCGTTGTTTGCAATGCTTGTTCCGTGAGTATTTGCTGATACGTGGTCACATGCTTCTTTTTAGTCTGACAAGTGGTGGCAAATGCATTTAGTAGATCTGATAGTAAAAATAAAAAAGCACGAACACTTTGTGCAACAGCCCCACCTAGAGTTTACATCACCAGCCGCCACTACAATAATAGGTCAGATGCAAAAGACCAACCGGACCTTCTTTGCCAGTTTGCACACATTTCTTTGAAGGATTGCAAAAATATCGTCTGAATATAGATATCGAGATATTGAAAAAAAATATCGAGATATTCATTTTTGTCAATATCGCCCACCCCTAGAAATTAGTCCAAATCTCTATGGACAAAGCTCTGCTGGTTGCTCACACACACCGCAGAGGAAGAGATCATTTATCGTAAGGAACAAAATGGTTTGGCAGCGTGACATGACCTTGAGTTCTCTGCACCATCAGTTAATGCCTGCTTGTTCCAGGTTCGGGCTGAACGATTTTTAGCATTTTCTGTCAAGTATTGCATTACGCGAGCAATTTCTTTGGAGGTTTGAACGCGCAGAGGGATTAGCATACAAGAGGAGACAGAGGTTTAGTCTGATTCGAGAATCCCATGCATTTATACCACAAGGCCCAGTGAGGAAAGAGATTTGAATATTTCATTGATTGCAATCAATAGCAGCTCTTGTTGGTGGAATGTTATGTGTCGCAAAGGGGCCCTTACTATATGTGTGTCTCCATAAGTTTCTATGGCACATTTCAAGTTGTAGTTCAGAGTCTTATTCTGTCTCAAAGCTGGTTTTCCTGTAGTTAGAGTTTTACACACATATCCTGACATGCAGGAGATTCTTGTAAGAGTTTAGCACTTTCACATTTCAGTGCTCAGTGTCTATGCTCTTGCACAAGTTTCAAACGTGAACCATGAACTGAATCTTAAAGGCCTTTTACCTTTTTTAATTGTTTTATTCAAAATGGAGCTTGTTCATTTTAAATTGTTTGTTGTCATCCAAACATATTCCAAAGTTTTCAAACACATTTGTAGCATCACAGTTTTTCACAAGGATGAGTTAATGGGTGCGTTTCAGTGCCTTGGTAATGTTAGCATCCACCAGTGGTTGGTATGAATGTCATTTCCGGGTTCATGATCCCTCAGAATAAGTTGAAAACTTCACGTCCAAAGGGCACGAATCACACCACTTTTTTGTCCTCGTGGACAGGTGCTGTCATATCTGCGATACCACCTCCTATTGGCACAAAGAACGATAGAGTATTGACTCCTATGGAGACTTTACATCTGCTGAAAGCCTGGATACAACATATATTATTGTTTCTACAGATGGAGTGTCCTCCGTTGACATCTCTGAGGGTGGTATCATAGTTCAACCACACTGATTTTTAAAGTTTGAGCACAGAAGAACTGAAGAGGCTGCTGCTGCCACTCTGCTCGCCCCGCGAGGGCGTTTAGGAACAAGCTCTGTGGGAGGAGCCTGATATGCCCTCATGGATTCTCAGTCGACTTGGGGTCAGTAATGTCAATGTGGAGGAGAGATAAATAGCCCTGGATTCAAGATGAATTTCCAAACTAATTGCAAGTCAGAAAAAATGCAATTACAGATTATCCCAAATGGTCCCGTCCTAGTGCAGGCGGAGCATACACTTTAGTCCACAAGGTTCCTACTCCTTTTCTCTCAGTGAGCCCAGTTCCATCAGTGGACACATCAGTGGACACATCAGTGGACACATCACTGGACACATCACTGGACACATCACTGGACACATCACTGGCATCAACAGCCTTTCCAACACAAAAAAAGTATGCAAGTCCTCATTCTTAAACACAAGAGATATTCAAATATCTGCATCAATGCAAAACAAATTCCATCCATAATCACGATTCTTTCATCGCGGTTTGGAACACCTTTTGCTCTTAGGGCCCACTATGAAGTTTTGGGAACCCCAGTCTGAGGTCCTGACCTTGAGGTTGGGAATGGCTGCTTTAGGCTACTTCTGATACATCACCAAAGCATTGGCGACTCACACATTCCCAGAGAAACTCCCGGACTCCCAGCGTTGGCCGTGTAAATCAGCGGTGTACTTACCGGACATCGTCGTGGCTGGCCAGCGCCTCCGAGTACAGCACCTCCAGTTGGGCCAGGGGCAGGTTATGTGCCGACAGCGCGGGCCGCCGCGAGTCCGTGAAGTGCCCCTGACAGGAATGCCTCCGGGACAAAGGGGGCAGCAGCAGTGGGCCTGAGAATCGCCGCCGCACTGCATGATGGGAGAGAGCAAGAGACTCCAGGCGATCCTGCAGAGAGACAAGAGAGAGAGTAGGATTTGTATGGACTCAATCAATCAAGTTTTATTTCTAAAGCGCCTTACAACAACCAAAGGTGACCAAAGCGCTGCACACAATTTAAAAAGGAGTACAAATCCTTAATGAAAACATGAGCTCAGTTTTCAGCTTTTTGGACCAGATTGATGAACGTATAGATAGACCTTCACCTGGAAACAAATAACACTTCCCGACCTTCATCAGATGTTTAAAGACTGCACTGATTCAACATTTCTCCTCTCAAAAATCTCTAAATGCATCTGCACATTTGCCAGCCTTTTTAAAAAAAAAAGTATGCTTTATTATAAGGGTACATGCATTGATATATAATTCATTATGACATCATGTATAGGGAGGATCGTTGTGGTTGATTTTCACCGGATGTTTTGGTGAATGGTGGGCAAACAGCTGATTTTTCCAGGCGTCAAAGGCTGTTCATTTAAATCACTGATCTTTTTACAGAAGCCATGCTCTGTTTGTGAACATTGTTTTGACCCACCATAGAACTATCATTATCTACAGTGGGAGGAAAATGTGAGTACACCCTTTGGAATTTCTTACATTTCTGCTTAAATTGGTCGTTAATGTGGTCGGATCTTTCTTAAAATCAAAAGAATTACTAAACAGTGTCTGAACAAACAAACGAACCCCATTCTTGTTCTATGTTTTATGTATTGTAGACGTGTCAGAGATGTTGGCATGTGCCAGTGAATTCTATGAGTCTTTAGCTGACACTCTAGGGTTCTTTTTACCTCATTGAGTATTTGTGTCATGTGTCCTTGGAGTCATCTTTACAGGACGGCCACTCTTTGGAAGTGAAGCCAAACTGTTTCCATTTATGGACAATTTTTCTAACCGTGGATTTATGAACATCAAGACTTTTAGAGATGGTTCTGTAGCCTTTTTCAGCTTTATACAAATCAATAATTCTTGATCGTAGATCTTCAGAAAGCTCTTTTGAGTGGGGCCATGGTGCACATTCGACACAAGAGACAATTCCTAACTAGTGTGTGTTTTTCAGCTTTGAGCCACACCTCAGTGTTTGGACTTCAGGTTGGCTCACACCCGACTCTAAATGTCTGCATAAACTTGTCTAATCAGCTCTTGGAGCATCCTTAGCTAGAGGGTGTACTCACTTATTCCACGCTGTCCTGTGAATGTTTACATGTTATTGCCAATATAAACATGATAAAATGTAAATGGGTGGTATTAGTTTAAGCAGACACTGTTTACTCATTCTTGTGATTTTAATAAAGATCAGACCACATTGTATTACCAATTTAGGCAGAAATATAAGAAATTCCCAAGGGTGTACTCACTTTTTCCACCCATTGTATTTAATACATTTGTGTTGCCCACACGGTGATCCGCCCTATTTATTCATCATAACTCCATGCATGACTTCATCGTGTATTAACATGAGTTCATGAGTTTATTATTAAATACTCATTAATAGGCAATGAACTCACTCATGAGTGAGTAATTAATAACAGTTTTTTTCTCATAACGCACTTTTCATTCCAAGAAATCTCAGAGTGACATTTAAAACACAACAATAAAACTACACAACATTTAGCACTTAAAAGCTTTTCTAAATACAGTTGTGCTCAAAAGTTTGCATACCCTTGCAGAATAAAACTGGCCATTCTTTTTGGCAGAAAGCCTCCAGTCCCTGTGATTTCCTTGCCGTCTTGCATAAACTGCACGTTTGAGATCTCCCCAGAGTGGCTCAATGATATTGAGGTCCTGAGACTGAGATGGCCACTCCAGAACCTTTACTTTATTCTGCTGGAGCCAATGAGAGGTCGACATGGCCTTCTGCTTTGGATCGTTGTCATGTTGGGACGTCCAAGTGCGTCTGCATTCATCCTGCCATCAATGTTGACCAAGTTCCCTGTAGCTCACACATCCCCAAAACATCAGTGATCCACTTCCGTGTTTCACTGTAGGAATGGTGGAACGTTCATCACAGGCCTTGTTGATCCTCCAAATGTAACGTTTACAGTGAAGATCCCGGAGAGGCATGAGTTCTCATAGGTATGATGGCCGCTGATACATTCATGAGGGAGAAGGAGAATTTTGTATTGCATATAGAAGGGAACTGGGAGCAAGAGAGGGAGTAATGATAAGAAGAAGAAGAATCATGATGAATTATGTACAGAAGGGACAAAGACCGAGCTTTGTATAAACCTGGAATACCAATACCTGTAATTTAGGAAAGGCTGAATAACACAGAATTGTTATTCTGTTTAAGGAATATTCTCACACATCCCTTTTAAAATGTT
Source organism: Proterorhinus semilunaris (assembly GCA_021464625.1). NCBI lineage: Eukaryota > Metazoa > Chordata > Actinopteri > Gobiiformes > Gobiidae > Proterorhinus > Proterorhinus semilunaris. Next base: position 34,253,736 of record CM038351.1, read on the forward strand.
TAGTCAAATATTCTAATAATAATAATAATAATGCCTTACACTTATATTGCGCTTTACAAGCCTGTATTACCAAGTTTCTCAAAGCGCTACACTGTCGTCATTATTCATTCACTCCATACTTGGTGGTGAGCTGCTGTTGCAGCCACAGCTGCCCTGGGGCAGCCAGTCTGCGCCATCGGCCCACCACCTGCCACTCACTCATACACCAGGGTACGCAGACACTGGAGGCAAGGAGGGTGAAGTGTCTTGCCCAAGGACACAACGACAATGTGCACCTTCAGGAGGCGGGATTCGAACCCCCAACCTTCCGATCACGAGACGACCCGCTCTACCATCTGCGCCACCGTCTGCAGTTAGTTTCTCATTAAAGCATCATTGGAGATTCTATTTTGGCTGTTTGTGATTATACCACTTATGACAAGTCACAAGAAGTGTTAAACTTGTTTTAGGTTGCTCTCTTAAAACAATGAAAATGATCAATGATGCAACGCTTTAAGTTAAGGCACGCATTCAGAATCAAGTCACAATCAACTAATGAGTTCATCTTTTTTCTGTACGTTTATACAAAGCGTGGTCTGTTTCTTCCGCACAAACAATTCTTCATAATCATTAATGAGTTTGTTGCCTCGAATGAATTAATTGTTTTTATTATTTGGTCATGAAGCCTGAGGATATCATGTTAATTTATGGATTACCCTAATTCCTAGCCTGATTTATTGAGCCTTGAAACCAAAAGGTGTAACAAGGCGGAATCTGAGTTTTCCAGATTCTTTTGACAGTATCTACTACTTTATAATGATGTCATGAAAACAGACGCTGCCAGTGACACTGTCTCTGGATGCTCGCCATGGAAAACTGTTATGTAAATGAAGACAATAATGGAGGACACAAATAGAACATACGTGACAGTCACTCCATTGTCATCGCTCGTGCATCCAGTGTACGAAGCCACAACCAAAACATATCGGTCACGTCTCGGTGAATAAAACATGAGTGGCCATTATCATCTGTAAACATGACATGACTCCCCGGGCTTGCCGTAGATTCACATGTTTAATCACCGAGTTACGGCAGTAACTCACGATACAAAATGACTCCAAGTTGTGAAAAACAAAAATGGTGCTTCTATTTATGAGCTCAGAACTTTCGAAGACGACATGCTTAGAGAGGGGTGCAAAAAGGATGACGACCTGGTAAATGTTGTCTTCCATTTATTCATGTATTTATGTATTCTTTGAACAACATGAAGTATACATCAGACACGTACAGTAAGTGTTTTGGGATGCAGTGTTATGAAATATTACCATTTAACCAGGGCTTGACATTAACATTGTTGGTCACCGGCCACTGTGGCTAATGGTTTTCAAAAGTTACAAGCCACCAATGGATTTCACTAGCCAAAACTAAAACATAATAGATTTACATTGAAAACTTTATATAAAAAGGAACCAACAATAAAAAACTGCTTATTTTAAATGTATTGCTGTTATGTAGTACTGCAACAAGGTCCCTGGTAAGTCCTAGAAGGCTAACATATTTACTCAACAGAACAGCAACAGACGTCCAAACTCATAGAGAATATCAGGTCTAAACCAGTGCAAAACATAACCGTAAACAAGGTCTACAACTACAGTGACACCCCCTATTTGCGGCAGTCGGAACAGTACATTATTTGCTTAGCGTTATTGTAGAACAGCCACTCTCAACTGTTTACAGCCGAGCCGGCTCTGGGGGCGGGTTTTGACGGCGGGCTCAGACCAATCAGAAAAGGCGCTCTCCAGGCAGTGCTCATGGGAGTTGTAGTCAGCATTACAGAGTAATGCTATATCAATGTGAGCAGCGTCTTTGAGAGAAGTACAATTCACAATGAACTGGATACGTTTAACCCGCCACCGTGGCTAGTTAGGGAGACAGCTTTACCCACCACAGCCAAAATCTACCCGCATGTGGGGAGTGTTAATGTCAAGCCCCGCATGGAACGTTGCCATAGTAAATTGCCATGTTAGGGGGCACTAGCACTCTGCCTGAACACACTAATGGGGAAGTCGGGGTGAGGTGGGAGCGCTGCCTTTGCAATGAACCCAGGATCAGTACCACGCACGAGGACACGGTGAGGTATGGTGATCCACAAGTCTACTAAGGTAAGATGGGCCCTTTTGAGCTTGGTTGTACATAGCATGTGGTTGTCAGAGTTGTACAACATGTTCTGTGGGACAATGAAGATTGCTGAAAATCAAGCAGGCTGGAGGTGTATTTTGAAAAAGCCAGGTAAAGAGTTAGGTCCATTTTGTTTTTACTTTGACATTAAGATTTGTATGGACACCATCATAAAGAAGACCCGATAGCAGTGGAGTTGTTGTCTTCGGCTCAATCGTCCGCAGGTGCATCTACTATTCCAACTAAGTGGGGCACAAATGGAAAAATCCATGCCCCCTCCACTGCTCAGGTCCCAGCTCGTTCGCGGTTCAGACGGGAGGGCGGGCAATGGGGCGAGAAGAGGACCGATTTGGACAAAAACAACGGCATAATGACACAGAAGAGTGCGGCCGTCACCCACCGCAGCCCGCCGAGGGATCGATACGCCCATTTTCTTTTAGTTTAGTTTAGTTTATTTGTTTATTTGAGCAGTACACATAGTGCTCAAAAGGAGTGGGCTGAAGCAAAAGCTTATGAGCGCCCACCCCCAAGTGCAATAAAATAAATAAAAGAAGAACATTACAAAACATTTCAAGCAGCTACATTCGTACAGACCAACTTACAAAACAATATATGAACTGTTTATACAATTAATTGAAACAACGCACAACTACAACAACGATCTTTTTTCATGCACGATATCCAGAACAAAGCAGTCAAAATAAAATAAAAATGTGATCCTTAATATATTTCTTTCAGATTTTTACCCTTGATAACCGAGAGTTACTTTTATGTTATGAAGGTACATTAATAGGTATTATACTCCGAGATCTTGATACTTCCCAGTTGTCATTACCATTCTCAGTATAATTTTAATTTGGGTGTAATTTTCATAATCATTATTATTATATATTTATTTAATTGAGTTATATGTGAAGTATGCTGTAGCCCTGCATAGTGTGGTGCATTAAAAAGCCAAAGTGTAGAGCGGGCCATTTGAAGAGAGCAGTAACTCCCAATCAACAAACCCCCACACGGCTGCCCTAACAGCTGATTTTGTAGAATATGTTCCTATGCTGAGTGGTGCATTAAAAGACAAGGTTTAGAGCCCGTTGGGAGGGTCCCTCTCAACAGATCCATAACCTGCCAACCCTAATTCTCCATTTGTGAATTTGAGCAATAGAATGACAACCGTTCCAAGCAGCAACACTCTTCCAGATTATAGAGGAAACAATACACATAATTGATCCCACTGCTCCCCCTAGTGGCAACACATTTCTTCTTGTCTGTATATTTCAAAAGTCTTTAGTTTGTATTTATATTTAAACAGGTTGATGTTTGGACATCGTTTCAACTCCATCTCCAGTTTATTCCACAATTGTACACCATTAACTGTTGGGCTAAAACTTTTCAAAGTTGTGCTATGTTTCTGAATCCTAAAGTTTAATTCATCACGTAAATCATAACCACCAGTACGTTCTTGGAACCTTCTTTGTATTTGGATTGGTAACAATTTATACCTTGCTTTGAATAACATCTGTACAGTTTGGAACTCAACAATGTCACAAAACTTCATGATCTTTGATTTTAAAAATAATGAGTTTGTGTGGTCCAAAAACCCAACTTTATGAATTACTCGGATAGCTCTTTTTTGCAACAATATTATTGGTTTAACTGTGTTTTTATAAGTACTACCCCAAACCACAGTACAATAATATAAGTAGGGCAAAATCAGAGAATAGTATAAGATATGTAGAGCTTTGATGTTTAAAATGTGCTTTGCTTTTGCTATTACTGAAATGCTTCTAGACATTTTCGTAGATATATATTTAATATGAGATTTCCAAGTAATTCTGTCATCAATAATCACACCGAGAAATTTGATTTCATGCACTCGCTCGAGAACAACACCCTCTATCTGAGTCGCTTCCTGAGCATTGGAATTACAGTTGCCAAATATCATCATTTTGCTTTTATTTAGAGATCATTTATTTTGTTTGAACCACTTGTTGACACTTTTGAGTTCCCAGTTGACAATCCGACACAGCTGCTGTAAGTCGTCTCCTGATGCAAAAATATTTGTATCGTCAGCAAACAAGATAAATTTAAGTACTTCAGACGTTTTACAAATGTCGTTAATATACATATTAAACAATTTTGGGCCTAGAATAGAACCTTGAGGTAAACCACAGACAATTTGTCGACAACTCGACTGATAATCACCGATTTTCACACATTGTTTTCTATTTTTTAAGTAACTGGTGACCCACTGTAGAGCTACCCCCCTAATTCCATAATGTTCTAGTTTATTAATTAATATATCATAGTTTATTGTATCAAACGCTTTACTCAGGTCAATAAATAACCTTATTGCATATTTCTTGTTATCTACAGCATTAGTTATTTCTTCAGTTATATCAAAGAGCACGTGTGAGGTTGAGTGATTGTTCCTAAAACCAAACTGATTGTCCGAGAGTAAATTACACTTTTCAATAAAGCCGTCAAGTCTAGAGTTAAAAACCTTTTCTAAGATTTTAGAGAATTGCGGTAAAAGGGAAACAGGCCTGTAGTTTGTAAAGAGATGTTTATCTCCTGCTTTGAACAGAGGAATCACTTTTGCTACTTTCATACCATCAGGAAATTGTCCAGTTTGCAACGATAAGTTACAGATGTAAGTTAACGGCGTAGAGATACTTTCAATAACATATATATACACATATGTTATCGAGTCACCGTCGGTTCTTTAAACCGACGGTGACTCGAGAGGAGATTTGTGTTGAGGGGTCCAGACCTGTTTTTGGTGGGAGAACAACATTGTAACATGTTGTTGTTGATGACAGAAAGGACAGCACTCCTAGTCAGGATAAACTTCAGCGCTGTCCTTTCATTTACACATCCCAGTCAGAGTGTATCTAGTGAGTCGAGCCCGTTTTATGCTCGCAACAACTAAATAAGATCCTGGTTGCCTCTGGATTATGTAGAGCAGTGGTTCACAAACTTTTCACACCAAGAACCAGCGAACTTCCATACATAAGCTAGTCGAGAAACACTCAGGGTGTGCAAATAGACAGGAAATATGCAATCAAAGGCAGGATAGTGTGCAAACAAAACCGTAAAGAGAGGTATCTTATATACAATGAATACAAAGTATAAATAATAAAAATTAGAACAGAATATAAAATGTAGAATATCGCAATGTCAGCATTGGCAGTGCATTAGTGTGGTCTATGTTGTTTATTGTCTTCTGATGTTAACCTGGACTTTAGGAGGCGACACGGTGGTACAGTGCTTCACAGCTAGAAGGTCCTGGGTTCAATCCACGGCAGGACGGGGCCTTTCTATGTGGAGCATGTTCTTCCTCTGTCTGTGTAGGTTTCCTCCGGCTACTCCAGTTTACCTTACCACTAAAAACATGTACAATAGGGCAGAATGAATGCGGTGTGTGAGTGAGTCGTTGGTGGTGGTCGGAGGGGCCTATGGCACAGATTGGCAGCCTCGTTTCATCCCCCAGGGCAGCAGTGGCTACAATTGTATCTTACCACCACTGAGTAGGGCGTGAATGAATAATGACTGACCACAGTGTAGCGATTTGAAAAATACAGGCTTGTAAAGCGCAATACAAGTGTAAGCCATTATTAGGCCCGAGCGGCCTGCCGTAGCAAGGGCCTATTGTAATCGCAACGCAGTGCGCGCAGCGCACTGAACCTAGGTGCGCGGAGCGCACGAAAACAGCGCGAAGCGCTGTCCCCATGTCAAACGTAAACTCACCGTGTAAAACAGTGACTGCCCACACCTCTGGTGTGGGCCCTTATACTTATAATTGCAGCAAAATGAATGGGGGTATATGGCCAAGCGCTCGTCATCCACCTCCAACCCCACCGGTGCGTGGGGGAAGTCGAAAGCTTTCAAAAAATGTATAATATGATATTGTCGCGAAAGCGACTATATTGTTTTTGCAGAAAATATTATTATTTTTCTTTATTAGGCCCGAGCGGCCTGCCGTAGCAAGGGCCTATTGTAATCGCAACGCAGTGCGCGCAGCGCACTGAACCTAGGTGCGCGGAGCGCACGAAAACAGCGCGAAGCGCTGTCCCCATGTCAAACGTAAACTCACCGTAAACTCACCGGGCCCACACCTCTGGTGTGGGCCCTTATACTTATAATTGCATGCAAATCAATGGGGGTATATGGCCAACTGTCATACGGAGGTGGATGACGAGCGCGAAGCGCTCGTCATTCACCTCCGAGCCCCTCGGCTGTGTGGGGGACGTCGAGAGCTTTCTAAAAATGTATAATATGATGTAGTCGCAAAAGCGACTATATTGTTTTTGCAGAAAATATTATTATTTTTCTTTATTTATTCTTTCTTTCTTTCTTTCTTTCTTCTGCTCTTTGAGCAGAAATTTGACCTCCTGAACATAGTCAAAAACTCACCAAACTTTGCCCTAAATTCAGATCTGGTGAAAAATTAATTAAAATGTGTGTTTCGTTTTGGGGAGATAAAAAATGGCGCGACAGCGCCACCTACAAAAGTGAAAATACATTGCGCCTATGGGGAGGGGGCCAACATAAACTTTGTCGCAGAGCGACGGGATTCGGTACAGACATTCGTCCTGTGAGGACAAACAAAATATATTATTGTGGCCACGCCCCCAGACAAACCGGAAGTCCGCCATTTTGACAGGAAGTCGGGAAAATGGTGAGTCAGCGTTTTCGCTGACGTCGCATTTTAACGAACTCCTCCTAGGGCGTTTCACCAAATGAGCCCAAAATCGCTCCACTTCATCTCGAGATGTGGGGCATCAAAAGTTATCCAAATTTTTTGGCTATGTTTTACGGTTTGTGTGCGGCGAAGCCGCAATCTTTACGAAAAATTTTGCGACTTATCGTTACCAACAAAATGCTCCCATTCGCACAAACAAACTCCGATTGAAAATCGGAAATATACATTTTATTGACCTTTCACCCCCGGACACAACAAATGTGAACAATTGAGATTTGGCGCGATAGCGCCCCCTCTAGGCCGAGAACAAAAAATGCATTATGGAAAAAAAATTAGTTTCTCGGAAATGGATAAAATTCGGCACAATAATAGCTGATGGCATCCCGGTCAAAAAAGCCAATGAGACCCATACCGTATTTTGTACGGTGTTGCCATGGAGACGCCCGGGGTCCACCATGTTATTCCAATGGGACTGACCCGCATATCACACATTATACACATTTACAGTGCGTTAGCGCCCTCTGTCAGGAGCTTGTGGACAGGTGTCATTGAAGTACGGCCCGTTAAGGACGTCCGATGCTGCTTGTGAAATAAAAAAGATTTGGGGCGCGCTAGCGCCCTCTGCAGGTTGGAGCCATCATTCACATGGAGACGCTAAAAGTCTCGTTTTGATGTTTACTCACAAAGATTAATGGCACATCAGGGCAATAAAATGTAGTGTGGCCACGTTGGCGCCCTCGTGGGTTATGGCGCGGCAATGGAGGCACTAAGGGAGGCCTCCATTACATGGTTGCTAGGCGACCAACAGGTGGTCGGCCATTTTGGGGAAAATCGAGTAATCAACGCCGAAGGCGCCATTTCTCGCCTTTGCTCTTTTATAATCTCGACCTAGGGTGGCAGCGACATTATAACCACGTAGGGCGCGGCAGCGCCTCCCGGTTATTGCGGCGGCGTGCGGGAACGGGCGTCAACCGGCCAACGAACCCCCGCGAGGGCCTCTCGATGCCGCTTGCGGCTTTAATTTATTCTTTCTTTCTTTCTTTCTTTCTTTCTTCTGCTCTTTGAGCAGGAATTTGACCCCCTGAACGTAGTCAAAAACTCACCAAACTTTGCCCAAAATTCAGATCCGGTTAAAAATGTATTTAAATGTGTGTTTCGTATTGGGGAAATAAAAAATGGCGCGACAGCGCCACCTACAAAAGTGAAAATACATTGCGCCTATGGGGAGGGGACCAACGTCAACGTTGTCGTAGAGCGACGGGATTCGGTACAGACATTCGTCATGTGACGACAACCAAAAAAGATTATTGTGGCCACGCCCCCAGACAAACCGGAAGTCCGCCATTTTGACAGGAAGTCGGGAAAATGCTGAGTCAGCGTTTTCGCTGACGTCGCATTTTAACGAACTCCTCCTAGGGCGTTTCACCAAATGAGCCCAAAATCGCTCCAGCTCATCTCGAGATGTGGGGCATCAAAAGTTATCCAAATTTTTTGGCTAAGTTTTACGGTTTGTTTGCGGCGAAGCCGCAATCTTTACGAAGAATTTTGCGACTTTCCGAAAACAACAAAATGCTCCCATTCACACAAACGAACTCCGATTAAAAATCGGAAATATACATTTTATTGACCTTTCACCCCCGGACACAACCAATGTGAAAAAGTGAGATTTGGCGCGATAGCGCCCCCTCCAGGCTGAATAGAAAAAATGCATTATGGGAAAAAAATTTGTTTATCGGAAATGGATCAAATTCGGCACAATAATAGCTGATGGCATCCCAATCCAAAAACCCAATGAGACCCATACTGTATTTTGTACGGTGTTGCCATGGAGACGACCGAGGCTCGCCATGTTATTCCAATGGGACTGACCCGCATATCTCACATTATACCCGATTACAGCGCGTTAGCGCCCCCTGTAATGGTCTTGTGGACAGTGGTAACTGAAGTACGGCCCGTCAAGGCCGTCCGATGCTGCTTGTGAAATAAAAAAAGATTTGGGGCGCGCTAGCGCCCTCTGCAGGTTGGAGCCATCATTCACATGGAGAGGCTAAAAATCTCGTTTTGATGTTTACTCACAAAGATTAATGGCTCATCAGGGCAATAAAATGTAGTGTGGCCACGTTGGCGCCCTCGGTAGGGTTATGGCGCAGCAATGGAGGCACTAAGGGAGGCCTCCATTACATGGTTGCTAGGCGACCAACAGGTGGTCGGCCATTTTGGGAAAAATCGAGTAATCAGCGCCGAAGGCGCCATTTCTCGCCTTTGCTGTTTTATCATCTCGACCTAGGGTGGCAGCGACATTATAACCACGTAGGGCGCGGCAGCGCCTCCCGGTTATTGCGGCGACGTGCGGCAACCGGCGTCAACCGGCCACCGCGTCCCGCGAGGGCCTCTCGATGCCGCTTGCGGCTTTAATTATTATTATTATTATTGAGGCAGAACCCCGAAGTGCTCCTGTATTATTACGCCTTACAATATAGTTCCCCTTAATTTTGTGTAACTAGACTTCGTGTAACATTTCACGTAACTGTATTTAAAAAGGAAACACATGGAAGAGCTTGGTAGCTTCTAACTTCACCCCAGTTTGGAGCTATGAATATACCGGGAGAGGCTAAATGCTAACATCATCTTTGATCTTTTTGTGTGACTGAGCACACGCACAAAGACGAGACACGTACGCATCAACTCGTCTAAGCTCAGGTATGAACATAATTGTTATCTCAGTATGTAAAAAACAGTGGCCTGTTCCTTTAAGGTCAGTCGCTTGGGACCACCGCCTCGGCACCGCTGCAGATTCACACTCGCACCTCGTTACTTTCTCTTTCATTACGAACTAGTCTTCGCTGTTGGAAGTTATGATTTACCACTGCACGCCGCGGCGAGTCTGCGTTGATCTGTGGTCTAATTTGCGATTGTAGACAGGCATCTACGGAAGAAGGAAAACAACGCACATCATGTCACTCAGCGCACAGAATATGAAAGGATGATTACAGCGGGACATTTCAGAAAGAGGTCAGTCTAACTAAGAATCACCATCTGTTTATTGTTTAAAGCCTCCTGTGCATCAGTGTCTGGCACAGACTGCTAAGTCTGTGTCTCCTCCTCTTCAGAGTGAAATGAATGTTTAAGCTTCAAATTCAATTTAATTATTGTTTACAATCCCAATTAGGAAATTGAATCAGAATACACCGTTCAAAAGAGCCGCATTTATTAGCCTAAATTAAACTGTATGCACACAAATAGAGGCTGATGATGTTGATCAAATCTTATGAATTTGCATTCTTCTTAGTTTGTTAAACACTACAATACAGTGGAATACAAAGGAAACATAATTGCAAAATATGTCAAAATCTCCTCTCGTTCTCGTGGACTCAATCTCGTGTCTTGTCTCATGGGATTTGTATCTCGGCCCACCCATATACTGTATGACCAAACATTCGGGTTAGAAAAGGAGTGACCCAGGGCTCATATTCGGGTTTTTTTTATTGCCGGTGTTTACATGACCAAATTTGGATTTTTATTACAAACATTGTGATTGCGATTCGATTTGTGATTTTTATACATTTATATGCCTAAGCTGCTAAAATTATGAGTGAAGGACATTACTTTTAGACTTAAGTCAATCAACATATTCTTGCTCAAAATTGCCCCACAACAGCAATTCTCCTCAAACGACCCTCAAACCCACTACTGCCGCCATGAGCGCCCATCAGCTCCTCACACTCCAGAGACCCCAGCCATTTCTTCACCTCCAGGACCCGGAGGCATGTGGGTCAAATCACAGCTGACCCTTCTCACCCTGGACACGGACTATTCACCCCTCTCCCCTCAGGCAGGAGGCTACGGTCTATCCAGACCCATACCTCCCGCCACTTGAACAGTTTTTTCCCCTCCGCCATCAGACTCATGAACAAAAACAAGTCTCTGTAGCTCAGTCACAGACTCATGGATGTTTCTGCACTTGCAGTGTGCGGTGTGTCCACACTTAGACCCGCTGCTATCACTCATTACTTAATATCACTTTATACGCCTACACATCTGTAAATACAATCCCGCTGTTGTTCTATGTCAAATTGTTGTTGTCTTACCATATGTCATTTTTCATTTCATATTTTGTATGCATGCCCCTATAGCCTTATAGTTTAAAGTTCTATAGCTTATTTTTATCTTATATCTCTGTGTTATGTTTTATGTCGCACGTTTGCACCGAAAAAAATTGCTAGTTTGTGAACCTGTTCTCAAACCATGGCAATAAAAACTATTCTGATTCTGATAACCTATTCTCTTATTTAACGCAAGTATCTCTGGGGGACAGCCATGTGACTAAAATAAGTCTGGGATGGAATCACATAGCGGCTATAGAATCACTTAATTTTCAGACAAACTTTTATCTGTTGAACCTGAGCTCTTGAGGTTAGGTTAATGCAGTAGCCAAAACATCGATTGTGATTCGATATTGATCCAGACCTTGGACTTTGGACGATGAAGAAAGTCGACCCTCCACCAAGCAAACTTGCCTACCTCTGGTTTATGGGCTTTTTAATGCAGGAATCGAATTGCGCAAAATACTAGCTATAACTTTTGAAACTCCCCAGCAAAGAAGTCCAACAGACCATTACAAACGCGCTGCATTGAAAACCAACAGCCCCCTTTATTTAGCCCTTTCATCTGGTTTGGGATTCCTTTTGCCCGACGAACAACCACCTCAGCCGACTTGTCACCAACACACTCCTCTCCCGGCTGTCGAGACACGTCGGGGAAGAGAGAACGAGACGAGGACGGACGGAGCGCGCTCAGTGGGGCTCCACAAAGCCCCCGACAATCACGAAAAGCTCTTGAACGCGCCTTTGACTGCAGATGGTGATGGTGCACGCCTATTGCCTTTTCATGCCTCATCACGCACACTGAGAAGTGGGTCATCGTCATGGAAAAATGAACCGTGATTTACAGTCACGTCTTTCCCGTCCTGTACTTTGAGTTTTTGCATTGGCATAAAACGTATTAATAACGTCAAACACAATCTTTATCACGATCGTACACTTTGTCGGTCTGAATGTGCCATATCGTTCTAAAAACTGCTGAAACTAAATATCCAGCTGCTTCACTTCCCAAACAAAACAAATGCACGTCTCCAAATAAGGTTTTCATTCCACTCCACAGATTCCACATTTTACAGGCTTTTTTGGATTTTTGAATATCTGACTCCTGACAGATTTATTAAGCTTTGAACCACAAAAACACAAGGCCAAATTGCAATTTTTGCAGTTATTAAAAACTAAACAAGATCCAAAATCCCTATGAGAAAAGTCTTATAAAAACTAAATATATCAACAAAATAAATCAATACACTTAAACATGTCGATTTTTTCGCAAAAAAATATCGGCAACTGTCAGGTTTTCTAAAAGTTCCTCTCAGCTCCTGCCCAAACTTGAAAAAGGCCCGACTTCAGACAAAAGGACGCTGGGATAACTCAACTCCAATTGCAACATTTTCTGTAATTTTCTTTTGGTTGTGTTTCATTTTGAACAACAGAGTAGCATGAGGAGTAGATTGATAACCTACTCCTATAACTACTCCTATAACCTGTTGATAACAACAGACAAAAATGCATCACATGACAGGTGACAAGTGACACTTGATTTTAAACCAGTTCTGTTTTAAGCAGTTTGTTTTTAAATATTTCGAATGAATTATTTCAAATCACATCTACCATGTATTTTAATCATATTTTACAAAAGTATCTTAAACCAAAATATATTTTTTAAATCACGTTTTAACCCATATTCCCACATTAATATTTTTAATCACCTAATGTTTTACTAAATTATTAATTCATAGCAAATGAAATAATACCCTTAACTACCTGTTTTAACTCAATATTTAGTGGAATTAAGAAAGTAAACCAAACAAACCATGCAAAATACGGCATAATAACAGTAACCTTTAACCAAAGCTAAAACATCAAACAATATAATATACCAAATGGAACTTTGGTAAGGTAATATTGTCCAAGTTATTTTTAGTATTGTCCATACCAGTGGTGTCTTTGGTCCAAGTGTTGAGCTGAAGATCTTTGTTTGGAATGAACCATGGGAGAGCACAGGTGAGTGTGATCACAAGCAGGAGCAGGAGGAGGAGAGGGGCGCTTGTTTTGGGGTTGGCTACATCCTAGCCGAGTGGGCAGTGGAAAAATTCATACTTTGGAAAATCATTTCATCTTTTAGTCTGATTTCCTGCTTGAACTTGACAGCAACTTTGGCCATTTTTGTGCATGAAACGTCTTATTATTAAATGAATACATAAATTGACTGCAATAGTTTTTTTCTCATATACTGTATATATATATATATATATATATATATATATATATATATATATAATGTATAATGTATAATGTACAGCAAAAGTTTGAAATTGAAATCTCATTTCATTTTCTTTCCTATTCGCCTGCAGCATCTGGCCTTTAATCAAACTTATGCTGCCTTCACGTGCTCTCGTAATTATTGTAAATACCAGTTGGAACGCCTCCTCGTCTCATTTTTTGTACTGTGAAACTGTAATGATTTTGATGCCCGAGTTCCCGAGATGTGACAACCTTTGACCTTTCAACACGATAGAGCAGCGATAATACGTTTGTATGTCTTTAAGCTGATTGTTGGTTTGGCGCACCAGGACATAACTAAGAAATATTTCACATTTTCCTGCAAACAGATTGGCTGCCTCACTTCCGTCAGTCTACCCCAGGGCAGCTGTGGCTACAATAGTAGCTTACCACCACAAAGTATGGAGTGAATGAATAGTGCAATGTAAAGCTTCTTTGAGTGTCCAGAAAAGCGCTAAAACTGATGCATTATTATTATTACTTAATATCTTTTGCTCGCTTCATAATCTTTCAAAGTTATACATGCTACATAATAATAAATAACATTATATTCAAATGAATGAATTTCATTTGTCAGACCACATAAATATTAAATAGTGAAATGTTTGTTTTCACACAGCTCTAAAGGAGCGCAGAATGTTAAAAGACCTGTTCAAAATGTGGCTTCTTTACAAAAGGTGCAGAACTCAAAGATGAAGTGTTCACTCCATTTTGAAATTATTGTTTGTTATATGTAACTACATTTTTATCCTCAAGTTGTTTTAATTAATTGATCAATTGAATTTTAGTATCTATAACAAGTTTGGCTATTTCTTACGTTTCTATAATTGATTTAATTTATGACTGATAAATAATTATAAAATAAGGGGAAATTGAAATGTAGCCTGAAAGGTTTTCCAATACTACTTTATTTTAGTTTACTCATCTGTGATGGGCTCTACGTCGAGACCAAGAGGAACTTTCACTTTAGACTTTTTCTCAGAGGCCGCACCGCGGATATTTGCTTTGGATATTTGCTCTTCTTGGACATGTTCCGTTCCGTTTTAACCCTGGAAATAAGATTTAACCATGGTCCTGGACACGTACAGATAAGAGATCACGGCGAGGGCTGCGTGATCTGTCTGCAATGTCCCGCTCGTCTTTGGGCTAACGCTAAACTGGCTAACGGGTGAACTTCATTCTTTTCCTGGTGGATGGAACTCTGGACACACTGGTTCTTCTGATTCAGCTGGACACACTGGTTCTTCTGATTCAGCTGGACACACTGGTTCTTCTGATTCAGCTGGACACACTGGTTCTTCTGGTTCAGCTGGACACACTGGTTCTTCTGATTCAGCTGGACACACTGGTTCTTCTGGTTCAGCTGGACACACTGGTTCTTCTGATTCAGCTGGACACACTGGTTCTTCTGGTTCAGCTGGACACACTGGTTCTTCTGATTCAGCTGGACACACTGGTTCTTCTGGTTCAGCTGGACACACTGGTTCTTCTGATTCAGCTGGACACACGGTTTCCTCCAGATCTACCTGCAGCACCGGTGTGTGTCTCTGCACTCACACGCTGCGGCCCGTGAGCCACTGAAGGCTTCTGGGTAATGCATTTATCTTGGCGGCACGGTAGCACAGCGGTTAGTGCTTCGGTTTCACAGCTAGAAGGTCCCGGGTTCGATTCCCACCTGGACGGGGCCTTTCTGTGTGGAGTTTGCATGTTCTCCCCGTGTCTGCGTAGGTTTCCTCCAGGTACTCCGGTTTCCCCTACCACTAAAAACATGTACAATAGGCCGGGATGAATGATGTGAGTGAGTGGTTGGTGGTGGTCGGAGGGGCCGATGGCGCAGATTGGCTGCCTCGCTTCCGTCAGTCTACCCCAGGGCAGCTGTGGCTACAACAGTAGCTTACCACCACCGAGTATAGTGTGAATGATTAATGACGACAATGTGGCGCTTTGAGAAAAACTTGGTAATACAGACTTGTAAAGCGCAATACAAGTGTAAGGCATTATTATTATCTCATCGCCACATTTTGTAATCCTTGTATAACTGCAATTGCCTAATCGCAAAAATTGTTTTAACTTGGTATCCCAAAGTGACTTTAGTAACTAGAAAAGCCCATGTAAAAGGAAATAATATTTAGTCAACGGTTTATTAAATTTACATCGGTTCAGAATCCTTTCACTGTAATTGACGATGCTTCTAAATGATTTTTCTCACATTCATAACTACTGCTATTGATGAAAACCTAGAGGTGAAATCATGAAATGAAAGTCTGAGTTGTCCGTGTTGTGCGTATGGTCTGAAGCCGTTCTGAGGCATTGGAAGGAGGAGTCTGTGTGTTTTTTCCCAGGACTGTTGTGATCTTGAAATGCTCTTCTCTTTTGTATTCGAGTTGTGCACGTCCCGAGCAGTGTTCACAGTGATGTGAGTCGCACCGGTGCGACTCAGGACAAATGTTTAGTCGCACGCGTGACATTTTTAGACGCATGTATAATTATGTCTTACCGATCAAAGCAGATCCAAAGTAGCAGTTGGTCACAAAGGTACAGTCTCCTGTTGTCCATGGGAGGCGCGAGCTCCTCACAGACTTATTATGTACATGAGTGCTGCTCTAATTAACACATGTTTGATTAACAGCAGACGACATGTTCTGACAAATCTGTGAACTTCAGGCCATGACACGGCTGTGACGAACATTTATCTGATGTATTTATTTATTTGATAGGGCCAGTGCATATTAATGAACAGCTGCACAAATACACAGAACAGGGGATTGGAATGTTGTGACATCTATAAAATATAATAACACTTTGCTCATGCTTCCCTCAACACTGTAGACTTCAGAAATGTTTTGAAATGCTTTACACCGCGTTCCAAATTATTATGCAAATGACTAAGATTTTCTAAATGATCAGTCAGGGTAATGTTCAAGTCTTTAACTGTTAGAGGATAATATGAATGTGAAAATAAATATAGTAAACAACTCAAAATCTACTGTTCCAAATTAACTCATAGTTTCAATACATTTTAAAGGTTGTAATTAACTGAAAATGGTCATTTGTTGGATTTGTACTGAAATCCAAAGCAATTGTAATCAAAAACATCTTAACAGGTCAAGTTATATTTTAACATAGGACCCTTATTTGATAGCAGCTTCAACATTCTTAAAGGGACAGTGCGTAACATTTTGACTATACTGTCATTAATATAAAACATGCTCCTAATAAGCAGCTCGACACAGAAAATGCTATTACTGCAGTGGGTAATCAAAGAATGAATTTGGATGAGAACCTAACCTGTTCAAATCTCAAATTCTGCTGCTTTTAGTCACATCTCCATGGCAACGAGCTGGAGACGCACTCTCGGTAAAGTTACAGTCATGTCTTAGGAGAGCTGAGCCGCTCACATGTTTGTTTGAACATTTATGAGGTGTTTTTCAATGATGAAAATATCTGTCATAAAATAAAAGCTTTTATTTCAATTTTATTTATTGGGTAAAAATTCTACGCGGTGTGGCTTTAAATTCATTAAACTTGTGAGTTTTTGGAGAGTGTCAGCTTGGATTTCTTTGCAGGATGTCAGAATAGCCTCCCAGAGCTGCTGTTTGGATGAAAACTCCCTCCCACCCTAATATATGTTTTGCTTGAGGCTCTAAAGGTTCTCAATAGGGTTGAGGTCAGGGGGGGGTCCACATCATGAGTTTCTCTCCTTTTATGCCCATAGCAGCCAATGATGCAGAGGTATTCTTTACAGCAGGACATGGTGCGTTGTCATGCATGAAGATGATCTTGTTCGGGAAACCATGGCTCTTCTTTTTGTACCATGGAAGAGTCAGAAACTCCACATATTTTTCAGAGGTCATTTTCACACATTCAGGGAGCCTAAAGGGACCGACCAGCTCTCTCCCCATGATTCCGGCCAAAACATGACTCCGCCCTCTCCTTACTGACCTCACAGCCTTGTTGGGACATGATGGCCATTCACCAACCATCCACTACTCCATCCATCTGACCATCCAGGGTTACACGACACTCATCAGTGAACTAGACTGTTTGAAAATGAGTCTTCATGTATTTCTGAGCCACTGCAGCCGTTTCTGCTCGTCAGCTTCAATGAACCGTTTAGGGGAGGCCGGATAGAAGGTTTATGCACAACTGCAAACCTCTGGAAGGTCCTACACCTTGATGTTCGGAAGACTCCAGAGGCACCAGCAGCTTCAAATACCTGTTTGCTGCTTTGTAGCAGCTGTTCTCTTAATCTGATGTATTTGTCTGGCAGAAACCGTCCTCATTGGGCCTTTATCTGCACAAACCCTGTGTGCTCTGAATCAGTCACAAATCTCCTAACAGTACGATGATTACGCTTCATCTTTCATGAAATATCGAAGGTTTTCATACCTAGTCCAAGGCATTTAACTATTTCACGCTTTTCATCAACAGAGAGATCCTTTTTCTTTCCCATATTGCTTGAAAATAGTGGTCGCTTAATAATGTGGAACGTCCTTTTTCAGTAGTTTTTCTATTAACTAATTATCACAGGCATCCGAGATTAATGTCCGTGATTCAAAGTGCCCTGAGACACAATACCATCAATGAGTTTCATTGAAAATCTCTGAAATACAATTTGTATAATAATTTGGAACAGGTACAGGTGCTCGTCATATAATTAGAATATCATGAACATGTGCATTCACTTCTGTTAATCAACTTAAACTGTGAAATTAATATATGATAGACTCGTTACATGCAAAGTGAGATATGTATAGCCTTTATTTGTTTTGATTATAATGGCTCAGCTTGTAAAAACCCCAAATTAAAAATCTCATAATATTTGAAAATGGACTGTAAGCCATAATCATCAAAATTATAACACATTTTAAGTTGAATTACATAAATAAATGAACTTTCCTTTTGTGGCCCCAATAAAGGAGTGCTGCATGAATGTTATTCAATTCCATGTCAGGACCAGTGTTAACTGATCCCTAGATGCTCTAAAGAAAGCACAGACGTAAGGTGTCTGAGATAAGCCGGGCGCCTGCAGGCCAGTGGTTCATGCCGGTCAGATTGATGCCACAGACTGATCCAATCTCTCGTTATAGTGTTCACCACCTGCACAGACTTGCGAGAAGGGAAATGACTCTGACTGACAGTTTTGGTCACAAACGTGTGGCCCTGACACTCGGCTGACTCCCTTATCTTTTCTCATCATCATCTAACTTTGACCTGCTTCACACTGAAAATGCCAAGGATGTTGTCCAACATAGAAAACAGTGTTGTTTTTTCAGTGTTAAATCCATTCTAGGCCTAATATATTATGTTATTTAAAACGATTGCAATGACTGTTTCATCAACTCTCTGTAATTGATTGGTTTATGTAAATTCCGGGGGGGAAAAGGTGTTCATTCCATCATCCAGCGGATAAATCAAATGTATCCGTCTGCTGCGTTAATCTAAAACGAGAAAGAAGGAATACTTTCTTGCGCAGCCATAAATCCATAAATCTGTAGACTCTCTTACAGTCTGATCAGATCTCTAAATTAACCGGGCCAAACTTTCACAGAAAAAGGATTGGCTCCCTGGAGGAATAACAAAAGAGGGGGGATTTACGACTGCTGATGATCTGGGGCTTTTTGAAACAAATCAGCGCTCAACATGCACAAAGAGTTAAAAGCCAGTTCCTATTCGAGGCAGATTACTCCGTGATGAATCCACACTCTTGCAAATCCGTTGATTAGCACAGTGCGACCGGGCTAATCAACGGGCTCTCACAATCAGCGCCGTGATTCGGAGCGCATTAGAAATAACCGCGCTGAGTGATAACAAAGTCGGAGGACGCTCGGATCGCTGAAGGACCCGTGTGTTTCATGACCGCAGACAAAGGCCTTAACGGCGTCACTTAAACGCCATTGTAGTCCTAATGAGAAAGAGGTGAGTGTTTACTGAAGCGCAGCACTTGTGGGAAGTATGAGTGTTTATTTACATATAATAAAATGACAGCGCACGATGTCAGGGAAATTCATATTCATTTTAGGAGTCAGATCTTGCGCCCGTCGCAGGGACAGCGTTGCTCCAGATGCGACGTTGGACACGCGTCATCTTGCGTGTGGTACAGCTTTTGTGCTGTGTGCCTGTGCCAGTAGCGGGAGGGGGTCGCTTATTAAAAAGTTTGAGGATGAGGTGAAGTTTAATACAAGCTGCACTGAGCGCTGCTCTCCTATGGCAGCCTCACATTCTTCCCCCTCGTTTGGCATTATACAGCAGACTTTTGAAAACTTTATCAGGTCAAACTAAAAACGTAATTGATCCCATCGTGTCCCGAGCCGGTCCCGCTGTAGCGTGGGTCGATCTCTATGCTTCGCACTCGGCGGAAACGCGGAAACAAACAAAAGCACATGTTCACCCCTCGCCGGCTGCGGAGTCTGTTGGAGGAAACAGGTTGTTCCACATAACACCGCCATTGGCAATGTGAGACGGTCCTGCCCACTAGTGAGGCCCACTAATGCGTCAGGAACAGCGAGCTCTCACATTGTGCCCCTCCTGATATTATCCCTCCGATGTGGAGAAAGGTTGTGCAATAGTCTGTATTTACCCAGCAGAGGGAGTTTTTGAATTCACCCGAGGTGCAGCCTTTCCTGTTCTCGGTTTGTGTTTTTGGCCAAATTAACTGACCTTGTCCACCTACAAGCTATACCTATACTAAGCAAAAGTATCCACTACACTGAAGTCTCGCAGCACTTTTAATGACAGACGAACAAAAACGATCCCAGACGTTCTTCTCGACGTTTTCCTCCTGATCACTTCATTAGAAGACCCCGCTGATCTGCTAATGAAGATTAGGAGCGTTTGTGTCTCTGGGCAGGTTTTTAGTCGCTAACTCGGTCTATAGTCCGTCTCTTAAACCACCTCAAGCGAGCGGATAAACGTTTTATGCAAATTATGGGGTTTTAGTTTAGTTCTCGTTACTTCAATCTGCAAATGTTTAGTTAGACATGTCCGCAAACCATGACCTGACCCGTTCTGTATTTCTGCACTCAAACTGTGTCTATTACAGCATCGCCGCTTTGGCAGCCTTCAGTTTGCACACTGTTTACAGCGGGTTGAATCCCACCAGCTACCAGCAGAGGGCGCCCCGATCGAACTCCGAGACACAAACCAACACGGCCTTTGTCGTTAAAGCCTCCTTTACCGTCACGGAAACGATTTCAGCTTGTAAAACGTAAATGATCGATGCACAGGCGCCCCGAAAGCAGTTCCCCATCCACACCCCCGCATAAACGTCCACTTTAACACGGTGATTTGTTGAACATGCTCCTGCCAGTCATTTTGTCACAGAGACAATCCAAACCCCCCCGTCCTACCCTGCACTAAAGCTGCGCTCCATTTCACTACAGCTGGAAAACATGCCGCTATTTGCATAATGTCATGGGGGGGGGGGGGGGGGGGGGGGGGCAGTTGGAGGTATGATTATGCACCAGGAAAAGAGGCAATCACACCCACAAACCCCGGCTGTCTGTCGGCACCCGAGCACCAGCCCTATTAGGACCCGGCGGAGCGGTCGCTTAGCACTTTGCAATGAGAGCTTTCCCTCGGAGCTGTATGTATTTTTAAAACCCGGATTGGCCCCGTTGGAGCGTGCATTGATTGCTGAGGCTTTGGCCACTTTATATTTCACACACTGTGCAGATGCCAGTTGTTTTGAACGTTTTCATTTTCTTACGCTGGGCTCGCGTTGATCAGATTTTCCATATTAAAACAGGGAGTTGTGGCAGGAGCTAAGTGACTGAACGGTGGTTGAGCGGTAAAACGGTTTGTAAATGTGGTAATGTCAATCAAATGGACCCATAGACTTTTGAGCTTTTTCATTGCTCCATTTGGAAACGTCCTGTTTGAGGCACACGTGGCCAAAAGTCATTAGACGACCAGGACAGAGCTGGTATAAAACTGGGACACATTCATGGTTTTGGAGAAATCCAAGGGGATACAAGACGGAGGCTTCGGAGCTGGGACTGTCCCGGGTAAACTGGGACGTCTGGTCACCCTAACTGTGACTTACATTGAGTACAGTTTTGTGTACGGCTTGTTTATGGTGCGGAGGCCTCACGGGGCCACCACTTCACGAGGTTTCGCGCGATAGCAATCAACTCCATGCTGCTCCCTTCTGGCTATCTGCTCAGAAATCCACATGATCCAAGTACAGCGATAGTTTTCCTCTTCCAAGGTGAAACGCATTGTCCGGGTGCACAAATATCCTCCGTGACGCTCTGGCGGCTCCTCCGTGGCTGCATGTGTCGGTTTTCTTCTGGACAGCGGAGAGAAGAAGCCATATGGTCCAAAAAAAAAACCGCGAGTGCCGCTAAACGCTGAACTTGGTTTCCGATCGAAATGTGACTGTAAAAAGCAGTTCTTGCTCACTTTTGGTGACATTGTTTTGTGCTGTTTGCCGTGGTCTGCCGCGCTTTGGCCATTGCTTTGTGATTTGTGCTGCTGACAAAATTAGCTGCTAGTGAAAATAATCAAGTTAGTATACGCAAAAGGATATAGTTGGCTATACTGTAGTTCTACTTTATGCCTTTGACTAAATTGTATGGATGAAGTCATTTATAAAGAGTGGGCATTGATCCAGTGACTCTCCGAATACTTAACCAGAGTAAACCAGGAGAGCTAGGACTTCAGGTCTAACCATGTCCTGGACAGAACCAGGTCTAAAACAGACCCTAACCAGGCTTTCAAAATAAATAGTACAATTATTGATTCACAAATAAAACATTATTGTTTAAAGAATACTCTGACAAAACATTCTATCCGACTAATTTTAACACAAGGATGAAGGAAAATTTAAGACCCATGCACTAAAAAAATAATGTTTTTTATTTTTTTTTATTTTTTTTATTTCATGCTTATAAGACCTTACATTTAGCATGATTACATTTAATGGACTCCATGTGTCCATTTGGGTCAGTAAATCCACACATCTGTGCATACAAGGTTGGCTTTAAAATTGAAACATGTTTGATTTCCTGTGACTTGGGTTGGGTCACTTCTATCTGCCGCCCATAACATGATATTACAGTCCAGTTGTTGACCCCACATGACGAGACGCGAGTCGCTGCAACGGTATTCAGCCAGTCACGATAGGGCTGGGTGTTGAAGAGTGGAGAAGTCAAAGAACATGACCTTCACAGTGCTCCTGGCGAGCTCCAGGGCGGAGCTCACCACAGAGCGGCGGTGGGTGAGGATGAGTCGCTCCATGGTCTTCATCAGGTGGGAGGTCAAGGCGACTGGTCTGTAGTGGGCCAGTTCCCTGGCGTGTAGGGATGGGCACCGTTAAACGGTACCACCCCCGACTGAAAATCTCCGGTCGGGGGTGGTATCGAAAAACTAAAATTCTTTCGGTACCAACTTTCAGTTCTTGTTCTCTCTAAACGTCAATATATATGACCCGCAGTGAACGTGTGCGCAGATAATGAGCCGCTTCAGCGCAAATGGAGCGAAGCAAAACTATAACTTATACTGTAGGTATAACTTAAAGCGAAGCAAAGCTATAACGAACAAAACCTCTGTAATAGAGATGGCTCAGCCGCGGTCTGCGGCAGGACTGAGCCAGGACTAAACCAGGACTTACACTGGTTGTAAAACCCAGAGCTAAACTAAACCATTTATAAACCAGTTATAAACCGGGACTGAATAAGAAACTTGAGTTTTTAGGCAAAAAGGGACCTTCTCCAGGCTGAGGCTCAGGTTGTAGATGTGGCTGAGGACCTCGGAGAGCTGGTCTGCACAGGTCCTCCGCAGCCTGGGACTGATGTTTGTTTGCTTGTATACTTTATTGTCCTCTCCTTCGATGCCGCTGGGAGACCCATCTCCTGATGTAGGGCCAGGCTGATGGTCAGAATCACCTGGCTGGAGGATTCAGCTATTATACATGTTTTTAATAGTAGCGGAAACCGGAGTACCCAGAGGAAACCTACGCAGACACAGGGAGAACATGCAAACTCCACACAGAAAGGCCCCGTCCAGGTGGGAATCGAACCCGGGACCTTTTAGCTGTGAAGCGGAAACGCTAACCGCTATGCTACCGTGCTGTGATGCCGTCTGGACCTGCAGTTTTCCTCTGCTTCAGTCGCCTCAACTCTCTCCTCACCTGGTCTGGTGTGATGGAGAGCGGGAGTGAAGGGGGGGGGGGGGGCTGTCTCTCTGTCCGCTCTACACAATTATGAGCTGTGTACTTGTTTTAAAGGATCTCTGTACAAAAAAGTCTCAAACAGAGTGAATGCTCACTTTTCCACAAACAATCTTTGATACTCTCCTCTGTGAGTTGCTCTGTCTTTGCTGATCTGCAGCGTGCTCTAGAGGTAAAAACGTCTTTCTATTATCAATATCGAGCTGCATGCTTCTCTTTGCCAAAGAACTCGTAGTTTCTTGTTTAGTCCTGGATTACAACCGGTTTAGTCTAAGTCTTGGGTAAGTCCTAATACCGGCACTGCCATCTCTAATATTACAAGAGTTTTAGTAAGTTTATAGCCTTGCTTTGCTGTAAGAAAACAGTCTGTATTTGTGCTGAAATGGCTCCTCAGGCGCATGTTGCTTTTTTAGACTCAGGCCCTGTCCACACGAAGTCAATCTCAGGACTAAACGGAAAAATATTTGATCAACCCCCTACCGGAGCCTTTCAGTCGGTACCAAGTAGGTACTGTTTAATGGTACCTACCCCTACACTCACAACTTGAGAAGACTCACTGCAACTGAAAATTATAGCCAAATCAAGCACAAATAATCACGTAGTGTGTCTGGAGCTTTAGTGACAGATCCAACTAACTGAAGGAAGCTGAACTCTCCTCTCTCCCTCTGCTGCCCCCTATCGTTCATGTAGTGATAATGCTCAGAGTACGGTTATTTCATTCTCTATAATGTGCCTTACACGTCATGACCTGATAACAGTGGCAGAGACTGCGTCACTGTACACACGCCCGTGCCGTAATCTACGCTGACCCCGGGGTAGCGACCCGTGAGTCTTTATGATTTCATTGTGCCATAAAGATAAGTTGTTTTTTTTATGAGCAAAAGAAAATCCAAGACGTCAGGTCATGACGCAGGTTCACAGTCAACGGGAGAACAGGGGCCCTGAACTCCATATCAAACTCTTTCTCTGGAGCCGAAACTTGGTGATTTCAATTAACCCGATGTTGTAAATCTGCATATCTACCACACATTATTGTTCTGTTTTCTGGTTCTGGAAAAGTATTGCTCACGTATCGATATTGAAAACCCATCCATCCATTTTCTTCCGCTTTATCCGGGGCCGGGTTGCGGGGGCAGCAGTCTCAGTAGAGATGCCCAGACTTCCTGATCCACGCACACCTCCTCCAGCTGTTCTGGGTAGGGCTGGGCGATATGGCCTAAAATCTATATCATGATATGAAAAAATAGATATCACGATAACGATATATTTGACGATATAATTGACAATGGACGAATTACTTCAAAATCCCCAGATATTTTATTCTTTTTTTTTTTTTTACAGCATAATTGTCTCGCAAATATGATCTACTCAAGCAGTTTACATCCTTCATTAGGCCCGAGCGGCCTGCCGTAGCAAGGGCCTATTGTAATCGCAACGCAGTGCGCGCAGCGCACTGAACCTAGGTGCGCGGAGCGCACGAAAACAGCGCGAAGCGCTGTCCCCATGTCAAACGTAAACTCACCGTGTAAAACAGTGACTGCCCACACCTCTGGTGTGGGCCCTTATACTTATAATTGCAGCAAAATGAATGGGGGTATATGGCCAACTGTCATACGGAGGTGGATGACGAGCGCGAAGCGCTCGTCATCCACCTCCGAGCCCCACGGGTGCGTAGGGGAAGTCGAAAGCTTTCCAAAAATGTATAATATGATGTTGTCGCGAAAGCGACTATATTGTTTTTGCAGGAAATATTATTAGGCCCGAGCGGCCTGCCGTAGCAAGGGCCTATTGTAATCGCAACGCAGTGCGCGCAGCGCACTGAACCTAGGTGCGCGGAGCGCACGAAAACAGCGCAAAGCGCTGTCCCCATGTCCAACGTAAACTCACCGTGTAAAACAGTGACTGCCCACACCTCTGGTGTGGGCCCTTATACTTATAATTGCTGCAAAATGAATGGGGGTATATGGCCAACTGTCATACGGAGGTGGATGACGAGCGCGAAGCGCTCGTCATTCACCTCCGAGCCCCACCGGTGCGTGCGGGAAGTCGAAAGCTTTAAAAAAATGCATAATATGTTGTAGTCGCGAAAGCGACTATATTGTTTTTGCAAGAAATATTATTATTCTTCTTTATTTATTAGGCCCGAGCGGCCTGCCGTAGCAAGGGCCTATTGTATTCGCAACGCAGTGCGCGCAGCGCACTGAACCTAGGTGCGCGGAGCGCACGAAAACAGCGCGAAGCGCTGTCCCCATGTCAACCGTAAACTCACCGTGTAAAACAGTGACTGCCCACACCTCTGGTGTGGGCCCTTATACTTATAATTGCAGCAAAATGAATGGGGGAATATGGCCAACTGTCATACGGAGGTGGATGACGAGCGCGAAGCGCTCGTCATCCACCTCCGAGCCCCACGAGTGCGTGGGGGAAGTCAAAAGCTTTCCAAAAATGTATAATATGATGTAGTCGCGAAAGCAACTATATTGTTTTTGCAGGAAATATTATTATTATTTTTTTTCTTCTTCTTCTTCTTCTTCTGCTCTTTGAGCAGGAATTTGACCCCCTGAACATAGTTGAAAACTCACCAAACTTTGCCCAAAATTCAGATCCGGTGAAAAATTAATTAAAATGTGTGTTTCGTTTTGGGGAAATAAAAAATGGCGCGACAGCGCCACCTACAAAAGTGAAAATACATTGCGCCTATGGGGAGGGGGCCAACATAAACTTTGTCGCAGAGCGACGGGATTCGGTACAGACATTCGTCCTGTGAGGACAAACAAAATATATTATTGTGGCCACGCCCCCAGACAAACCGGAAGTCCGCCATTTTGACAGGAAGCCGGGAAAATGCTGAGTCAGCGTTTTCGCTGACGTCGCATTTTAACAAACTCCTCCTAGGGCGTTTCACCAAATGAGCCCAAAATCGCTCCAGCTCATCCCGAGATGTGGGGCATCAAAAGTTATCCAAATTTTTTGGCTAAGTTTTACGGTTTGTTTGCAGCGAAGCCGCAATCTTTACGAAGATTTTTGCGACTTTCCGAAAACAACAAAATGCTCCCATTTGCACAAACGAACTCCGATTAAAAATCGGAAATATACATTTTATTGACCTTTCCCCCCCGGACACAACAAATGTGAAAAAGTGAGATTTGGCGCGATAGCGCCCCCTCTAGGCCGATAACAAAAAATGCATTATGGGAAAAAAATTAGTTTCTCGGAAATGGATAAAATTCGGCACAATAATAGCTGATGGCATCCCGATCCAAAAAGCCAATGAGACCCATACCGTATTTTTTACGGTGTTGCCATGGAGACGACCGGGGCCCTCCATGTTATTCCAATGGGACTGACCCGCATATCTCACATTATACACGATTACAGCGCGTTAGCGCCCTCTGTCAGGAGCTTGTGGACAGTAGTGATTGAAGTACGGCCCGTCAAGGCCGTCCGATGCTGCTTGTGAAATAAAAAAGATTTGGGGCGCGCTAGCGCCCTCTGCAGGTTGGAGCCATCATTCACATGAAGACGCTAAAAATCTCGTTTTGATGTTTACTCACAAAGATTAATGGCTCATCAGGGCAATAAAATGTAGTGTGGCCACGTTGGCGCCCTCGGTAGGGTTATGGCGCGGCAATGGAGGCACTGAGGGAGGCCTCCATTACATGGTTGCTAGGCGACCAACAGGAGGTCGGCCATTTTGGGAAAAATAGAGTAATCAACGCCGAAGGCGCCATTTCTCGCCTTTGCTCTTTTATAATCTCGACCTAGGGTGGCAGCGACATTATAACCACGTAGGGCGCGGCAGCGCCTCCCGGTTATTGCGGCGGCGTGCGATAGCGTGCAGTAACCAGCCAACGAGACCCGCGAGGGCCTCTCGATGCCGCTTGCGGCTTTAATTTCTTCTTCTTTATTCTTTCTTCTTTCTTCTGCTCTTTGAGCAGGAATTTGCACCCCTGAACATAATCAAAAACTCACCAAACTTTGCCCAAAATTCAGATCCGGCGAAAAATTTATTAAAATGTGTGTTTCGTTTTGGGGAAATAAAAAATGGCGCGACAGCGCCACCTACAAAAGTGAAAATACATTGCGCCTATGGGGAGGGGGCCAACATAAACTTTGTCGTAGAGCGACGAGATTCGGTACAGACATTCGTCATGTGACGACAACCAAAAAACATTATTGTGGCCACGCCCCCTGACAAACCGGAAGTCCGCCATTTTGACAGGAAGTCGGGAAAATGGTGAGTCAGCGTTTTCGCTGACGTCACATTTTAACGAACTCCTCCTAGGGCGTTTCACCAAATGAGCCCAAAATCGCTCCAGCTCATCTCCAGATGTGGGGCATCAAAAGTTATCCAAATTTTTTGGCTAAGTTTTACGGTTTGTTTGCGGCGAAGCCGCAGTCTTTATGAAGAATTTTGCGACTTACCGAAAACAACAAAATGCTCCCATTTGCACAAACGAACTCCGATTAAAAATCGGAAATATACATTTTATTGACCTTTCACCCCCGGACACAACAAATGTGAAAAAGTGAGATTTGGCGCGATAGCGCCCCCTCTAGGCCGAGAACAAAAAATGCATTATGGGAAAAAAATTAGTTTCTCGGAAATGAATAAAATTCGGCACAATAATAGCTGATGGCATCCCGATCCAAAAAGCCAATGAGACCCATACCGTATTTTGTACGGTGTTGCCATGGAGACGACCGAGGCCCACCATGTTATTCCAATGGGACTGAGCCGCATATCACACATTATACACGATTACAGCTCGTTAGCGCCCTCTGTCAGGAGCTTGTGGACAGTAGTGATTGAAGTACGGCCCGTCAGGGCCGTCCGATGCTGCTTGTGAAATAAAAAAGATTTGGGGCGCGCTAGCGCCCTCTGCAGGTTGGAGCCATCATTCACATGGAGACGCTAAAAATCTCGTTTTGATGTTAACTCACAAAGATTAATGGCTCATCAGGGCAATAAAATGTAGTGTGGCCACGTTGGCGCCCTCGGTGGGTTATGGCGCGGCAATGGAGGCACTAAGGGACGCCTCCATTACATGGTTGCTAGGCAACCAATAGGTGGTCGGCCATTTTGGGAAAAATCGAGTAATCAGCGCCGAAGGCGCCATTTCTCGCCTTTGCTCCTTTATAATCTCGACCTAGGGTGGCAGCGACATTATAACCACGTAGGGCGCGGCAGCGCCTCCCAGTTATTGCGGCGGCGTGCGATAGCGTTCAGTAACCAGCCAACGAGACCCGCGAGGGCCTCTCGATGCCGCTTGCGGCTTTAATTTATTCTTTCTTCTTCTTCTTCTTCTTCTTCTTCTGCTCTTTGAGCAGGAATTTGACCCCCTGAACATAGTTGAAAACTCACCAAACTTTGCCCAAAATTCAGATCCGGTGAAAAATTAATTAAAATGTGTGTTTCGTTTTGGGGAAATAAAAAATGGCGCGACAGCGCCACCTACAAAAGTGAAAATACATTGCGCCTATGGGGAGGGGGCCAACATAAACTTTGTCGCAGAGCGACGGGATTCGGTACAGACATTCGTCCTGTGAGGACAAACAAAATATATTATTGTGGCCACGCCCCCAGACAAACCGGAAGTCCGCCATTTTGACAGGAAGTCGGGAAAATGCTGAGTCAGCGTTTTCGCTGACGTCGCATTTTAACGAACTCCTCCTAGGGCGTTTCACCAAATGAGCCCAAAATCGCTCCACTTCATCTCGAGATGTGGGGCATCAAAAGTTATCCAAATTTTTTGGCTAAGTTTTACGGTTTGTTTGCGGCGAAGCCGCAATCTTTACGAAGAATTTTGCGACTTTCCGAAAACAACAAAATGCTCCCATTTGCACAAACGAACTCTGATTAAAAATCGGAAATATACATTTTATTGACCTTTCACCCCCGGACACAACACATGTGAAAAAGTGAGATTTGGCGCGATAGCGCCCCCTCTAGGCTGAGAAGAAAATATGCATTATGGGAAAAAAATTAGTTTCTCGGAAATGGATTAAATTCGGCACAAAAATAGCTGATGGCATCCCGATCCAAAAAGCCAATGAGACCCATACCGTATTTTGTACTGTGTTGCCATGGTGACGCCCGGGGCCCACCATGTTATTCCAATGGGACTGACACACATATCACACATTATACACAATTACAGAGTGTTAGCGCCCTCTGTCAGGAGCTTGTGGACAGTAGTGATTGAAGTACGGCCCGTAAGGGCCATCCCATGCTGCTTGTGAAATAAAAAAGATTTGGGGCGCGATAGCGCCCTCTGCAGGTTGGGGCCATCATTCACATGGAGACGCTAAAAATCTCGTTTTGATGTTTACTCACAAAGATTAATGGCTCATCAGGGCAATAAAATGTAGTGTGGCCACGTGGGCGCCCTCGGTGGGTTATGGCACGGCAATGGAGGCACTAAGGGAGGCCTCCATTACATGGTTGCTAGGCGACCAACAGGTGGTCGGCCATTTTGGGAAAAATCGAGTAATCAGCGCCGAAGGCGCCATTTCTCGCCTTTGCTCTTTTATAATCTCGACCTAGGGTGGCAGCGACATTATAACCACGTAGGGCGCGGCAGCGCCTCCCGGTTATTGCGGCGGCGTGCGGCAACCGGCGTCAACCGGCCAACGAACCCCCGCGAGGGCCTCTCGATGCCGCTTGCGGCTTTAATTAGGCCCGAGCGGCCTGCCGTAGCAAGGGCCTATTGTAATCGCAACGCAGTGCGCGCAGCGCACTGTACCGAGGTGCGCGGAGCGCACGAAAACAGCGCGAAGCGCTGTCCCCATGTCAATCGTAAACTCACCGTGTAAAACAGTGACTACCCACACTTCTGGTGTGGGCCCTTATACTTATAATTGCATGAAAATGAATGGGGGTATATGGCCAACTGTCATACGGAGGTGGATGACGAGCGCTTCCCGGTGCGTGGGGGAAGTCGAAAGCTTTCAAAAAATGTATAATATGTTGTAGTCGCGAAAGCGACTATATTGTTTTTGCAGGAAATATTATTAGGCCCGAGCGGCCTGCCGTAGCAAGGGCCTATTGTAATCGCAACGCAGTGCGCGCAGCGCACTGAACCTAGGTGCGCGGAGCGCACGAAAACAGCGCGAAGCGCTGTCCCCATGTCAAACGTAAACTCACCGTGTAAAACAGTGACTGCCCACACCTCTGGTGTGGGCCCTTATACTTATAATTGCAGCAAAATGAATGGGGGAATATGGCCAACTGTCATACGGAGGTGGATGACGAGCGCGAAGCGTTCGTCATCCACCTCCGAGCCCCACGAGTGCGTGGGGGAAGTCAAAAGCTTTCCAAAAATGTATAATATGATGTAGTCGCGAAAGCGACTATATTGTTTTTGCAGGAAATATTATTATTATTAGGCCCGAGCGGCCTGCCGTAGCAAGGGCCTATTGTAATCGCAACGCAGTGCGCGCAGCGCACTGAACCGAGGTGCGCGGAGCGCACGAAAACAGCGCGAAGCGCTGTCCCCATGTCAAACGTGAACTCACCGTGTAAAACAGTGACTGCCCACACCTCTGGTGTGGGCCCTTATACTTATAATTGCTGCAAAATGAATGGGGGTATATGGCCAACTGTCATACGGAGGTGGATGACGAGCGCGAAGCGCTCGTCATTCACCTCCGAGCCCCACGGGTGTGTGGGGGAAGTCGAAAGCTTTCCAAAAATGTATAATATGTTGTAGTCGCGAAAGCGACTATATTGTTTTTGCAGGAAATATTATTATTATTAGGCCCGAGCGGCCTGCCGTAGCAAGGGCCTATTGTAATCGCAACGCAGTGCGCGCAGCGCACTGAACCGAGGTGCGCGGAGCGCACGAAAACAGCGCGAAGCGCTGTCCCCATGTCAACCGTAAACTCACCGTGTAAAACAGTGACTGCCCACACCTCTGGTGTGGGCCCTTATACTTATAATTGCAGCAAAATGAATGGGGGTATATGGCCAACTGTCATACGGAGGTGGATGACGAGCGCGAAGCGCTCGTCATCCACCTCCGAGCCCCACGAGTGCGTGGGGGAAGTCGAAAGCTTTCCAAAAATGTATAATATGATGTTGTCGCGAAAGCGACTATATTGTTTTTGCAGGAAATATTATTATTCTTTCTTTCTTCTTCTTCTTCTTCTTCTTCTTCTTCTGCTCTTTGAGCAGGAATTTGACCCCCTGAACATAGTTGAAAACTCACCAAACTTTGCCCAAAATTCAGATCCGGTGAAAAATTAATTAAAATGTGTGTTTCGTTTTGGGGAAATAAAAAATGGCGCGACAGCGCCACCTACAAAAGTGAAAATACATTGCGCCTATGGGGAGGGGGCCAACGTCAACTTTGTCGCAGAGCGACGAGATTCGGTACAGACATTCGTCCTGTGACGACAAACAAAAAATATTATTGTGGCCACGCCCCCAGACAAACCGGAAGTCCGCCATTTTGACAGGAAGTCGGGAAAATGGTGAGTCAGCGTTTTCGCTGACGTCGCATTTTTACGAACTCCTCCTAGGGCGTTTCACCAAATGAGCCCAAAATCGCTCGAGTTCATCTCGAGATGTGGGACATCAAAAGTTATCCAAATTTTTTGGCTACGTTTTACGGTTTGTTTGCGGCGAAGCCGCAATCTTTACGAAGAATTTTGCGACTTACCGAAAACAACAAAATGCTCCCATTTGCACAAACGAACTCCGATTAAAAATCGGAAATATACATTTTATTGACCTTTCACCCCCGGACACAACAAATGTGAAAAAGTGAGATTTGGCGCGATAGCGCCCCCTCCAGGCTGAGAAGAAAAAATGCATTATGGGAAAAAAATTAGTTTCTCGGAAATGGATAAAATTCGGCACAATAATAACTGATGGCATCCCGATCCAAAAAGCCAATGAGACCCATACCGTATTTTGTACGGTGTTGCCATGGAGACGACCGAGGCTCGCCATGTTATTCCAATGGGACTGACCCGCATATCACACATTATACACAATTACAGCTCGTTAGCGCCCTCTGTGAGGAGCTTGTGGACAGTAGTGATTGAAGTACGGCCCGTCAGGGCCGTCCGATGCTGCTTGTGAAATAAAAAAGATTTGGGGCGCGCTAGCGCCCTCTGCAGGTTGGAGCCATCATTCACATGGAGACGCTAAAAATCTCGTTTTGATGTTTACTCACAAAGATTAATGGCTCATCAGGGCAATAAAATGTAGTGTGGCCACGTTGGCGCCCTCGGTAGGGTTATGGCGCGGCAATGGAGGCACTAAGGGAGGCCTCCATTACATGGTTGCCAGGCGACCGACAGGAGGTCGGCCATTTTGGGAAAAATCGAGCAATCAGCGCCGAAGGCGCCATTTCTCGCCTTTGCTCTTTTATAATCTCGACCTAGGGTGGCAGCGACATTATAACCACGTAGGGCGCGGCAGCGCCTCCCGGTTATTGCGGCGGCGTGCGGGAACCGGCGTCAACCGGCCAACGAACCCCCGCGAGGGCCTCTCGATGCCGCTTGCGGCTTTAATTTTTTTTCTTCTTCTTCTGCTCTTTGAACAGGAATTTGACCCCCTGAACATAGTTGAAAACTCACCAAACTTTGCCCAAAATTCAGATCCGGCGAAAAATTAATTAAAATATGTGTTTCGTTGTGGGGAAATAAAAAATGGCGCGACAGCGCCACCTACAAAAGTGAAAATACATTGCGCCTATGGGGAGGGGGCCAACATAAACTTTGTCGTAGAGCGACGAGATTTGGTACAGACATTCGTCACGTGACGACAACCAAAAAACATTATTGTGGCCACGCCCCCTGACAAACCGGAAGTCCGCCATTTTGACAGGAAGTCCGGAAAATGCTGAGTCAGCGTTTTCGCTGACGTCGCATTTTAACGAACTCCTCCTAGAGCGTTTCACCAAATGAGCCCAAAATCGCTCCAGTTCATCTCAAGATGTGGGGCATCAAAAGTTATCCAAATTTTTTGGCTAAGTTTTACGGTTTGTGTGCGGCGAAGCCGCAATCTTTATGAAGAATTTTGCGACTTACCGAAAACAACAAAATGCTCCCATTCGCACAAACGAACTCCGATTAAAAATCGGAAATATACATTTTATTGATCGTTCGCCCCCGGACACAACCAATGTGAAAAAGTGAAATTTGGTGCGATAGCGCCCCCTCCAGGCTGAGTAGAAAAAATGCATTATGGGAAAAAAATTAGTTTCTCGGAAATTGATCAAATTCGGCACAATAATAGCTGATGGCATCCCGGTCAAAAAAGCCAATGAGACCCATACCATATTTTCTACGGTGTTGCCATGGAGACGACCGAGGCTCGCCATGTTATTCCAATGGGACTGACACACATATCACACATTATACACTATTACAGAGTGTTAGCGCCCCCTGTAAGGAGCTTGTGGACAGTAGTCATTGAAGTACGGCCCGTCAGGGCCGTCCGATGCTGCTTGTGAACTAAAAAAGATTTGGGGCGCGCTAGCGCCCTCTGCAGGTTGGAGCCATCATTCACATGGAGACGCTAAAAATCTCGTTTTGATGTTTACTCACAAAGATTAATGGCCCATCAGGGCAATAAAATGTAGTGTGGCCACGTTGGCGCCCTCGGTAGGGTTATGGCGCGGCAATGGAGGCACTAAGGGAGGACTCCATTACATGGTTGCTAGGCGACCAACAGGTGGTCGGCCATTTTGGGAACAATCGAGTAATCAGCGCCGAAGGCGCCATTTCCCGCCTTTGCTCTTTTATAATCTCGACCTAGGGTGGCAGCGACATTATAACCACGTAGGGCGCGGCAGCGCCTCCCGGTTATTGCGGCGGCGTGCGGGAACCGGCGTCAACCGGCCCACGAACCCCCGCGAGGGCCTCTCGATGCCGCTTGCGGCTTTAATTTTTTTTCTTCTTTCTTCTGCTCTTTGAACAGGAATTTGACCCCCTGAACATAGTTGAAAACTCACCTAACTTTGCCCAAAATTCAGATCCGGTGAAAAATTAATTAAAATGTGTGTTTCGTTTTGGGGAAATAAAAAATGGCGCGACAGCGCCACCTACAAAAGTGAAAATACATTGCGCCTATGGGGAGGGGGCCAACATAAACTTTGTCGCAGAGCGACGGGTTTCGGTACAGACATTCGTCCTGTGAGGACAAACAAAATATATTATTGTGGCCACGCCCCCAGACAAACCGGAAGTCCGCCATTTTGACAGGAAGTCGGGAAAATGCTGAGTCAGCGTTTTCGCTGACGTCGCATTTTAACGAACTCCTCCTAGGGCGTTTCACCAAATGAGCCCAAAATCGCTCCACTTCATCTCGAGATGTGGGGCATCAAAAGTTATCCAAATTTTTTGGCTACGTTTTACGGTTTGTTTGCGGCGAAGCCGCAATCTTTACGAAGATTTTTTCGACTTATCGTAAACAACAAATTGCTCCTATTCGCACAAACTAACTCCGATTAAAAATCGGAAATATACATTTTATTGATCTTTCGCCCCCGGACACAACCAATGTGAAAAAGTGACATTTGGCGCGATAGCGCCCCCTCTAGGCTGAGAAGAAAAAATGCATTATGGGAAAAAAATTAGTTTCTCGCAAATGGATAAAATTCGGCACAAAAATATCTGATGGCATCCCGATCCAAAAAGCCAATGAGACCCATACCGTATTTTGTACTGTGTTGCCATGGACACGACTGAGGCTCGCCATGTTATTCCAATGGGACTGACCCGCATATCACACATTATACACAATTACAGCTCGTTAGCGCCCTCTGTGAGGAGCTTGTGGACAGTAGTGATTGAAGTACGGCCCGTCAGGGCCGTCCGATGCTGCTTGTGAAATGAAACAGATTTGGGGCGCGCTAGCGCCCTCTGCAGGTTGGAGCCATCATTCACATGGAGACACGAAAAATCTCGTTTTGATGTTTATTCACAGAGATTAATGGCACATCAGGGCAATAAAATGTAGTGTGGCCACGTTGGCGCCCTCGGTGGGTTATGGCGCGGCAATGGAGGTACTAAAGGAGGCCTCTATTACATGGTTGCTAGGCGACCAACAGGTGGTCGGCCATTTTGGGAAAAATCGAGTAATCAGCGCCGAAGGCGCCATTTCTCGCCTTCTCCTCTTTTATAATCTCGACCTAGGGTGGCAGCGACATTATAACCACGTAGGGCGCGGCAGCGCCTCCCGGTTATTGCGGCGGCGTGCGTCAACCGGCGTCAACCGGCCCACGAGACCCGCGAGGGCCTCTCGATGCCGCTTGCGGCTTTAATTATTCTTTCTTTCTTCTTTCTTTCTTCTGCTCTTTGAGCAGGAATTTGACCTCCTGAACATAGTCAAAAACTCACCAAACTTTGCCCAAAATTCAGATCTGGTGAAAAATTAATTAAAATGTGTGTTTCGTTTTGGGGAGATAAAAAATGGCGTGACAGCGCCACCTACAAAAGTGAAAATACATTGCGCCTATGGGGAGGGGGCCAACATAAACTTTTTCGCAGAGCGACGGGATTCGGTACAGACATTCGTCCTGTGAGGACAAACAAAATATATTATTGTGGCCACGCCCCCAGACAAACCGGAAGTCCGCCATTTTGACAGGAAGTCGGGAAAATGGTGAGTCAGCGTTTTCGCTGACGTCGCATTTTAACGAACTCCTCCTAGGGCGTTTCACCAAATGAGCCCAAAATCGCTCCAGCTCATCTCGAGATGTGGGGCATCAAAAGTTATCCAAATTTTTTGGCTAAGTTTTACGGTTTGTTTGCGGCGAAGCCGCAATCTTTACGAAGAATTTTGCGACTTTCCGAAAACAACAAAATGCTCCCATTTGCACAAACGAACTCCGATTAAAAATCGGAAATATACATTTTATTGGCCTTTGACCCCCGGACACAACAAATGTGAAAAAGTGAGATTTGGCGCGATAGCGCCCCCTCTAGGCTGAAAAGAAAAAATGCATTATGGAAAAAAAATTAGTTTCTCGGAAATGGATAAAATTCGGCACAGTAATAGCTGATGGCATCCCGATCCAAAAAGCCAATGAGACCCATACCGTATTTTGTACGGTGTTGCCATGGAGACGA
The DNA here is from genome assembly GCA_021464625.1 of Proterorhinus semilunaris. Taxonomy (NCBI): domain Eukaryota; kingdom Metazoa; phylum Chordata; class Actinopteri; order Gobiiformes; family Gobiidae; genus Proterorhinus; species Proterorhinus semilunaris. The sequence goes on from CM038351.1 coordinate 34,290,235, forward strand.
CCGAGGCCCACCATGTTATTCCAATGGGACTGACCCGCATATCACACATTATACACTATTACAGCGTGTTAGCGCCCTCTGTGAGGAGCTTGTGGACAGTAGTCATTGAAGTACGACCCGTCAGGGCCGTCCGATGCTGCTTGTGAACTAAAAAAGATTTGGGGCGCGCTAGCGCCCTCTGCAGGTTGGAGCCATCATTCACATGAAGACGCGAAAAATCTCGTTTTGATGTTTACTCACAAAGATTAATGGCTCATCAGGGCAATACAATGTAGTGTGGCCACGTTGGCGCCCTGGGTAGGGTTATGGCGCGGCAATGGAGGCACTAAGGGAGGCCTCCATTACATGGTTGCTAGGCGACCAACAGGTGGTCGGCCATTTTGGGAAAAATCGAGTAATCAGCGCCGAAGGCGCCATTTCTCGCCTTTGCTCTTTTATAATCTCGACCCAGGGTGGCAGCGACATTATAACCACGTAGGGCGCGGCAGCGCCTCCCAGTTATTGCGGCGGCGTGCGTCAACCGGCGTCAACCGGCCAACGAGACCCGCGAGGGCCTCTCGATGCCGCTTGCGGCTTTAATTAGGCCCGAGCGGCCTGCCGTAGCAAGGGCCTATTGTAATCGCAACGCAGTGCGCGCAGCGCACTGAACCTAGGTGCGCGGAGCGCACGAAAACAGCGCGAAGCGCTGTCCCCATGTCAAACGTAAACTCACCGTGTAAAACAGTGACTGCCCACACCTCTGGTGTGGGCCCTTATACTTATAATTGCAGCAAAATGAATGGGGGTATATGGCCAACTGTCATACGGAGGTGGATGACGAGCGCGAAGCGCTCGTCATCCACCTCCGAGCCCCACGGGTGCGTAGGGGACTTCGAGAGCTTTCAAAAAATGTATAATATGTTGTAGTCGCGAAAGCGACTATATTGTTTTTGCAGAAAATATTATTATTTTTCTTTATTAGGCCCGAGCGGCCTGCCGTAGCAAGGGCCTATTGTAATCGCAACGCAGTGCACGCAGCGCACTGTACTGAGGTGCGCGGAGCGCACGAAAACAGCGCGAAGCGCTGTCCCCATGTCAAACGTAAACTCACCGTGTAATACAGTGACTGCCCACACCTCTGGTGTGGGCCCTTATACTTATAATTGCAGCAAAATGAATGGGGGAATATGGCCAACTGTCATACGGAGGTGGATGACGAGCGCGAAGCGCTCGTCATCCACCTCCGAGCCCCACGGGTGTGTGGGGGAAGTCGAAAGCTTTAAAAAAATGCATAATATGTTGTAGTCGCGAAAGCGACTATATTGTTTTTGCAAGAAATATTATTATTCTTCTTTATTCTTCTTTCTTTCTTCTGCTCTTTGAGCAGGAATTTGACCCCCTGAACATAGTCAAAAACTCACCAAACTTTGCCCAAAATTCAGATCCGGTGAAAAATTAATTAAAATGTGTGTTTCGTTTTGGGGAAATAAAAAATGGCGCGACAGCGCCACCTACAAAAGTGAAAATACATTGCGCCTATGGGGAGGGGGCCAACATAAACTTTGTCGCAGAGCGACGGGATTCGGTACAGACATTCGTCCTGTGAGGACAAACAAAATATATTATTGTGGCCACGCCCCCAGACAAACCGGAAGTCCGCCATTTTGACAGGAAGTCGGGAAAATGCTGAGTCAGCGTTTTCGCTGACGTCGCATTTTAACGAACTCCTCCTAGGGCGTTTCACCAAATGAGCCCAAAATCGCTCCACTTCATCTCGAGATGTGGGGCATCAAAAGTTATCCAAATTTTTTGGCTAAGTTTTACGGTTTGTTTGCGGCGAAGCCGCAATCTTTACCAAGATTTTTGCGACTTTCCGAAAACAACAAAATGCTCCCATTTGCACAAACGAACTCCGATTAAAAATCGGAAATATACATTTTATTGACCTTTCACCCCCGGACACAACAAATGTGAAAAAGTGAGATTTGGCGCGATAGCGCCCCCTCTAGGCTGAGAAGAAAATATGCATTATGGGAAAAAAATTAGTTTCTCGGAAATGGATAAAATTCGGCACAATAATAGCTGATGGCATCCCGATCCAAAAAGCCAATGAGACCCATACCGTATTTTGTACGGTGTTGCCATGGAGACGACCGAGGCTCGCCATGTTATTCCAATGGGACTGACCCGCATATCACACATTATACACAATTACAGCTCGTTAGCGCCCTCTGTCAGGAGCTTGTGGACAGTAGTGATTGAAGTACGGGCCGTCAAGGCCGTCCGATGCCGCTTGTGAAATTAAAAAGATTCGGGGCGCGCTAGCGCCCTCTGCAGGTTGGAGCCATCATTCACATGGAGACGCTAAAAATCTCGTTTTGATGTTTATTCACAAAGATTAATGGCTCATCAGGGCAATAAAATGTAGTGTGGCCACGTTGGCGCCCTCGGTAGGGTTATGGCGCGGCAATGGAGGCACTAAGGGAGGCATCCATTACATGGTTGCTAGGCGACCAACAGGTGGTCGGCCATTTTGGGAAAAATCGAGTAATCAGCGCCGAAGGCGCCATTTCTCGCCTTTGCTCTTTTATAATCTCGACCTATGGTGACAGCGACATTATAACCACGTAGGGCGCGGCAGCGCCTCTCGGTTATTGCGGCGGCGTGCGGGAACCGGCGTCAACCGGCCCACGAGACCCGCGAGGGCCTCTCGATGCCGCTTGCGGCTTTAATTTATTCTTTCTTTCTTTCTTTCTTTCTTTCTTCTGCTCTTTGAGCACAAATTTGACCTCCTGAACATAGTCAAAAACTCACCAAACTTTGCCCAAAATTCAGATCCGGTGAAAAATTAATTAAAATATGTGTTTCGTTTTAGGGAAATAAAAAATGGCGCGACAGCGCCACCTACAAAAGTGAAAATACATTACGCCTATGGGGAGGGGGCCAACATCAACTTTGTCACAGAGCGACGGGATTCGGTACAGACATTTGTCATGTGACGACAACCAAAAAGTATTATTGTAGCCACGCCCCCAGACAAACCGGAAGTCCGCCATTTTGACAGGAAGTCGGGAAAATGGTGAGTCAGCGTTTTCGCTGACGTCGCATTTTAACGAACTCCTCCTAGGGCGTTTCACCAAATGAGCCCAAAATCGCTCCAGCTCATCTCGAGATGTGGGGCATCAAAAGTTATCCAAATTTTTTGGCTAAGTTTTACGGTTTGTGTGCGGCGAAGCCGCAATCTTTATGAAGAATTTTGCGACTTTCCGAAAATATCAAAATGCTCCCATTCGCACAAACTAACTCCGATTAAAAATCGGAAATATACATTTTATTGACCTTTCACCCCCGGACACAACAAATGTGAAAAAGTGAAATTTGGCGCGATAGCGCCCCCTCTAGGCCGAGAACAAAAAATGCATTATGGGAAAAAAATTAGTTTCTCGGAAATTGATAAAATTCGGCACAATAATAGCTGATGGCATCCTGATCCAAAAAGCCAATGAGACCCATACCGTATTTTGTACGGTGTTGCCATGGAGACGACCAAGGCTCCCCATGTTAAACCAATGGGACTGACACAAAAATCTCACATTATTCACAATTACAGCTCGTTAGCGCCCTCTGTCAGGAGCTTGTGGACAGGAGTCATTGAAGTACGGCCCGTCAAGGCCGTCTGATGCTGCTTGTGAAATAAAAAAGATTTGGGGCGCGCTAGCGCCCTCTGCAGGTTGGAGCCATCATTCACATGGAGAGGCTAAAAATCTCGTTTTGATGTTTACTCACAAAGATTAATGGCTCATCAGGCCAATAAAATGTAGTGTGGCCACGTTGGCGCACTCGGTGGGTTATGGCGCGGCAATGGAGGCACTAAGGGAGGCCTCCATTACATGGTTGCTAGGCGACCAACAGGTGGTCGGCCATTTTGGGAAAAATCGAGTAATCGGCGCCGAAGACGCCATTTCTCGCCTTTGCTCTTTTATAATCTCGACCTAGGGTGACAGCGACATTATAACCACGTAGAGCGCGGCAGCGCCTCCCGGTTATTGCGGCGGCGTGCGGGAACCGGCGTCAACCGGCCCACGAGACCCGCGAGGGCCTCTCGATGCCGCTTGCGGCTTTAATTTCATTTTACTTTTTCAGCACGTGTCCCCGTGTTCTACAGTCACCGTTTATGCTGCTCTGATGGAGCGTAACATAAATTACATTGTGTCCACAACGATATAAAAAATTACAACGATATCAAAACATTATATTGCGATAACGATATGCGATACAATATGGCCCAACCCTAGTTCTGGGGTAGTATTGTTAAAGTACTGGTATTGAAAAAACGGTGCTAGTCCTGATTTAGGATTATTATTGTCGCTTTGACCCAAATTGAAAAATTGCTACACCATTTTTGTATCAATTCATGAAACGTACAGTGTTACACCAGTTAAGTACAATATCACCATAATATTGGCTACGCCTCCAAATATTATCAGATTTACATGTGTTACACATCATTGGAAAGCTTGGAGACTACACTTGAACAATCTGTGAAAATCTCAAAATGCCCCAGAACCGACTTGTGTCCCTGGTTCCTGTGACTGGTCACAAATATCACATTTCACAGTGTAGCCCTGACTGCAAAGATGTTGTTAGCATTTGGCCTCTCCCAGCATATTCCTATGGCTCCAAACGGGGTGAAGTTAGAAGCGACTAAGCTCTTCCACGGGCACAAAGACCAGACAGGTACGTATCAACTCGTCTAAGCTCAGGTAAGAACAAAGAATAGTTCAGGAAAACATCACTGTCACTGGCTACGTGTTAAAAACATCACGTTGGATGTAAATTCATGACTGCATGAAACGTCTGTGTTTTTTGAGGTAGCACTTTTTTTTTTTTATCTCGGAGCTAATGGCTAGTATCAAAAAACAACAAGACAAAAACTAAACAACTAAAAAGTATTTATACTAAAGACAGTTTCTAACTCCTTACTATTTTTTTTTTACCGCATCCAAAAAGGAGTTTAGTTTACATCATTCCATTCAGATGCGTTGAATAGTCAAAAGCAATGATTGGATTTGCAGGTGGAAAACATTACCTTTGGTCGGGACATGGAGGCTGGTGGCAGGTGGTGGCGTTGGCTGGAAAACAGAGAGAGACGTGTTAGAAAAGTCATCGGCGTGGAGAGGCTCCGAGCGTTCACTTCAGAGGGCAGTTACATCAAAACCTGAACGCAGACACGAGGCCCAATTTAATCTGAGCCTGTGCCTACAAATGCAGACTATTCATTTGTCCCTGTTTAACGTGAGCATTAAATCCCCATACAAATAAATAGGGAAGCCAGGCCCAATACTAAAGTATGCATTGGGCCGTATGGTATGTCAGTTTTATATAATTTCAGTGGCAATTGGATGTGCATCCAACCCCACAAAAAGCAGAAACTTAACTGGATTAACTGGATAGGATTTAGCATTTAGTTCAGAGGACACTTTTAGACGCTAATCTGTATCTGAAGTATCTAAAATCTCAAAAGGTCTGTACATTACCTAGGCTATATGATCGTTGGTTGACAAAGGCTCATGTTGTTTGGCGGCTAATGCTAACGGCTATAGGAAAAATACACTGAGCTGGCTAACAGACTATGAAAAGTTGCCCGGACTAGCAGACTTGCTAACTGTTGGCATACATTAAGATCCTTTTTACTTGTATGAGAGTTGAGGCCAGACAACTGTACCAGTGATGCCACAGTTCAGACTGGTGTGTGGTACTAAATTTGATCGGTCAAGCTCTCAATAATCGTATTGTCACACTTGTTAAGCCGGATGAATAAACTGTTTTGATCCCTGCAGAAACAAACAAGCGGCTGGCACTCTCCTATCGAGGTCTTTGCTATAGATTTTCTTAGACAGTCATTGTATGCTACATGAAGAACTCTAGATAGGACGTGGCGCTCGTTGACGTGGCGGCCATCTTGTGACTGGCCGGTGAGGCTAATGCTAATAGCAAGTCATATAAAAATGGGAACACGGTTTCGTTGGTAAAATGTCAGAGATGCAGTCATTTGCTTTAGATTTGTTGTATCGCTGGTGAGTCTACGTATCTGAGGAAAGACATTTTTACTCTGATTAAATGACTTTTGTATCTTCAAAGGACTGTTCTTGGGCACCTTTCATCCTACAGTTAGTGTATTCACCGTTTCAAATTCACTAGCCACATATTGGTCTGTCTATTTTCTTCTTTCCTCACTGTGGCACTTGTGGTCAGACAAACTAAATGATTGTTTGGGCTGTACTTATAAAAAAAAAAAAGAAAAAGAAAAGAAAAGAAACATTTTATTTCCTTACTGAACGCACATAAGCTCAGTCAGTATTTAGAAAAAGTCAGGAAATGACCAGATATTGTTAGGATATAGGATGTAGAAATGAGTGGTTTTCTATTGGTTTACATTAAAGTAGGTTCGAAAGGACAATCGCAATAATGGAAGCTTATTTGTGTCGAGTTTTACACAGGATTCCCAATGCGCTCTTCAAGTTTTTGTACATCATCCACTCCACACACGGTGGTGGAACCCAAGACCTTCTTACTGTGAAGCATGAGCACTAACCATGTCATAGCAGAGCCAATGTGTTTCTATGGCCATGTCCTACTTTACACGTTACACGATCCAAGTCTATATGTATAGTTAATAATACATATAATACATATCGATTTTCTAAGCGGATAAAAAGGGGGACTATATTGTAAGGCGTAATAATACCAAGAGTAATTCGGCATCCGCACGGTAAAGTGAAGTTATCACTGCGCGGATGCCGAATTACTCCTGGTATTATTACGCCTTACAATATAGTTCCCCTTTTTATCCGCTTAGAAAATCCACATTGTTTAATTTTGTGTAATTATACTTTATAGTGTGACACTTCACGTAACCATATTTAAATAGGGAAAACGTGGAAGAGTTTGGTAGCTTCTCACTTCACCTCGTTTGGAGCTATAGAGGAGAGGAGAGGCTAAATTCTAACGGCGTCTGTGCTGTGTTTACGTTACGGAAGGCACACGTGGAGACCAGACCGGTACAGATGAACACGTCAAAGCTAAGGTAAGAACATATCTCAGTATGTAAAAACGGTGGCCTGTTCCTTTTAAAGAGCCTTTAATTTACATGGCTAACATTGAAGCTAGCTTGAACTTCCCAATCCAGCTCAATACTTTGCAAACTACAGTCAGAATTGGCACAATGTAAAATAACCTAAGTCGACACAACTCAAAACATAATAACTCATGTACATGTTCTGTTTTTGCAGTCTAGACGTTACGGAAGGCACACGTGGAGACCAGACCGGTACAAATGAACTCGTCAAAGCTCAGGTAAGAACATATCTCAGTATGTAAAAACGGTGGCCTGTTCCTTTAAGGGAGTAAACTAGCTAAAATCTCTGCTGCGACCACTGCGTGAAAAATCTATATTTTCACCTGTCGTATCTCGCCTTAACGTTTGAATTGAATTCCTTGCAAATCTTTCACGTTACTTTTTTATTCAGGCCAAAACCGTAAGAAACCCAACCAAAACCAGTTCACAAACAACCTCCGGCCCTCTTTTATTCATAAAACTGTTGTATTTGTAAGCACAGATTGATATTTGATCATATGATTTGACGCGGGACGCAGCTGCTCACTTAGAGGCTGTAATGTAAGAGGACACTCGGCTCCGCTTTGGAGGAGCCCACTCCGGAGGAAGGATCCTGGCACTTGAGAAACAGCCCACTGTCTCCTACCACTTGAGCCGCCACATCTGGGCCTAAAGCATCTGCACAGTGAGCAGATGATGTTAATGGAGGGGTCTGGTCCTCACACATTGGCAGGGGGCTGACCGGGCAGATCCACGGCTGCGCTGCTTTTTCTTTATCGATACGAACCCAGTCCAGTGGGCGTCAAAGTGCTGCTCTCCCGCGTCTGCTGTTGAGTGAAAGATGTTCATTTATTTTTCTGTGACTCAGCGGCACCACCTGGACTTTCCATCCTCTCCGACCGATCGAGGGGGCTCCCAGTGCTCCGCTCTCCCGGTCAGAACGCACTCCTTTGCCCCGTTCCTCCAAAACTCATTTAGCGAATTCCCCTCCCGCGTCCTCCCCCAGAGGCTAAAACAAAGTCTCATTCAACAAAGTGGCAGCGCTGCGGGACCGGGGACAAACTGTGCCGTCGACAAATGAGAAAAGTCAATTCGCTCGTTCAAATCAGTTGGCAGTTTTGGAGAGTTGTTGGCTCTTCGACCGAATCCATTCGCGGCGTCTTTTATCCTTTAAAAAGATGAGATCTGAATTCAACTTTGAGTCACAACTGAGGCGAAACACATTGGTTTTCATATTGATATGTCAATTGTAAAAAAAACATTATTGCTTTTGTGATAACAGAATGTAAAAAATGGATAGAGCCAAATTTAAAATTCACATTTTATTTTGTTGATATTCAACTTTTCCTTTAATGCAAAATAACCAAGGAAGTATGGATCGGTGCGCTTCAGCAATAGAAGAAGAAAACCAGGAAGTAAACACCAAAGTGAACATGATAGCTGCAGGGTTGTTTTTGATGAGAGAAAAACATTACGACATGGTTTAAAGCAAAAATAAAACGTTGATTCCACATTAAAAGCACACGGACACTTTCACGTTGAAGCCGAGACACGTCAGGCGTTTATTAATAATGATTTTAGAATGTGAAACTGGCTAAAGTAGAGCATTTGATCGATGATACTTATCTATTTTCCTACTCTGCCTGGATTATTTAGCTAGCGCGAGGCTAGCTTAGTCAACAGTTGAGTCATTTGATTCAAAACAGTGCCTTCGTTTAATGTGAACCACAGAGGTATTCGTTCCCAGTTCACAGTAATAGTTAATACTAGTAGGTCACTCACTCATACACAGCTGCATCAGACTCCGGAGTGCGCTAACTCTCGTTTTGTACAGAAATAATAATAATAATAATAATAATGCATTTTATTTCTTAGGCGCCTTTCAAGACACCCAAGGTCGCCTCACATCCACAAGTAAATTAACATCAACAGTTAAAAACAGTTAAAATTAGGGGCGGGACTTTAACGCATTAATTTAGATTAATTAATTACACAAAAATAACACGTAAAATTTTTTTGACACATTTTAATCGCACTTGTTTTTACAACGCGGAACGTTTCTCACTGGAGGAGTTTAGGCAGACCGATTATACTGGAGCACCAACTAGCGTTCAGACAACAACAAACCACAGTGAACATGGACAGAGAAGCTGATGAGACCTCTTTGCTTGGCCTTTAGGATGGGAAATGTTGCTATAAAAAACGAATGGAGTGTGCAAGCTATGCAACAAGGACTTCACATATCACCGCAGCACATCGAGCCTCAAGTATCACCTCAATGCTAAACATACTGTGGACGTTAGCCCGACTCCGACTACAAGGACCCACACTCTACCAGATGGCTGGTTTAAGGACCAGGATAACTAAGTCCACGTCTGAAAAATGAACCAACGGCCTGGCTCACTGGATTGCACTCGACTGTAGACCACTTGGAGTGGTAGAAGATAAGGGCCTGCACAATGTACTACAGATTTGCGTTGCGTTATTATTAAGAGTTGGACTGAAATTATTATTATTATTTTTTAAACCAGCTGTTGCTAAATCAGCAAAGTCTGTTATGGCCTCTGAAGCAACAATAAACAATATTGTGTTTCTTAAGCTGATGTATTCAGTCATTATTCAATGGTATACGAAAAATCAATATGCAGTGAGCCGGAGAGAGGAGGAAGAGCAGGTGTGGAGACATGGAGGAGGTCAGTCAGGTATGGAGGGGCGAGCTTGTGAATTGCTTTGAATGTGAGAGGCATGATTTTGTATTGAATGCGGTGGGTGATGGGGGGCCAGTGGAGCTGTTGAAGGACAGGAGTGATGTGGTTTATGGAGGGGGTGTGTGTGATGATGCGGGCGGCTGCATTTTGGACCAGTTGGAGTTTATGGAGAGTTTTTTGAGGGAGACCAAACAGCAGGGCAGACGGGAGGTGACGAGGCTGTGTACAAGTATGGCAGTGGTGTGAGGGGAGAGAGAAGGGCGGAGCCGGCGGATGTTTCTGAGGTGGAAGTAGGCGATGCGGGTGATGCTATTGATGTGTGCGGTGAAGGAGAGGGTGCTATCGAGGATTACCTGAGGGGAGGGGGAAATGGAGGGGCCGTCAATGGGAATGGAGAAATTGCTGATTTTATTTAGGGTGGATTTGGTGCCAATGAGGAGGAGTTCAGTTTTATTGCTGTTGAGTTTGAGAAAGTTTGAAGTGAACCAGGACTTTATTTCATAAAGGCAGTTAGTGAGAGAGGAGGGTGGGAGTGTGGAATTTGGTTTACTGGAGATGTAGAGCTGGGTGTCATCCGCGTAGCAGTGAAAGTGAATGTGGTGTTTTCTGAAGATGTAACCAAGAGGAAGAAGGTAGATTAGGAACAGTAAGGGGCCGAGGACAGAACCCTGGGGAACCCCTGAAGTGACAGGGAAGGGACGGGAAGTTAAAGATTTGAGCTGGATGAACTGTGTGCGGTCAGAAAGGTAGGAGCGGAACCAGGAGAGGGGAGTGTTTGTGATGCCAATGGAGAAGAGTCTGTCCAGAAGGATGGAGTGGGAGATAGTGTCAAAGGCTGCACTGAGATCAAGCAGAAGGAGGATGGAGAGTGAACCGGAGTCAGCAGAGAGGAGAAGGTCATTGGTGATTTTCAGGAGGGCAGTTTCAGTACTATGGAGGGGAACGGAAGCCAGATTGAAATTGTTCATACAGGTTATTGGAGGAGAGATGGGTGTGGAGTTGGGCAGCAACAGTTTTTTCAAGACGTTTTGAGATGAAGGGAAGGTTTGAAATGGGGCGGAAGTTATTGAGGTCGAGAGAATCAGAACCAGGTTTCTTGAGAATGGGAGTGACAGCGGCAGTTTTAAGTGGAAAGGGTACAGTACCAGTAGTGAGGGAGGCTTGAATTATGTTAGTTATGATGGGGGAAATTGCAGGAGTGGAGGCTTTAACAAGGGCAGTGGGGATGGGGGTCAAGTTGACAGGAGGAGATTTTGGATTTCTGGATAAGGGTGGAGATTTGAATGACACATGGTAAGGTGAAGGCAGAAAACAGGTGGGTTGGAGCTGGGAAGTATGGAGCAGGATCGTTAGGAGATGAGGGAGTGAGTTGCTGGTGGATGTGCTGAATTTTAGAGGTGAAAAATGAGGCCAGGGTATTGCAGAAATCAGAAGAATAAAGATGACATGGAAGAGAGTCAGGAGGTTTTGTGATGGTTGAGATGAGTGAGAAGAGCACTTTGGAGTTACCTTCATTTGAGCTGATTAAACTGGAGTAATATATGGATTTGGCTTTGGAGATGGAGTCCTTGTAGTGGAGAATGTGGGTTATAGTCTTTCAAGTTGGCGGCCTTTTGTTTTGAGTTGCCTGAGAGCGGGAGTGAACCAGGGTGCTGTGTGAATGAAGGAGACAGAACGGGTTTGGAGGTGGGTTGGATTTGGTAAAGGACAGATTAACATTGAATGAGAGAAGTAGATGGTCCGTGTGTGGGAGGTGGTCGGTTTTACAGTCTGAGTGTTTCCCAATCAGGGGGTACGCGAGCACTTAGCAGGGGATACTTGGAAATAGTTCAGATCGGGGGAAAAAAGGTGAAACTGAACAGTATTTCAAAATTATTTTAAAAGAACACTTCTTTTGAATGATTATTTACAGTAAAAGGTGTGTTCTGGCTGTATTTTTAAGTAAGTGCTCTATCTGTCGTGGTACAATTGTACAGCAAAATTGCGGTCAGCCCTGAGCCGCTGCACCTGAGCCGCGGGTGAGAAGGCTTGTGTGGCTGCGCTGTGAGACTTGCCCAGGTACCTCCTTGTTTGTCCCTTCCTTGTTTCCTGTAGCTCCTCTCGTGACGCCTCCACTGTGCTGCAGCTGTGGGGGCTCCTGGTGCCTCTTCACTTTTTCAGAAGAAGACATTTGTAGGTCTCAAATGATCTAGCAAGTACCATATCAGTAACAGCTTTAAGTCTTTAAATAGCTGGGCGAATTCAGGGGACAGAAAAAAAGACATAACAAAAAAAGTGCAGTCCTCTCTCAACTTGAGAGAAAATAAATACATTAATTAATAAGGCCCCTCCTGAAACCGCCACCTTAATGTGGTGGAGGGGTTTGAGCACTCGAATGATCCTGGAGCTCTGTTGTCGGGGGCTTCGTGCCCCTGGTAGGGTCTCCCATGGCAAACAGGTCCTAGGTGACGGGTCAGACAAAGAGGTTCAGAAGCCCCTTATGAGAGACCAACAGGCCCGGTTAGAACCATGAGGCCGTCCTTCTGTGGACCCACCACCTGCAGGGGGCGCCATAGGGGCTGGTGCAGCTCCAACAGCTGCCCCCACAACCCGGCAACGGACAAGTGGCAGAAAATGGATGGATGGATAATTAATAAGGAAGCACACATTACCACACATTCCCCTTCTTTTCCTCTCTTTCTTCCCCTTCTTCTATCAGATCTTTTTCTCTAATTTTTCCATACTCAATTATAAAAAATAAAAAAGTTTTCCAAGAGTGTATTCCAAGAGAATGAAAATAAATCCTATAGTGCCCTTTTTTTTTTTTTACCTCTCACCCCTCACCTGAACCGAGCGCATTTTCTCCAGTTCGGCTTTACCCAAATCTAAAAGCTTCTCAACTGGAGAGCAACAGTGTAATGCCTCATTTTGAAATAAAGACCTCCAAAAGTGATGGTCACTTTCTTTGTCACGTTTTCGTCGCTATTTTGACATTTTATTTTTTTTGTGCTGGGTTCAGGCGGGGGTTGAGAGGTTAATCAATAAAAGGAAGTACTTGGACCACTGCTGGATATATCTTCAAACCTCAAATGCTCCAGAAAGTACCCTCAAGTGCTTGCTGTTTTGGAAGGACTGCCCTGCTACATTTTGAATTAAAAACGGCGCAGTAGGAACGCTCTGTGGCCACTGCAGGTCGACTTCCTGACCGCAGTGGAGAGTTATTCGCTATTTTAATTGCAAATACCTCACTGCTTTTCAAGGGAAAACTGACTTTTGATTCTGCATAATGAGACTTCGGGCAATTACTTCAGCCACATCCAAACATCACGGTGCATGGTGCAGGGTGCTGGGAGTGTTCGCCGGGTGTCTTTCCAGAGCCAAGCGTCAGATTTGAATCCACAACAACAAGCTGAAGCCGTGTCGGCCATATTTTCAAAGAGGAAAAACGTGTGTGAAGTCCAAATGAGTTAAACACGATCAGGGCCTTTTTTGGTTTATTTTATGTAAAGATTTCATGACATACTTTGCACATTCTGTGACACTACAGATGTGATCAATCCCATGCAGGACTGAAAGCCAATCTAATGGATTCTCCAGTCAAACTTTTTAGTAGGTGTACCCTGAAACGCAAATGGGCGAGGAAAGCCCTTCTGTTTGGTCCTCATGGCATGTAGCTGACATTGCTGTAATACCACCCCCTGGTGGCCGGGGGCGACTCCAAAAGATACTTGGTAAACAGCATTTCTACAAAGACTTTGACCTAGTTTGCACTGCTTAAAAGCCTGGAGTTCTTCTTTTTTTTTAAATCGCAATGACCCATGTGACAACACTGGGCTGGGTGTCATATTTTTAACCACGCTGTTTTTTGTACATTAGAAATAAAAGGTTCAAGCCTAAAATCTATGATTGCCGGGCTCGTAGCCGTTCCACGGTTTCCCGCCTTTTTGGCCTTTTATAAGGAACAGGCTTTGTAGCAGGAGCCAGAGCAGCCATGTTGATTTCACAGATCACTCGGGATCATTACTATGAACGAGGCTGAATGGGACCCGCTGATCCCTATTATTTAGATCTATGGTTAAACGATATCAGTATGGTATCAGAAAAAAAAGTTACTACCAGTATTGAAAAAATGACAGCAGGTACCAAAAAAAACTCTTTAGATCCAAGTTTTGATGCCGTTGGTCCAGTGACGGCATTAAAGGAAGTGACGTGATTGTTTCAGCTCAAATTACTCAAATGTCTTTAAAAAAATATAGTCCCATTTTCCAATTTTATTTTGCCCCCATTTTTTTAATGTTTTATTTTTGATTTTTTTTACTTTTACTCATTTTATATTATCCTCTCCCACCCCCCTTTCCCCCAAAATGTTCACACATTTCTCGACATTGGAGATAACCCCGATATTGTATGCAGATCCTCCACACATTATTGTTCTGTTTTCTGGTTCTAGACGAGAAATATTTTAGTATCGGTACCAAAAGAGTGTCGTTCAGGTATCGGTATTGAAAACCAAGTATCGTTAATAGAATCAAATAAAACGGTCCCCAGCCCTAGTCTTTTAGTCAGCATTTGAGCCGCAGTGCTGTGTATCGATTGTAGCTGTTTTATTCTTTTTCACAGAGGACTCTCAGACGGTTTAACTTAAATTCATCTTAAATTTAGTCGACCAAATTGGTTTTAGTTGACTAATTGAAAATAATTATTTGACTAAATGTTGACTAAAATTAAATGGCATTTTTGTCATAAGACTAAAATGCAATTAAAACGTGTCGTCAAAATGAACACTGTCTGCATGAGATGTAATGAGGAGTTTCAAATGTTTAGTTTGAATCATAAGGAACGGGCCTGGCGTGTCTCAGTCTCTCTCTCTCGTCCTCCTGCTCAGAGGAGGATGGAGCACCAGGATCAGACGGGGCAGAGAGCAGAGGTAACACAGACTCATGCACAGCGGGACACGTCATTGAAACAGAAGAGACTGAGCTCCATGAAAGCATTCTCTACATCACAAGAATGTTTCTCGGGTCTTTTGCACAGGTGGGTCCAAGAAAGGAAATGACCATCTGGGGCACCCTTCAGGACATGTGGATGTAAAATATGTCAATATTTGTGAGTGAATGCACAAGGGAAAGCCGGCTTTGCGTAGGAGCTACGTCCGGGATATCTTCACTTCGCCTACGACAAAATGTCAACGTAAGCATCGTACGGGTCTTTTTTATTCTCTAACATGTTATGGGAGAAAACTAGCAAAAAATCATCACAAAAAACAATATTTTGACCTGCCCTGTCGCGCCTTAAAACTTCTCTACAAATAAAGTGTAATTGCCATGCAATTCAGCCAATTAATAAATGTTACTAAAACTACGTATTTTAGACCAGTGGTTCCCAAAGTGGGGTCTGGGGGGCCTCAGAAGCCCTGCAGGGGGCCCCCAATGCTTGTCAACAAAACCAGTATTTAGCCTACAGTCATTGCTAAATTGGATTTGTATGTGATTTTAGCTGTAAATAATAACAGATTCCTCAGAATAGATGTATTATTACTGGGGGCCCCCGAGAGATTTTCGGATCGGTAAGGGGGCCGTGACGTCCCGGACTTAGATTATCAATGTGTAAAGCATCCATCCATCCATTTTCTTCCACTTGTCCGTTGCCGGGTCGTGGGGGCAGCTGTTGGAGCTGCACCAGCCCCTATGGCTCCTCCTGCAGGTGGGGGGTCCACAGAAGGACGGCCTCATGGTTCCAAACGGGCCTGTTGGTCTCTCATAAGGGGCTTCACCCATTCATACTGTCATTCATACACCAGTGTACGCAGACACTGGAGGGTGAAGGGTCTTGCCCAAGGACACAACGACAATGTGCACCTTCAGGAGGCGGGATTCGAATCCCCGACCTTCCAATCATGAGACGACCCGCTCTACCATCTGCGCCACCGTCGCCCCTTGTGTAAAGCAATGACACACAAATGTGGGACATCTGAGGGAGGCTTGAGTGAGCAGATGCTCAGACAGGCTGGGCTCAGCTCTTGTTCGGAGGTAATGCCGCTGATATGATGATTAGGACCACGCAAATACTGTTGCACGCTCCACGGTTGTGTAAAATAAACGGGGTTTCCCTTTAAAATGTCCATCAGCCCTGAAGTAAACACAAGCAACTGGTCACATTGTACAACCACGCTCACATACAAAACCATAATCAACATAAAATATTGTCAATTTGGTATTTGCTACGTTTGCAGTGGTTTATGAATACGCCTTTGGAAGAGGACCTTATAAACCTTATGTTTGGATACTTGTGGTCAAAGTAAGGCAGCAGCATCTCCATGGAGATGAGCTGTTGATGTAAAGTTATGAGTCAGGTCTGACGGGTGCGGCCATGAAATTGGAAGCCGTGCAAAGCAAAGATGCTAATCTGAAACCAAAGGTCTTAAATACAACTCTACATGGCCACAGAAATATGTTGGAACGAAAGGCAGTTCTGGCGGCCATCTTGTGACTGGCCCTTCTAACCCAGTGCAATGTCATCATATGGAAACACCACTTATTCAATCAATCAATAAATGGTTTTGTATAGCCCAATATCACAGCAGGAGTTGCCTCATAGGGCTGCAACAAACATTAAGGCAATAAAACAGAACAGTAAATAAGACAATGTAAAGTTCCGGTGAATCAAATATCCAGGCAAACATAATGTCCAAATAAGCATCAGCAGTGGGTGTCCCCTGTCCTTAGACTCTCCAGCACGGCAAGGAAAAACTCAAAAACCCAGTGGGAGAAACGAGAAACCTTGAGGAGAACCACAGAAGGAGAGATCCACTCCCATGGACGGACAGGCTATAGAGACCCAGGGCTTATTCCCTTGATACAGTTTTGATCTATTTTGAGTTATTTCATGATTCTTTGACCTTATGTCATATCTGGCAAGAAAGTAAAGTTGTTGCAGTTTTTCAAATGTTATTTCAGTTTTATAGGTGGCACAGACTTTAGCTAAATTTTTTCATGGGTTTTCTTCTGTCAAATACCTCTAATCATTTACTTCTATTTAATATCAAATATAACATTTGTTTCCTACTTTTAAACAGTATTTCTGTACTTTTTAACACGACATGACCAATATTTAGTGAACAGTGATACAGTGAATGCTAACCACTGAACCCTGGGAATGAATGGAGAAAACAATGCTAATACGGCTAAACAACATAAATAAACAAGACTTTTCAAAGAAATGATCTGATCCTGATTGAGATACGATAAGTAATAAACCAATCACAAACAATGAGTGTGTCTCACATTCTGCCGCTGGATCAATGAAAATGTTGCTCCTGGTTTTGCATTGGCTGCTATAGAGGTTAGCCTTGCCCGCCAGTCACAAGATGGCCGCCATGTTTGCCACATTAATGAGCGTCATGTCCAATCTACAGTTTTATTAAATATCTTTGCATCACACATGCGGTAATAGTCAGCGATTCTCAAACTGTGGTTGTGATCCGTCAACGCCACCTAATGCGTTGTTCCACATCTCTACCGCGCACCCCACGATCTACGTGCAGGTATCGGCTCTACGCTTGCTTTTCCATAAGACAACACAACCGCAGTAGGTGTGGGCGGCGCCCCCACAGAGGAGCACGCTGTGGGGGTGTGGGCGGAGCCCCCACAGAGGAGCACGCTGTACAGAACGTCATTACCTTTTTTTAAGCCGCTATGAGAACAAATGTGGACAAATGCTGCCTTCTGGTGGGAGTTAAGGAATCATTCAGAGGTACCAAGGCTAATTCTACAGAAAAAAAGCAGCAAAAAATGTGAACTATAAAGGTAAGCCCATCCATCCATTTTCTTCCACTTGTCCGGGCAGCTGTTGGAGCTGTTGATGGCTCCTCCTGCAGGTGGTGGGTCCACAGAAGGACGGCCTCATGGTTCTAACCGGGCCGGTCTCTCATAAGGAGCTTCTGAACTGCTCTTTGTCTGACCCGTCACCTAGGACTAGGGCTGGGCGATAGGACGATATTAGACCGTCTTACGATCTCCAGAGCTGACGATCTATCATTTTCGTGGGATCGTTTTATCACGATTCAAAGCACTTCTACACAGTTGACTCTTTTCACGGTCAGTGAAGCAAACTCAAGCCGCAAACTTTCTGTTGCGCTAAGTCGGGTGCTAATGCGAGCGTTTGGCAGCTAGCCGCTCCTCTACAGTGCGCATACACGACCAGGCTTCTCAATCTGGAGCTTTAAAACCCAGCGTTCTGTCTCTATTTTAGGGATGTCACGGTTACCGGTGTAGCGGTAAACCCTAGTAAAAAATGTTGACGGTAATAATTACCGTCTTGTTTTTGAAAAACTATATTATCTCGGTGGATTACCGCGCCCGCGGTGTCGGCAAAGTGAGCCTCACTGGCCACTGTCTCATCTGCTGAAGGCGCACTCCGTAGCACAACCAAAACAAAGCTTTCTTGAAGCTGGAATCATGTCCGAGACGACAGCGCTCAGGACGTCCATCAGCTTCAAACAGGACCAAGTCTGAAGTCTGGGCATGTTTTGGGTATTTTAAGAAAGCCGAAGGACAGTTGATAGAAGACAGTTGTCCTGTTTGTGGAACGTGCAGGAAAAAAGTGTCTGCTAAAGGCAGCGATACATTAGCGTTTTAGCTGAAATGCATGATGGGGGGACTTTGGGTTGAGGGAGAATGTAAGGAGTCGTCCCATAGCACAGCCGCAGCGCCACCGCCAGCATATAAGCCGTGTCCGGATACCTCTGGCACAAATGCGTTACAGGGCTCCTGGAGGGCAGATTAAAGTTTGTCGCCAATGCAATAGATTCACTCTCGCCGCATTATTATGAATTTAACAATGATTACTGTCTGATGGCATTTTCCCAAATCTGCAGAGTGAAAGCAAACTGGAAGGACACAAACTGAGAACAATATTCCTGATATAGAGGGTTTATCTAGTTACAAATATTCTAACACGGTTCTGGCGCTATAAATAGTACATGTAATACCCTCCAATACAACAACACATAGTTATAGTTCCTTTATTTTGATGTGAAAAGTTGCACTTTTGATATGGCATGGTCTGTATTTTTTTTAATATAACAAACACTGTTACACTTTTTGAAACTATTTCAGTTTGTGCAGGACTATCAATGCTTTCGGAACCTATTAACACACATTAAAAAAAATACTGCGATAATACCGAAAACCGTGATAATTTTGGTCACAATAACCGTGAGGTTACATTTTAATACCGTGACATCCCTAGTCTATTTCAGCTGTATTTATGTCAGTGTCTTTCCTCCGTAACGCCGCTGCTTTGCGTAGATCTCAGCGTGTGTTTATTTATTTACCTGGCGGCACTTGTGTGAAGAAGCGAGTGTGTCCTTCTTCCTTTCAGTTCTGTAGGCGCCGCATCCTCTCATTTAAATCCTGGATCGTGTTCACAAATGCACTGTTTATCCATGTCTTTGAGAAAATAAGACTTGTCCAACTTTGGTGAATTACTTGGTCAAGTAATAACTTATGGTAACTATCTGCTTCCGGTTAGCCTTTTACACAATAAAAGTCACTGTACGTTATCGCTTTAGTAAGACTCTTATTGTGAAAGGGACAGACAGCGACAGAGCGTCACATCACAGCAGCTTTAAGTCATGAGAGAGACATCTCAGAAAAGATGCCAAACAGCAACAGACACGAACACTAACTGTTACTATTGTCATTTTATTGTCTAGTTTTATTGTGTTTTTTATAGAGTTAGTTTGCTGTTGTTCTAAGTCTATTTTTGCTGTGTTGATTGTCACAAAAGTGAAGGAAATAGTATACGCATTCAATCTTTTTCTTCTTCAGTGTGTAATTTAAGTTATTTTTCTTACTATAAAAACGATCGTGATAAAATCGAAATCGAGAGTTTATAATTAAAAAATGTTTATATTCTATTTTTGTCATATCGCCCACCCCCATCTAGGACCTGTTTGCCATGGGAGACCCTACCAGGAGCATAAAGCCCCCGACAACAGAGCTCCCAGGATCATTCGGGCTCAAACCCCACCACCACGTTAAGGTGGCGGTTCCAGGAAGGTAAGCAACTTGCAAATGTTATGCTAACACCAACTAAAGTTCCGCTAATCGAGGCTAAATGCTAATATTGGCAAACACCCTCTTAGAACAGCGGTATGACGTGAAATATTAGATCCATATGACCTGCGTGTCAATAATGAGGGCTGTCCACTCTCTCGTTTGCCAATCCGAGGCCAGAGTCTGTTCACGTCACATCAGTCACGGTTTAGCGCTTTGGCCACAAGTTTTCCTCATTATTTATTACCAATATTTTCCCTATTTCCCCCATTTTTTGTCCAATTTCTTTACAGATTTATTTTCTTATTTTTGCCACAGTTTCTCCCAATTTCCCCACAAATTATTCCCCATTGTTCCCAAGATGATGGAGATGATGCCGATATTGTAAATTTGCAGATCGTCCGTACATTATTGTTCTGTTTTCTGGTTCTAAATGACAAGTACTTTAGTCTAGGTATCGAAAAAAGTATCATTCAGGTATCCGTATTGGAAACCAAGTATTGTTAAAGTACTACGGACACGGACACATTTAGATAGGCGAGCAGAACGGTGATTATTAAACCTGCTCATGAATATGCGGCGTGGGTTTAGACAGCCGCTCCAGGTTGTGCTGAATATTTAAGCCATGGTTAAAAACAAAAACACACTGTGCCTCCGGCGGCTTAAGCAATCAGACATCAGCTCCTTCCCAAAAACTGTAAGTAAAAGTAACACAGAAGTATGGAGCGCCGCCGTGATTAAGCGCTTTGAGAAGACGGCAATAAATCATGGAAAAAAAGGTTTAAAAAACGTGTGGTTTTAGAATTTCTCCAAACCAGAAACGAGACATTATATGGACAGTTGGTCCAAAGGTGCATTATCAAACTTTTTATTTGTGCAGATTTGACCCTTTAGTCACCACGGCGCCTTAACTGTCCATCACAGAGGAAAATTAAATTTAATTAAGCTAAGTTAGTCGTGGAAATTCTAATTACAAATTCTAATTTTGCCCTTTTCATTTAGCATAAATCATCCCCGGAATAAAATCCCTCTGAAAAAAAAACCCCTTCAGAATCTTGTTTAGTCCAAGCTTGTAGAATTTGGAGTCTGTAGGAGCTACTAAAATGGAGATCGAGAGTGGAATGGAAACCAAAAGCTTTGTAACGTCTCCCACAAAGAAATTAGTGATGTCGGGGGGTTTCGGTGCTACCCGTGGATGCCAAACATGCCGGGATTCATGAACGAATAGGCGTGGGGAACACGGCGGCTGTGTTGGAACGATTTCCTGATCAAATCCGAAGCACAAGTCGACAAAATCATAAAATACACATTATTAGTGTGGTTCAAAATATGATGGTAAATAAAGGTTTTTCACATTTTCCCAGTTCGCATTTTGCCTTAATCCTATTGACAGATGGATACATTTTAGAATCCATCTGTACCCAAGATGGATACTGGTAAAGTTATTGCTCTAGACTGACCTAAGAATGCGTAATATGGCGTTTTTGTTGCCAGCTCAGACGTGCTCTTACACAAATGTATCGCTTTCAACTGGATCTATACTTTTAAACACATTCTAACCTCAGCGTGGATGTGTGCTAACCGGCGGCTAGCTAATGGCAACACGACTCACCTCCATGCCCCGTTGCGGGGACTGTGCTGGTCTGAGCCAAATATTTGCTGGTCTGGGGCAAAGGATTTCCATGCTGTTCAAAATCCAGGAGGAAAAGGACTCGGAGATAATCGTGGGTAAAACTCAAACCAGTCCCACTACTGCGCAGCTCGCTGACACGGAGCATTCTTCCGGAAACGTCTCCAATGCTACCTGTCCACGTCATCAGGCCGATGTTGTCCCTCGCAGCGAAAACTACTGGCTCCAAACCTTAAATTCAAGATTCAAAGATTTTATTTGTCAATTAATTTGACGATGAATCGAAATTGTTTATTCTCTCGTCCTTGTTGTTGGGCGGGGGTTACTTTTTGTGACCAGTGATGTAGTGTGCATGGTCCAGGAAAGGTTCTCTGTGATGTGCACACCCAGGAACTTAGTGCTGGTCACCCTCTCCACTGCAGCACCATTGATTGTTAGAGGAGCATGCTGGACCCGTGCTCTACGAAAGTCCACAACAATCTCTTTTGTCTTCTCCACATTTAGAGAGAGGTTGTTCTGTGTGCACCACATGGCCAGACTGCTCACCTCACTCCTGTAGTTTGACTCGTCTCTGTTGTTGATGAGACCCTCCACTGTTGTGTCGTCTGCAAACTTGATGAAGAGGTTTGAGTCGTACTTTGGAGCGCAGTCATGGGTCAGCAGAGTGAACAGGAGGGGGCTCAGCACACAGCCTTGGGGAGCTCCCGTGTTCAGTGTGATGGTTCTGGAAGACTTGCTGTTGACACTGTCGTCTCCTCGTCAGAATTGTTTTGCCAAAGGCCAATTGGAACAAGACCAAAAGCGATCTGGCAAAAAGTTAATTTTGTGAACCATAATAAACATTGAGAGTTTGGTCTATTTACTGTTTACTGTTTATTTGAGCAGTTAACATTCTGCTCAAAAGGAGTGGGCCGAAGCAAAGCTTATGAGCGCAACAATAAAAATGTTCATTTCACAATTTATTTATTTTACTTTAACTGTAAAACTAAGACGCTAAGGGAGAAAACTAGGTAGAAACCCCAACATGGATCATGCATGACTTTAGTGGGATGTTCTGCTAGCCCCGGTATTAGCTAGTTAATTACATTGGGTGACAAGTGACTATCCAAAGCGTCTCTATCAAATGAAATGATCTGTCGGCGTAGGAGCAGAAGCCGCCGCGCTCCCCCTCTCTCTGGCTGCACGATCAGTCCCTGCTTCCCCTCGGATCCCTGTCATTTAAAGCCTTTCTTTGAGCGACGGGCCCTTTCTGCTGCGGGTAATCACAGGCTGTCTGCTCAGGCCCGTGTCGTGAGCTGACAATTCTCTCTGCAAGACTCAAATCGCAGAATACTGAGAGGAGACAGATTCTAAAGCAAGCTGCAAACCAGACATGAGGGCTTTGTTTTCCATTCAGGCAATTTTAAAAGGGCTGTGCTAAACATTATGCAGCTGTTATCCCTGTTATGGTGTTGTTCCCTGGTTTAGCCGCCACAGAGTCCAGATCTTAGCATTGGGAATGTGCTGGAGAAGGCTTTGCACACAGTGGTGCTATTCTCCCATCATCAATACAAGATCTTGGTGAAAAGCTCGATGCCTTCCTGCGCCTCTGACGGGGCTTTGAGTGCAAAAATATGCGTGGGCCAAGACTCAAATTCAATGAGACAAGAGATTAGCTCAAAACGTACCTCTTTGAATGATCTTATGATCAGGTCAGTTAGGTAAAGCTCTAACCCACGGCCTGAAGTAAAGCTGCCTTAAGCTATGGTCACAACCGGCCGTACGGGCTTCTACAGCCGGTCTACGTGCACAAAACGCAAGAAAACGCACGGAGACGTGACGTGCTTATTTTGGAGCCGCAGACTGGCTGAAGACTCGCCGCCGACATGTAGTCACCGTCGCTTTCGCTCTCCAGCTCCTGGAAAAGTGTGTTCTACTGCCCAAACATGCGCCTTCTCTGTATCCAAGGGCCAAATATATAATATTCCCCTCCAAAATGCCCGATAATCTCTGAAATAACGCTGGCGTTGGTGCACACGACGTACAGATCGTGTGCAGTTCTTACAAACTTCATACGAAGCCGCATGAACCCAGGGTCAGTCCGTTTATTGCAGGTTGGTGACAGCCCCACGTCCGAGCAGCCTGCGAGTGCCGTTGGGTGCGCGGTGATCTGAACACCACACCTACGTTCTCCACAAACAAAAAATAAACGCAGCGATTTGGGAAACGCCAGAAATCGCACGACCGAAAAGTCATACGTCCGGTTGTGACCTATAGGCTTTAGGAGAAACACTGCTGTGGGAAGTACGGGACACTGAGCGCTATCCTCTAGTTCTTCTCACTGCAGACTTTGTCTTATTATGATACAATATTTCTTTTATCCAAAGTCAGTTCATTACTATTCACATGGTGTCCCTTGTCCCACTCCCCCTTTGGAGGGCCTGATTCAGATTGTGGGTCACTGGTGTCGCGGTCTTCAGCCCTGTCCACAGAGGAACAGAGGAATCCCGCCTACAGGGACTGGACAAGAAGAACTGAATCTTGGCCTGTCTGCTGATTGACTCCCATCAGCCCTGGGTCTGTATAGCCCAGGGGTCTCCAACCTCTTTCCAACAGTGAGCTACTTTTAGAAGAGCAAAACAGCAGAGCGCTAATGTTTATTTCAAAGCTTATTCTTCCAAAACTAAACTATAAATGTATATTACCTGAACATTTTAATACATTTTGCATCATACAAGAGCAAGTTTGAACAAAAAATATACTTTTAAATGCCATTTTATGACATTTTCATTTTGTTAACTATACACACACACACTCATTCACACAGTACACATTGTCAGTGAGATGCCTGACACTGCATTGAAGAAACAAGCGAAGTGTAATGTGGAGTGTAGCCACTTAAGTTGACACGGATACAAGCAGTTAAATGTTCATCAGAAAGTCTCGTCCTGAACTTTGGCTTAATAACATTCATGTCAGAAAAGGCTGACTCACAAAGGTAAGTAGACCCAAACAATGCATACATTTGTAGAGCTACCTGGTTAAGATTCGTATTATATATAGTTATCTGTCCCTACAAGACTCCAGAAATTGGAGAACTGCTGTTGAGACTTGAGCTGCACATTATTTTGAATGTTAATGATTTCAATTTCAGTTTCCACTGGATTAACACAGAAAGGTTCACCCATCTGACCTGATATCTCACTTATGTCCACATCCATAAATGGGTTTGCCATAAATATCACACAAGGCTCTAATTTGTCAAAATCACCAAACCGGTCAGAAAACTCCTGTCCGAGCCTTGCCAGTAGATCACAGTACTTGATAACATTCAAAACACTGGCTGCATCTGCATTACTCTCACACATCTTTGATACAGAGGGGAAGTGCTGCAACTTTTGCTTTCTCATTTGCATAATGTAAAATGAGAGCTTTGCATTGAACGCCCTGAAAGCACTGATCATATCAGACACACGTTTATCCTTGCCCTGCAACTGCTGGTTTAGCTGGTTGATTTTCTCAGTCACATCAGTCAGAAAAGCAAGATCAAGAAGCCACTCAGCATCATTTAAAAGGGCGATGTCCTCTCCCCTACTTTCCATAAAAGTCTTAATTTCACCAAGCAGGGAGAGAAAGCGCTGTAGTATCTTACCGCAACTTAGCCACCTGATGTCCGTGCAAAGGAGGAGTTCCCCATACTCCACTGAGCATTCCTCCAGAAACACCTTGAAGCACCAGTGCTTCTTTGCCTTTGCCCGGATGGAGTTGATTATCTTGACAACCGGTCCCATGATATGATTAAAATCCAGAACTTTGGCGCAAATAGCCTGTTGATGTATGATGCAGTGATAGTTAAGAATCTTGGGAAAGTCCGGGTCCTTTTTACAGTGACCAATACATCCAGAATGACGGACCGTCATAGCAGGCGCGCCCTGAGGGCATTTTTTCCAGTTCAGGTTTACCCAAATCCATAAAGTCAGCGTAATGCCTCATTTGAAAGCTAAGACCTACAAAACTCATCTAAATGGATCCATGTCTGTTGTTATAGACACCAACTTTTCAATGGGTATCTTTTTGTCCACAAAATAGCCCTTCACTACTTTGTAAATATCAACTCCTCTGGTGGTAGTTTTTAGTGGAGTCAAAAACCCGTCTTTGGTTGAAAAGTCCTCAAAGACCATACGAACGAAAACAGCTAGCTGGGCTGTATCGCTGGCATCCACCGACTCATCGCATTGAATAGAAAACCATTTGCACCTCTGAATGTCCGAATCCAGCTGTTCCACAGCGTCCTCAGACAGCGCAGTCACTCTCCTGGCCACAGTGTTTGCTCCAAGGTGCACATCGCCGCGGTCATAGCCTCCTTCACAACGGCACCATCGGTAAAGGGCTTTTTGTGCTTAGCTAGTATGTGCCCTACTTTAAAAGATGCCTCCGTGGGGCTGCATTTGCCTTCTTCGTAGCTTTGGTGGACAAACATTGTTGTCTCTGGAGGGCAGATTTGAGCTCCTTTATTTTCTACTTTCGTAGGTTTGTGCCCGTGGGAAAGTCGCACAAAAGGTTTCCGTGGATTGTGGTAAAATGGCGCTCCACGTTGCTTCGCTTGCCGACTGACACGCTGGCCCCACAGATCAGACACTTGTCGTTGACATTTGTGAAGCAAAATTCTGTCGCCCATTCTTGGTGAAAGTTGTATGATTTTTGCTTCTTTGCGGCGCTCATGATGGCAGCGGAAGTTCAGTGACACATCAAGCTTGACTGCAGGAGCACGCTGATTGACGGCAAATTGGCTAATTGGAAGTTTGTACATACAAAAGGGGCGGGATTCACGGGATATCAATGTTTTTTCATTGGATAGATGCATGAGATACGTAGCAGTATCTCTTCCCTGTACTTTTTTCCCCCTTGCAGCGGCCTGTGAGTGCGTCTGTATTTTACAACACAGCGCTGAAGTCCATGGGAAAGACACACTGTGACCGTTCAAAGTGTGCGTTTTCGCAGATGCTGGAGCTACCATTGCCAGGCTCTAGAAAGAAACTGAATGCAGATGCGCTGTTTGCGTTTGACACCGTGCTCTACATTATGGGAAAGCTTAACATTTTCACAAGTACATTTCTCCACAAAGCAGTGGCGTGCAAGCACTCTTTTGCAGAAAGAGGAGAGCCCATACCGATGATCCCACTCTGGCACTAGTATCAAAGAGCACTGGGCTCTCCGCATGGCAGATTTTGAAAAGTGTGTTCATCAGGCTGAGCTAAAGCTGTGAGCCACGCCGTCAATCGAAACAGAAGGTTTGTTTTTGAATAAGGTATCCCTACAGCTGCCAGCAGGAGGAGCCCCAGCTCTCGGTGTATATTTCATTATTACTATTTGATTCTAACAGACATCATTTCAAACCATAAAACCATGGCCATATCGCCTTTGCTAAGCCCTATTCCGTCAGTTATTGGAAGCTAAGCAGGGAAGGGCCTGGTCGGTACTTGGATGGGAGACCGTTTAGTAACACCAGGAAGCCTAGCGAATGTAGTGAGTGAGTGAGTGGTTGGTGGTGGTCGGAGGGGCCGATGGCGCAGACTGGTTGCCTCGCTTCCGTCAGTCTACCCCAGGGAAGCTGTGGCTACAATAGTAGCTTACTACCACCAAGTATGAAATGAATAAATAATGCAATGTAAAGCGTCTTTGAGTGTCCAGAAAAGCACTATATAAAACCAATGCATTATTATTATTATTCTTATAAAACGTAAAGCATCAATGCTGAGGCTACAAAATATAGTTTTTTAGAGGCTTGTTAAGCCCCATATGTACAGTATGTGTCCACTTTCAGGTTCGTGGGGCACATGCAGGAGCTGAGATTTGAGCCGCTGACCTTCTGGTAATAAGACGATCCGCCCTACCTTGATCAGGTAATTTTCATGCCGTTATGCGCTCTTTGCCCCTGGGTGTTTGTTTAACTATGCGCTCGCCTGTGAAATGTCTTGTGATGTGGTGAGCAGTGACGCACATAAGACACACTTGTGCTGATAAGAGCTCAGCAAAGAGATCAACGTCCAACCTCCTTACGGCACACTCATATCAACTCATAGTAAACACTTGGCCTGAGTTCAAAGGACTTTAGGATTCATATACTGCTACCATTAGATTTTGTTTCACTATTGAGTTGTGATAATATGTACCCAGCAGCTTTATTGGCTGGGTACTGGCAGCAGTCTGAGCAGAGATGCTCAGACTCCTCGATCCACGCACCCCTTCTCCAGCTGTTCTGGGGGGACCCTGAGGCAGCACCACCTCAGCATGGTTCCTCCAGCGTGTCCTGGGTCCTCCCCGAGGCCTCCTTCCAATGGGACATGCCACCTCAGCTGCTCCTCTCGACGTGAGGGAGCAGCAGCTCTACTCCGAGCTGCTCTCGGGTAATGGAGTCCTTACCACCAGGAGGTCCTGGGTTTGATCCCCAGGCGGGGCCTTTCTGTGTGGAGTTCTCTGCCTGTTCTCTCCATGTTTGCGTAGGTTTCCTCCGGGTATTCCGGTTTCCCCTATCACTAAAAAACATGTACAATAAGCCAGGATGAATGATGTGTCAGAGAGACCGTTGGCGCAGAAGTGTGCAGTCGCACTTCTGTCAGTCTGCCCCAGGGTAAACTGTAGCTATACGTATAGCTTCTCACCACCGTGTGTGGAGTGAATGAAGAACAAATGCCCAAAAACTGTGTGAAGCGCTTTGGGCGACTGTGCCAAGTGAAAAGTGCAAATAAGCTCCCATTCCATTCATCACAGTCTGATACATATTTTCAATTCATACATCCCGATGACAGCTGACGGTCACTGTCCCAGCAGGCAAAATACTCTTATGTCCCATACTTTACTTTACAAAAGTGCAGAGCTAACGACAAAACATTTCAAAGTGCATTGACTTTAGAGCTTACAGCCTATGCCAATGTGATACCTAATTTGAAAGCCAAGACCTTCTAGTTTTTAACAATATGTGTAAGGTCTGTGTGAGTGAAACACAGATCTTTCTCTTACATCATCATTTGTCGTTCCTAACCCTTCGTAAACCTAAACCTAACCCTAACCCCCTGATCAGGAGGGAAAAGACTGTTGTGTTGTGTGCAAAATCGACTTTTAACAATTTATACCATGTTTCCAAAAGTGTGTTTTCATGTTCTCCAGTATCTCGGTTATTAGCCATATTCCATATGGCTAATAATCCATTATATTAGTTATGGCAATTTGTGCATATGGCGTTTATATGTCACTTCGGGAAGGTTAAAGCCGGGACTGGAGGGAGAGTGAAACTGATGGTTTTGTTTTATCAAGGTTTCCCTTTGTGAATGCACCTGTTCCGACAGCCTTTAAACGGTTGGCGATAGTTTTAAATAAATCCACAAGAAATCGCATATAACGAGGAGAAATCGTATACATGCTGTTGGTATCCACGTCCAAATATGGTCATTTCCTTTGTAGGAGAAAGTAAAATACAGGAGAAATTTACTGGTGCATGTGCAAACGTTACAAGGAGGTTTTTGTTCTACTCTTGCAACAAACATCTCCACTTTAGTATCTCCTAAAGACTTCCAATATCTAATCCCTACCTTATTTATTGATTTTTTTTTTTTTCAATTCAAATAAATGTTTGTCACACATATAGTGACGTAATAAAACCATACGTTTAAACCAGGCTCTTTTATATCTGAACAGAATGACATAAATGACAGAAAACTTGTAATACATTATTCCCCTCACATATAAGTGTCACAAAATGTTATTCATTTCCCTATAAGTCCATGGGCCAGACCAAACATCGGTACCGGAAAGGTGGCAAAGGCTATCGTTGATTTTTAAGAAGGTCCATGTCTGAGGTTTTTATTTTTGTATGATAGCCTTTTCAGAGCTCCAGCTTTATATTAGTTTTGAGCTTTTGAAGTGTACCACCCCCATGTTGAAAAAGTCGCTTTTGACACTGGTTCATATTTTGGTTTAGGCCATTTCCAGTAGGCCTGCCACGATAAGTGTTTTTTTGAGGACGATATATCGTCTCAGAAAATATCGCGATAAACGATAATATTGAGTATAATGCAAATACTGTAGGCAATAAAAAGAAAACTGTGAGCAACTATTTAATTGAAATGTATTGAACTTCTGACATTCAATATTAACACCTTATACCAAACAAAGTGCAAACTAGAAGGGTCGACATATTCTAGGACACTGTATCCATCTGTGCTTCTCAACCTTTAACATCACTTACTCTCACCAGGTTCTGTGTTTGAACTAGGCCTGTCACAACATTTACAACAAATAGTCAATATACAGTATCATCTTTAAAAATATCCAAATAACAATATTGATATTTCATCTGCATTATTCTGGTTAAATATTTCCTCACAAAAACAATATATTAAATGTATGGATTCAGATAATACTGTATCACTGCTAAAGTAGAGTAGCCATGTGTTCTTTTTCCTTTTCTTTTCAAATATAACCTCCTGTACACACGGCCGTCGGAGTGAAGCAGCTTTTTTGGGAAACTTGTTGACTGTCAAACCGCTGCAGCATTTCTCTGTAACATGTGGACTTAAGCCCTGAGTAATGTTCTCAGGATATCGCGCTTGTATTTGGACAGTGGCTAAAGCGCTCGGGTTCCTCTCGCTAACAGTAGCGCTGATTAGCTTTGATTCACTGACTGGGCGGTGGTTTCGTTTCGTTCTCATGTTAGACAAACCTGCAGTCACATTAATGTTGTTATTCTCTCCGTGATGAGTTCTTTTGGCTGGAATTCCAAATGTTTTTTCACGAGTCCCTCTCGCTCCGCAATAAAGTTCACAGAAAGTGTCGGGTTCAGCAGCTCCGTAGTAGCGGCACTTTGTTTACACCCCGCCTCTCTCCAAAAGCAGCTGATCTATAAATGATCTGGATACATTTGGGACACGTCTGATCTGCTCAGTGCTGTCTTTAAGCTCAGGGAGACAGATTGGATGGAGGCTCCGCTCACTCAGCGCTGTGATAGCGTTCATGTTTCTGTATTTATTTTAAGCACACGCAGCACGTGCATTTATCGAGACTAAAAATGTTATCGTCCTTCATTTTACTTATCGAGCGATAACTCGATATAGTAATTATCGTGGCAGAATAATGATTTACACTATTGTATTTGGTATCATTTTAAAGAGGACATTTTCATGTTTCATTTGAAAACAAAAACAGTTTTATTACTATGTTTAACGCTGTTTCTTTCAGGAACAGACACAAATGTTTGATACTGGGCAACTCTGAGTATTCAGGAAATGTATAACTAAGGATACTGTATCAACTTGGGGCCTCACAGTGAGCCACAAAGTAAAAGAATGTCCACCTCATAGAAGCATCTCCTATAGAAATAAGCCTATAACTGTCATTCTGAGATTGGAACAGCTGGTGGGACTTTCTGATCGGGACAGGCTCAATGCAACTTGAAATTACATTTATGGAGAAGAACAGTTTTGTATATTCACAAAAAAGTTGTTCATGTAATTTATATATTATAGCTACTTTATAGACACCACATGGTTATGCCTAAAATACCATATGTGTTTGTTGTACACTACATACTAACTTTTATTTGCTGTAAAAAACTGTGCACTGTTCTGAAGGTGGATTTACCATAAACCACACGTTTACTATGAACAACACCTTTTTACTGATTAGTGAATTAATAAAGTAAATAGTTTTATATGGTCCTTTCCATAAAGTTGTTTTATTTCATTACTAATATTCAAATATAGTAGTATAAAGATGGTGAGGTGTGAGGTGTTATAATGGTACCTGGTTTATCTGTACCCAGCCTTACCTCAGCCTTATGTCCATTGCGTCCATTGTTTTACCTAGAGTGTGTGTGGTGTGCTTGTGTGGTGTGTCTCTGGGGAAGTGGGTGTGAGAGAATGTTTTTAAATCTGTAAAGCACTTTGTGTTACGTGAAATGTATGAAAAGCGATATATAAATAAAGATTGATTGATTGATTATAACCAGGACATGAAGAGTCAACAAACAAAACAACTACAGTTTACCCTCGTCGTCTAAGCAAGACAGTCCATATTTTTACTTGATTAAACAATTCATCTAGCTTTTCTGAAGTTCTTTGTAAATGGATTGTTATTTATTTAATTTATTTTTTTATTTTTTTGTATGTACTATATATACGTAATTGAGGTTGTTGTTTTTTTTATGTTGTGTATGTTATTTATTTTCTTCCCAGGCACATTGAGTCTGTTCTGGCCACATGAAATGTGCTGTATAAATGAAAAAGCAAAAGTTTAGTTATTACTTTTATGGACAGAACTTCAAGACACAGCTTGGGACAAGAGAGTGTCTGGTTTGGGAACCTCAGGATCTCAGGTGTTGTTTTTTTGGCTTCATTAAATCAGGACCTTCAGCCCGCTCTGGGACGGTTTGCAGCCGAGTGTGAAGCGGCCGGGATGAGGATCAGCACCTCCAAATCTGAGGCCATGGTTCTCCACCAGAAAAAGGTGGCTTCCCCGCTTCAGGTCGGTGGGGAGTCCTTGCCTCAAGTGGAGGAGTTCAAGTATCTCGGGGTCATGTTCTCAGTGAGGGACGGATGGAGCGTGAGATCGATAGACGGATCGGTGCGGCGTCAGCAGTGATGCGGTCGCTGTATCGGACTGTTGTGGTGAAGAGGGAGCTGAGTCAGGGGCAAAGCTCTCGATTTACCGATCGATCTACGTTCCCACCCTCACCTATGGTCATGAGATTTGGGTAATGACCGAAAGGACAAGACTGTGGCTATAGGCGGCCAAAATTACTTTCCTCAGTCACCTGAGATGAAATCGGAGTAGAGCCGTTGCTGCTCCCTCTCATCGGGAGTTGGCTCGGGGACACACTGGAGGGACTATGTCTCTGTGTGGCCTGGGAACACTTCAGGATCCCTTCAGATGAGCAAGAGGAAGTGGAGAGAGATGTCTGGAAATCTTATCTTACCACTTAAAGCAGGACTCCTCTAAACAGCAGAGGGTCCAGTTTCTGGTCAAAATCAAGACCAGAAACTGGTCCGATACAGCGACCGCATCACTGCTGACGCCGCACCAATCTGTCTATCAATCTCACGCTCCATCCATCCCTCACTCGTGAACAGGACCCCGAGAGACTTGAACTCCTCCACTTGGGGCAAGGACTCACCACCGACCTGAAGAGGGGAAACACCTTTTTCGGGTGGAGAACCATGGCCTCGGATTTGAAGGTGCAAAATCAAGACCAGAAACTTGCAGTAAATCCTTGGTGCCGTGCACAGAGCCCAAGACTGAGGCGACAATTCTGGTGTTCTGTGGCAAATGCCACACTCCACAGTGCAACAAGGCTGTAACCACTAGAAAATGATGGCCCTCAGGCCTAGCCTGGAAAGATCCAGACTCACCGCTGTACCAGCCGGTGAGTCTGGTCACCGCTGCGTCGAATCCATTTCCCACAGCGGTAGATACGCAAGCAAACAGGAAGCGGAGTAAACCAATAAGCGAAGGGCGGGCGCCTGCTGTTGATGTGGTGTTATTAGTTGTTTTGCGTTAATATTTGCGCAGGATTATGAATAACGAAACTCACCTACTGTCGATGTGTTTTTTGGTCATTTACCGCCGACTGGAGACACGCTTTCTCTCTTTCGTGCATCGTTCGTAGATTGTTATTGAGGGACTTCCGCGTCCCGTGAGTGACGTTGCTCGCTAACAACACGTCACGGCAAATAAACCAATCTGATTGCACGTGAACGGATTGATTTTGCGGAAGCCGCGAACGAGGACGGGGTGACCAGACTGATCCCCGCTGGATAAAAAAATACAGAGGGGAATCATTCTGGTCTCACCAGGCTACCTCAGGCCATCCTTGTGAAGACTGTTTCTGTTGCTGTAGTCAAACACACTCACCACAGTGAGTCCATACATGCTTGGACTTTGCACCCCAGTTAAAGAAAGCGTGGAGGTCTAAAGGTAGAGCTGTGCCATTATTCTGAATAATCCTGAATAATGCTCTTCAGAGTATGCTGGAAACAAATCTTTTGGCAATGGCACATATTGAGATGTCATTCTGGACTGTGCAACCTCTGCAAAACCTCTGCAAGGTTCAGCATCACCTCAGACTGACAATAGTTATACCAAGCTCAATCAAATGCAACTAGAAAACAGTTTCTAGGAAGGTGAGGAAAAGTGCTCAGCAGACTCCACCTTCTCCTGTTTGGGATGATCTCTTTTTGCCTCTTATGCACATTTTTGTCTCAACACCAAAGCTGCTGAAGCTCTTCAACAGCATCTTATTAAATTCAGGACTTTTATTTAAAAGTGTAGAGTGAAAAAAGAACAAGTGTAGCAAGAGAATACTTTAACCAGCACAAGTAATGTATCATAAGTGTCCAGTGGGTGAAACAAGTGTTTGTTGGAATCTTGAAGATACTTCACATGCTCAGACTGTTCTTAACAAGTTGCGCATACATGTTGTATGAGGAAATGAAAAGCAGCAAGTATGCATAGGGAAGAGGTGTTGACAATGCAGAAGATCAAGGGTTTGAAGCTGGTTGATTCTAGGTTTTGACATGCACAGAGGAGGGATCAAGGTTCAGAAGAAGACACCGAAGTCAAGATTTATGGATACTCAGAACTTTTACAACAGTGTGTTAACTTCACTGTAATTCAGATAATGCATTTAAAATGGAAGCCACAACTCTAAGCTGTACGTTATTGTCCCTTTACAATGATTACTTCCCCTGGAACAGAAGCAGTGGACAGCCATGCTCATGTTCAAAATCACCAAGCTAGATGTTTATCCTGCTGTGCATTTTTACATTGATAAAGGAAACCAAAGCACCCAAAGGAAAATCTGTCCAGACACATACAGAGCATGTAAACTCCACACAAAAACACCCGGATTTAATTTCATGTTGAGAGGCAGGAGAACGCTAAGCACTAAGACTAACCACTCAGGGCATGCAATCTCTCCTGCGCATTTAATACTTTTCAGGGCAGATCTTCCACCTGGCGCAAGGACAGTGCTGCTCCGAACAAAACAAGACTCACATTCTTTGCCTAGTTTACATCGCGCGGTGTTGTGTTCTTTCTTTAGCATTATGGGCTTCTGAAAGCCAAAAACTTGAGTTAACCACTGTCCGTTAGCCTGGCCTTTGCCATACGTAAACTCCGGTCAATTATCTTTTCCCTACATGTACGTCTGGGTCTGATCTCAGTGGCTGCGTTTCATCGGTTGAATTTCAACCTACCATTCAGCGAGCGGGGGAGGCGGGTGTTGCTGGTTGTAGTTTAAAAACAGATCCAATCGTTTCAAAGGAGTTCATCCCTCCCACCTGAGCTCAATTGTGAAGTTCCAGACCCTCTGTACGAAATGAGTACGAGGGTATGGTAAGACCAGGCTAACTGTCCATGTCTGAGAGAAAAAGATGTAAAACCGGTCCCCTGGCTGTGGTGCCAGTCTGCACTCAGCCGTAATTCACCCCCCACTCCTCCTGTGGATGTGTCTGAGTTGAACCAAGTTTGTTAGCACTGGCCTGAATACATTAATACAGGAGGAAGAGGAAGGAAGAGGTGGAGGAGCTGACCAGTGCAGGACACCACGCTCCGAAACAGGGACAAACCCAGGAGGCGCTGCACCATTTCAGAAGATCACTGAAGGCAGCCAGGTTTCCTCCGGGTACTCCGGTTTCCCTGACCTCCAAAACATGCTGGTCAGGTTGGCCCCAATGGCGACGCGCTCAGTCGCAGCGATTCAGGACAAATCCAACACCTGAATGCAATTTCGTCATACAATTGTGCAATGACAAAGCACTTACTTACTACTTCCTGTGGAAGTCTTCTATTAACACTGCAGCACAAGTTTCTGCACACATGCAAGTGTGTTACCTTACTGTGACGTACTGCAGAAGCACAAGTAAGAGGAACTTACCATTTACAAACCATTTCTTCAACTGGTTTGTTCAGTTCAACGTCAACAGAACAAACCACAAAGAAGCCTTTGTGGTTTGAGGCTCAATAGTGTAACCATCATTTATTCGACCCTTTTATTGAACCTGGAAGGTTCCACTGAGATACATACCGATAATCTCGAAGAGTCCTGGCTTGAGAGAAGATCCTATTGCACATGTTTTAGTGATATGGAAAACAGTGCAGGTGAAAAATTACATAGATATTCGTTAGAAGGACCCAGCCCAGATATTGAACTTAGAAATTAAACCCAATTGAACCCCTCTTAAAGTGAAGGGACCTAACTAACCCCCTTTTGTCTTTGTCCCCAGGGCCATTAGACTGCACAACTCTCTAGAAGAAAAAGATAATGGTGTCTACAATGTTATATTGCTAGAAACTGTATTTATTTACCGATTGCATATGTGACATGATGTGGTTTCAATAGTGAATGAGTGAAAGTGAATGATACCTTCAGTGAGTGTGTATACAGTGTGTGGGTTACATAATATGGATATTATTTTACAATTTAAGATCCAGTTTATGATACAAAATAACTGTAATTTGTACAAATGCAATTTCAAGTTGCATTGGGCCTGTCCCGGTCAGAAAGGCTTATTTCTATAGGAGATGCTTCTATGAGGTGGACATTCTTTTACTTCATGGCTCACTGTGAGGCCCTACGTTGATACAGTACTTACATGGTATGCATTTAGAGTGTCTAGAGAGTTTCCCAGTATCAAACATTTGTGTCTGTGACAGCGTTAAACGTAGTAAAACTGTTTTTGCAAAAATTGAGAAAACATTTCATAAGGTTTCAGTTTGAGGAGCTATGGTTACCACGGTAATTGTAACAGTAGTAGTACATTTGGGCTCAAATGAAACATGAAAATGTCTTCTTTAAAATGATACCAAATACAATGGTGTAAATCATTATCTAATGGGCTGGAAATGGCTTAAACCAAAATATGAACCAAGGTCAAAGGCGACTTTTTCGACATGGGGCGGTACAATTAAAGAGCTCAAAACTAATATAAAGCTGGAGCTCTGAAAAGGCTATCATACAAAAATAAAAACCTCAGACATGGACCTACTTAAAAATCATGGTACCGATACGCCAGATTTGGGGGTTTGGCCCATGGACTATATTGCCTGCAGCGTTTTTAGCCGTTTAGATTTCAGGCAGTGCAACGCCATCTACTGGACACAAGCAGAAGAAGGGAAATGTAGTATTACAGCATATGACCTTTTCTTGTTTAACTATTTCAGAAAATACACTCCGATGCATTTGGAACATTGTATTCTTATTGTTCTGGTTCGATGACGTCAATGACCTGAATACGTCATGTGGTGGTTTGTGGTGAAAAGTGGAACAGAACAGCAAAGATATCAAAGTGACAGACAGAGATAATCAAAGAAAAAAAAAACTGTAAAACAGGGCTGCTGTTGAATATATTTTTAAGGGCAAAATAAAAAAAATAATATGGATATAGCCACGCTTATGGGCTGAGAAGTTTTCAGAGGGGAGTTTGATCATCTTACCTAAGGCAACAATAAAAATCCTTCAAAAATACTGTTCCTCAGGTTGTGCTTTCGAGGTGTTGTCCCCGCACTGTGACTTTCCTGAAACATTCAATGGGAACTATAGCTTCCAAAATTTCCAAAACCTGTCCAAACGCTTAAAGGTGCTTTATGGAACATTTTATGCAGGGTAAAAAAAATTTATATATATATCAGTGATGCCTGCGGTCACCTGCGGTTACCCATGGTTACCCATGGTTACCCGCGATTACGAGTCATCCAAAAATATTTTTAAGGATATTCGGGGTCGGTCGGGTTGTTTGAAACAATGATGCTCTAGTTCCGACGTCCCAATGACAATACGATGAGCATTTACTATTTTTAAAAAATGCGGGTCTGGAAGTGAGTCATGTACAATATCAGTCTATTGCTATTGCTGGGTTTCAGGTGACATCACACAATATTTACAGGTGGAGGGCAGGTCAAATTATTTTGTTTGTGAGGAGATTGTTGGTGTTGTACAGAAAGATCATGGACCCAGTCAATGATATTAACAATAATTTTTGTAATTCATACGTTTATCCAATCTGATTCTTATGCTGTGGTTTACACCTGTCTGTAAAGAGAAAACCCTCAGGTAATTCCCATGGAAAATTTCCAACATTGAAAATTTTGCATTTTGAATTTCCATTTATGTCTTCTTCATGTCACAAGAAGGAAGACCGAGGCTATAGGAACCTGAGGTCTCCATCACTCTCCATTGAGAAGATGAGTAAATAAGCGCTCAAATTGGCCTGTCTTCATTTTCCTGTGCAGTCAGTGGTAAAGCCAAGGACAAGCGATTGGCCACAATACGGCAATAACCCAACTGTAATAAAGGTTATGGCTTTTGTTACGGCTGGAGTAGAAATAACTGACCAATTAAATGGATCTGGCAGAAAAACAGAAAAAGCACAGAGCAGAAATGAGGTTGGCCGGGTGGTACTGAACTCCTGTGTAGTTACCGATTTTCACCTTTATTATGTGAAATAATACTAGTGAAAGAGGGTGAAATATGGCGGTAGATTTTCCAACACCCACATTTCCCTGATACATGTGTATGTGCACGTAGAGGAGTGCCTTAGTGTATGCTGAGGGGAGGCGAGCGCTTCGCACTCATTTTGTGCACTCCGCGGGGGCAGTGCTGAACGATTTTCTGAGCCCTTCACCAGCCCTGATGCCACTCGGACTGAACTAATATCCTCAACCTGAGTTGATGACAGCAGTTTGTCACCCCGAGAGATTATTTTAAAGTTTTCACGCTAAATTC
The DNA here is from genome assembly GCA_021464625.1 of Proterorhinus semilunaris. Lineage (NCBI taxonomy): Eukaryota > Metazoa > Chordata > Actinopteri > Gobiiformes > Gobiidae > Proterorhinus > Proterorhinus semilunaris. The sequence continues at coordinate 34,328,459 of CM038351.1, forward strand.
CTAACACACAAAGTTCAAAATGAGGAAAGGCTTCCCCTGTATTATCAACACCAATGCTAATCACCATAGCGATGCTTTCAACCAGTAGGTTAGAGAAATCTGATTTCTCACAAGTTTATAAATGTGTCTCACATCTGGTGGAAAATATGCATTTTAACTTTTAATGTAAAATAAATTAATATTGAACATGAAGTTCACCCCATTTTCCAGGTTGAAGAATTGTTTTGGCATAAATAATACCTAGATTTCAATTAATCTATCGATTATTTTTACGATTTATCAATTCATTGCTTGGCTGTGAATGGTGTACTAAAATTATATTTTTTATTTTATTTGATCACATAATGCTAAAGCAGTGCCACTTGAAGACGTGTTGATGGAGTAAACTTAAAGTGAATGTTTGTTGGAGGCGCTAATTCTGCTTTCTGATTGGTTGAGACAAAGATGTACAATGTACAAACCACCACATACACTAACTATAAAAACAAAGTAGGTTTTCATCAAAAATAAAACATTTTCATGTCATTTTTGCTCTATTTGAGTCTGTGTGTCGACTATTTCAATAATAGATTTGTTGTTTCAGCAGTCCCCTCCTGGAACCCCCCACCTTAACGTGGTGGAGGGGTTTGAGCGCCTGAATGATCCTGGAGCTCTGTTGTCGGGGGCTTGGTGCCCCTGGTAGGGTCTCCCATGGCAAACAGGTCCTAGGTGACGGGTCAGACAAAGAGGTTCAGAAGCCCCTTATGAGAGACCAACAGGCCCGGTTAGAACCATGAGGCCGTCCTTCTGTGGACCCACCACCTGCAGGGGGCGCCATAGGGGCTGGTGCAGCTCCAACAGCTGCCCCCACGACCCGGCAACGGACAAGTGGAAGAAAATGGATGGATGTTTCAGCCCTACTAGATTTAGTAACATGTCCAAAATTTAAAAGCACGGTTAGAAAAAGCCAAGTTTAAATCATTTGGGAACAAGGGGAATTTAAACTTTCTAAATATCCTGCAGACTTGTTTCCAGACTAGGGGTGGGCCATATTGTATCGCCTATCGTTATCGCAATATAATGTTTTGATATCGTTGTAATTTTTTATATCGTTGTGGACACAATGTAATTTATGTTACGCTCAGCTCCATCAGAGCAGCATAAACGGTGACTGTAGAACACGGGGACACGTGCTGAAAAAGTAAAATGAAATGAAGGATGTAAACTGCTTGAGTAGATCATATTTGCGAGACAATTATGCCGTAAAAAAAAAAAAAAAGAATAAAATATCTGGGGATTTTGAAGTAATTCGTCCATTGTCAGTTATATCGTCAAATATATCGTTATCGTGATATCTATTTTTTCATATCATGATATAGATTTTAGGCCATATCGCCCAGCCCTATTCCAGACTTCATTACATATGGCATAATGCACCTTTACATGTAAATGAAGTGATGCCAATGACACCAGACTTCGGGCCTGTGCCCCACAATATTAATTCGGCTGAGCAGAATGTGAGTATGCGATGCAAACCCAAACTCACTCTCTAAAGTCCTGTGGGAGGTAGGGGTGTCACGATTTCAATTTTTTGAGCCACGATTATTGTGAACGAAAAAATTGCGATTTTACGATTATTCCCGATTATCGACTGAATGAAAGGAAATAACTGTTATTTTTTGTTTTTAAAAAGTTTTTTTTTATTATTATTCAGTGTTTCTAAAAATGAAAAATGCTTTGTTTTGCATTAAAATACATAGCCTACATGGAATAATACAAAACAATGTCAACCTTACTTCTTTATGATGACCATAATTATCATAATTGTTTTACGATATATTATTAGGCCACAAGCTAGGCTAGGTTTCCTGTTCTCTAAAGTTATGCTGCTGCTTAGTTATTTGTCAGATGTTTTGATGAACATAGAATGAAACGTGTTTACAAAAGTTAGCTTTTTGTTTACATCCTGAGCCAGTTGTGGCTTTTTTGGGGGGAAGTATGCAGTTCGTTACCTTGACCTGGACATTTACAGCAAAGGATTATCTCCATGATGTTGTTTATATTCGACGTAGCCGATATACTTTGTGAACAGGGTTTGCATAACGGACGTCCATCGACAACAACAACGGCGTGGTCATCTTTTGGATCCTAAAGAGGTCCCACTCTGCTGATGTTTCTGGGTGGATACAACACTGGAGGAGAGCGTCCGTCTGCCTCGCTCAACTACCGGTGAGTTTACGCTGTTTATGGCGTGCAGCGGCTCGTGCGTCAGCGTGAACATTTCTGCGGTAAACCGTGGCTTCTAAAATTCTTCAGAATAACCTACCGCATCCTTTTATAATCGTGGTAATCGTAAAACCGGTTATTCTTGATGTCCCTAGTGGGAGGATATACAGTGAGTAAGCCTAACTATTCCAGACTGGAGGAAACTGATAGTGCAGGGGGAAGGCAGACACGTGTGGCATGTGCACACACTGGCCACTCCTTCACCCACAAAATATGTGCCGTCGATCGCAAAACAAACACGAGAGTTACAACTCAAAGGCGACTCTGTGACGGAATGCATTTTGCACTAATGCACAGGACAGAGAACGCACCCGACTCGACCAAAAACAACTCAACTTTAGCCCTAAACTATTGTGTCATAAATGCAGTATTGAAAAGGTGTCTTTGGGGACTCAGTGTGTACTCGGTAAACCCACGATATGACCTGCTCAACCAAGACAGGAATCTCACGTTTGCAGTGCTCTAAATACATTGTAGCTAATGTAGTACAATGTAATGTGCTCTGTGACCATCTGTAAAAACTTGCACCGATGGGTTACATACACAATGGAATAACTTGTATTAATACTTTGTAGGTACATAATGTAATAGGACAGGGTTAGGGGCTTAAGGTTAGGGTTAGTGTTATGTCTTATTACATTATGTACCTACAAACTACAAATACACATTATTCCATTGTGTATCTAACCCATAGGTACAAGTTATTACACATCGTACTAAATTTAGTTACGTACAATGTATCAAGGGTACTGTAAACTTACTACTGTTCACCATCATTTTAATGACTTGTAAGGCCTTAATTTTGGCATAATTAATTCGATGACTTTTAATGCCCCGCGGATACCCTCTGTTACATAGTCATAATAATATTAATAATAATTCACATTCCAATAATGGATTGTAAGTTGTCATTTGCATTGATTTTTTTACCGCATGTTTTTTTAAGACAATGAGCTGATTAATCACTTTATCATTTTAAAATCCCTGAAGACAATCGTTACAAATTCAGAAGGAAAACAAAACACACACAAATATAGGCTACACGTAGCAGTAGAAACATTGTCAGGGCACGACGCCTACCTGTAAAGTTTACATGGTTTAAGATAAACAAAACTCACCTCCACGTACGAACGGCAGAAACAGCTAGTCCTGTTGTTTGTTGTTTTTTTTACGTGCGCGCGTCAGGTGTTCGCTCCCAAACGTCCGTCAGGTAAAAGGCTTGAGCGTCAGGTGGGGCTGGGGCCACTTATCGAACTTCTCCATGGTTTATTGCCCCGGGGCGAGCGTCTTTAGTTCTACTGCTTTTTAGACTTCAAACTTTGCGACATGAACGCGCCCACCACCCCCGCGGCTGACGTCGAGCCCCGGACCACGTGTCGGGAAGTGGAAGCAGGATGTAAACAAACTTTTACTATTAAGCACGTGGGTGCAAAGATCTTAGATGGGTGGGAGCAACGTCTACGTCACATCAGTGGCGCCAAAAGGTTAACGCCCCTTTTCGGGGGAAAACAGAGGCTCCGTGCGTTGGAATGAATGAGGAAAGCTCGTCTGAAAACTTCATTCAATTGATTATTGATGACAGAATTACTTGGAAATCTCATATTAAATATATATCTACGGACATTTCTAGAAGCATTTCAGTAATAGCAAAAGCAAAGCACATTTTAAACATCAAATCTCTACATATTTTATACTGTTCTCTGATTTTGCCCTATTTATATTATTGTACTGTGGTTTGGGGTAGTACTTATAAAAACACAGTTAAACCAATAATATTGTTGCAAAAAAGAGCTATCCGAGTCATTCATAAAGTTGGGTTTTTGGACCACACAAACTCATTATTTTTAAATCATGAAGTTTTGTGACATTGTTGAGTTCCACAACTTGTTACCAAGCCAAATACAAAGAAGGTTCCAAGAACGTACTGGTTGTTATGAATTACGTGATGAATTAAACTTTAGGATTCAGAAACATAGCACAACTTTGAAAAGTTTTAGTCCAACAATTAATGGTGTACAATTGTGGAATAAACTGGAGATGGAGTTGAAACGATGTCCAAACATCAACCTGTTCAAATATAAATACAAACTAAAGACTTTTGAAATATACAGATAAGAAGAAATGTGTTGCCACTAGGGGGAGCAGTAGGATCAATTATGTGTATTGTTTCCTCTATAATCAAGGAAGAGTGTTGCTGCTTGGAACGGTTGTCATTCTATTGCTCAAATTACAAATGGAGAATTAGGGTTGACAGGTTATGGATCTGTTGAGAGGAATCCTCCCAACGGGCTCTAAACCTTGTCCTTTAATGCACCACTCAGCATAGGAACATCATCTACAAAATCAGCTGTTAGGGCAGATGTGTGGGGGTTTGTTGGTGGGGAGCCACTGCCCTCTTTAACTGGCCCGCTCCACACTCTAGCTTTTTAATGCACCACACTATGCAGGGCTACATCATACTTCAAATATAACACTATTAAATATGTTTTATGTATTAAATGTGTTTCAATTAATTATATACACAGTTGAAATATTGTTTTGTAAGTTTGTAAGTTGGTCTGTGCTAATGTAGCTGCTGAAATGTTTCAAATTCTCTTTGGATGAGGTCTTGTTGTTGTTCCTTCTGTACCATTGTGTGAAATGTACTTTTTTTATTTATTGCACTTGGGGGTGGACGCTCATAAGATTCTTGCTTCAGCCCACTCCTTTTGAGCAGAATGTATACTGCTCAAATAAACAAATAAACAAAACTAATAATTCACAGAGAAGACGGTTAACGTTTTAAAACTGAGCTGCTAAACCCACTGTGATCATGACTTGTCTGTGACATTTGCCTGTGGAACGTTTTCGCTGGATGCTTTATAATGCCACTACAACAGCTTCATTAAATTCAAATCATACGATGTAGTTTTATAGCTTATGAAAACAAATGGTATGATTCGTTCAGCAGCTAACCTACTAGCTGCTAATGCTAACGTTAATGTGCGTTTTAAAACCGAGAGAATCATTAATTAGGCCCAATGCTGAACAGGTTTGATGAGCTTGAATAATTACCTTAAAGACGTTACACAAAGTGCATAATAAACGGCCACAATGTTTCCTCAGTAATGAGCTCTGACATGGCCATAACAGATGCTAGTGATCGATAAACTCGCTCATATAAAGTGTCCACAAAAAATCAGTTGAAAAGAATAGACAATTCGTTCTCACTCCTCCCTGTTTACCACAATGACCACGCTCGAGGGGGAAATCATGGCGGATTTACAGACTCCTCCCCCCCTGCTCAGACGAAGCATGTTCCTAAAAAGGGCAAAACATTTTTTTTTTAAACCAGCCTGGTTTCTTTAATTGTGACTAACCCGGCGTTATCTCAGGAGGAACATGTAGCCGTAGAAAGTGTTTAAAAATTAGAAACCAGGCATTAAAGTTGTTTTTAACATGTCTAAAGTGCGATGCTTTTCAATGGGAGACTAGCGGCTATATGGGGGTACTACAGCAATGGCGGCCCCCAGTGTTGCAGTCGTAAAGCAGAGCAGCCAGCGGCCATTGAGTTTGGATCACTGGTTTGGAATATTTTATCCTCCGAACGAGAAATAGTCCCTTTTTCACATACACACTAATGCAATTTTGAACTCAAGATTCCCCCAAAAGGGGGCGTTGCCCGGTAAAAGTTCCCGAATGTTGCTCCCAACTATACTGTAACACTAGACAGGACATCGCCATAGTAATACACTGGGACGGATGACAAGATCTGGAGGCCATATTGGGATGGTCCTGTGTAATTAAACCTGGCCATCAACTTGGCTAAATTATTTATTATCATATTTAAAATTGGAAAAAATAAATTCGCTATTAATAATGCAAAAAATATGTTTTACCTAATATAGGGTCCTTTATTAGATTATGGCCAAAGAATGAAAAATACAGATTTCTAGTAATCTTTTCAAAAAAATTTATTTATTGGCTTATTTGGTCGGGACAGTGCAAGTTAATGAACAAGCCACAAGGATTGTAGCCTTGGGCTAATTTCCATCCGTCTTCCCCCATGCACACTCTGTCATATATAGCGTACCGGTACTTATATTGTTCACTTACACCAAGTGTATTCTAGTATATATGGCATACTGCGTAGGGCTATTATATGTAATATTATAAAGTTGTCTCTTTTTTGTATTATTATTATTTTGAGCTGTTTTTGTTTGACATAATTCTGTTTTTGTTGCATTTTTGTTATTTTATCTTTTTTATATATATATATATATATATATATATATAACAAACATGTTTTATACAATGTGGGGGGAATGAGACTTTTGTTATTCACCATGTGAACCTAGGCCTGTCGTGAAAGCAAAAATTGAAGTTAACGCAGGAATATATAATAATAATAATAACGCATCGGTTTTATATAGCGCTTTTCTGGACACTCAAAGACACTTTACATTGCACTATTCATACATTTCATACTCGGTGGTGGTAAGCTATGAAGAAGAAGAACTTTATTTATATAGCGTTTTTGACAGACATAGTAGTAGTGCAGGGCAGAAGGAGAACATAATAACCTCAATTTGGGCCCTGCCCCACTGTGTGAGAACCACTAACCATGTGCCACTGTCAGACTGGGATTTAGGACTACACTAGACTATTTCCCCCACTTTTGTTGTTTCACCTCTGTTCCCTGACCCACAGTTTGGGAACCCCTGATTTAAAACTAACTCACAACTGCTCCCAACAGTTATTTGTGTCTTACCACTGAGAATAAGCCTGGCAGGAATTCGTTTTACACCGAGTTACTAAAAGTGACTACGTTCATGAGAACCGTGTGGATTGAACTCTCCTTTGAGACAAAAGTACATCGTTCTTTTCACTCTTCAGCTCGCCAAACAACTGTCCTGATACTCTGCTAGAGACAATAAAACCGTTTAAATGAGTGTGTGGCCAATGCAGCCCCGAGTCTGAGCAGAGTAAACATGAGACGAGCAGCGCGCAAGAGACGGGAGACCATGCGGGAGAAATGGTCTCGGGAGGCGCATGAGAGACACACACACATCATTCATCCTGGCCTATTGTACATGTTTTAGCGATATTATTGAGGACCGTTTTGTGCCACAGCGACCGCGGTGTCATCAACACGCGTGTGTGTTTTGTTTTACATTTCAGAGTCATTGAATGAATCACACGCGTTTCAGAGTAAATATTACCTTACCTATTAGACTTACCAGCATCATTACAACAGATCAAAAGCAATTACTCGATCTCAAATTCTAACATTTTATCAGCAAAAACTGTTCTCATTTGTATATGACTTACCATTAGCATTAGTCCATGGGCGTCGGAACCATTCATTGTGAGGGGGACGTGTCCCCCCCACTTTTGAAAAGTGGTTGATTGGTCCCCCCCACTTTCACAACGTGAATTTTCATTGACTTTACATTTACTAGTTTAGACTGGACCTTTTCAATAGGCTCCCCGAGGCCAAACAATTAAATATGACCCGCGCCTTATTTTCCATACATCTAAAAACATATGTATTGGCATTATCCCATTATCCGCGCCAGTATCGCGTCGCTCCGCGGCGCATACGCTCCGCTTTGCGTAGCTGTGTTCATGCGGCTCCTCACCTCAGAGCGGCTGAAATGTAAACATGTCTCTGTAAACCGCTGAAAAACGGCTAAAGTGAGAATACTGAGGATTATCGTTGGACGGACGGACAGATTTGACCAAACAGAAGCACAAGGACACTCGTGCATCGTGTTTCCGGAGTTTTTTACGGATTCTCACATGGAGGAGCAGGGCTTTTCGCGTCCTCGGCAGGTGGACAGCGTGTCTTCATTGGTACAAAGGGCCTGACCAGTAACTTTAAGGTGAGGAACATCAGTTTTGGATGTGTTTGTGAAGCGAGTGATGAAACTGATGTAGTGTGAGTTTGGGGAAACTGCGCCGGGCTAGCGCGAGTGTTCAACCGGTCAATACGCCCGTTAAACCTCGCTGTCTGGAGTCTAACTTAACCAGATAACATCTGAATTATTCATTTGACAGATAAATGTTTGCTTCCTTTACCCCTTGACTCAATTTTATCTGCGTTTGTGGGAAATGTGAAGATACGAGCGTTGAGATGTTTCTTTGCGATGGCGGGAGTTAACGGGTGTGGCTGAAGCTAAATGTGGATGCAAACACGAGCGCGCCGTCTCATAAGTTTTTTTCACAAAGCGTCATGAAGCCAGGGCTGGACAGGAGAACAGCGGCTCCACAGGTGTTTGGTTATCCGCCCTATATGTCCACCCAGCTGCCAGGAGGAGGCGCTGCTGAGCCGATCGAGTCTCTCACGTATTCTTGAAGTAGCGCTCGATTTGGATGTAGTCCCGATAAAGCACTAACATTGCTCTGTTATTGTCCTGACCTTGTCCCACTGTAGTTCTTAATGTTAAGAAGTCGACCCCCTCCATTTTTTAAATGTGTGCCCCCCACTTTCCAAACGCTTCCGACGCCGCTGCATTAGTCTCACAGCGCTGGCCACTGTTGAAAAAGTTATCTGATTACTGATTTCTCCTGTAAAAAATAACAGCACAAACTTAGCATTTTTATATTTATTTATTTTAAAGGGGGACCAACTTTACTCAGGTAAGAAAGTGCTATCAGCATTAGGCTGACTGAAAGTTGCTTACCTTAACTAAGCCTTTTCTATACATTTTCATTGCTTCTGTTTTATTTTCATCAATGAACCTGCGGGGTTTTATCGCTGGTGTTACCACTCGCACTCGCCACACAGGTTTAGATAGAGCTCTTTGGCGGAATGAGCAAAGGTCTGTTTGGAGAAGCAATATAATGAAAAGCACTTCTGTCTGACTGCTACTCCATCATGCTTTGGGGTTGTATTGCAGCCAGTGTCTCAAGCAACTTTTCGTAGATAAAACAAAGAATGGATTCAATCCATTTCCAACCGATTCTGCAGCTTCAACAACCTGCATGGTGACCTACTCCTAGTACTAGTACTACTGTGACTACTAAGGAAGAGCTTATATCCTAAATGTCGTATGCACACAATTAATCATATACGTCTTAGACTGAAGATGCAGATCATTACGCAGGCCATTCTAAAAGACATCAATAGAGACACAAAACACCAAAAATAATTATGCAACAAGAATATGACTTGATTTATTCAACAAAGCAATGGAAGGGAAGCTTATTCGTGTAATGCTTTTCACATGATACAAGTTTCCCCAAAACAAAGTGCAAGCATTTACAGATAATTGAAAGTGACTGAATTATCGGTAAAATAGTCCCTGAGAATAAGTCCTCCATTTCTCCCTGTAAATTGTTCAAATGTAATGGTTCACCCAAATTTTTTCTATTTGTACCTTTACTATCCAAGCTTTTGAAAGTACATGTAGCAAGAATCATAATAAGCAGAAAGGCCTGTTTTGTATTCCATGCAGTCTGATACTGAATATGTGGAACACAGCTTACCCCCGAAAAGTTGGTTTGATTTTAAAACAATTTTGACCTGGAGGCTCCAGTAGAAAAAAACAACAGAAGAGCGGTGAACAGGAAGAGACAAGCCTCATACAGACAGAACCAATGGGTGAGGAAAGCACTTCTCTTCATGGGTGCTGACATGGCTACATTAGGCTCCTCCCACAGCAGAAACCACTTGTATTTCTTGCTCATTTATGATTATTTTAGCGGTCTAACAAGAGGCAACCTCCATCTCTCGTGGTACAGCTGTGGTTTTTGCCTTTTTCTGTGAACTGCATTTGTGGTTTCTGTGTTCCACATTGTTTTACCGGATTTTATTTACTGCAAATGCATGCATGCCTAACGGTCCTGAAGAAAGCAGCTTTTTAAAAGTAACAGCTAGCTTATGAACTAAACCCATTTTAGACCTACACATTTCTTCTGAAACACTGAAGAGGCACCACACCTGCAGCACAGTGGAACTGTCACAGGAGGTGCCCCAAAGGTTTTTGTTCTATTTATTTTGAAAGTGTTAGCTTTGGGGTTTGATTGACAGACGGAGTTTCTCGCCTTTTTGGACTTTTTTGGAACGTGCTCTGTAGTAGGAGACCGAGCGGCATCAAGGATTCTCTCTTGAATGGAACAATTAATATAAAAGGAGAGTAGTGAGCAATGACAGTCTGCTAAGATAAGTTTATGATAGTGACCTGGCAGATAATGGCAGCTGTTTTTTTTTTTACTTTATGTTTTGTACTAAAGAGAAGTGCTTTCCGCACCCACTGGTCACTACTAGTAAGTCAATCTAACACACTGTAGTGTCCAAATGTCGTTTACATTTCAAAATGACCATTGGTTTATCAATACGAATTTTTGACGACACAATCCCAAGCTCTTTTGGTTGATTAATACGTTCTGACTTGATGGTATGAGTTTAGTTCTTGAAGACTCTTCGTTCTCTCTCGTTGGGGCACACATGCTGGTCATTTGGCGTAGTGGGCGATTGGAGACTTCTCGTTCACATGGCCCTGCCACAGACACACAGGTTAACATTTAGTTATTAAAATGGCAATTAATAATAATAAGATTTGCAGGCATGACTGAGGTAAGAAACTTTACTGTTTTGTAAGATGTTTAGACCAAAACAGTTTGAGTGTATAAGATGTGATACTTGAGCAAATGCAGCAAAGTGAATCGAGTGAAGAAGCCAAGTAATACAGATAAACAAATATTTGACGTTTGAAGGAGAAAAAAAAAAAAACTTGTATACTTTGTATGCATAAACACAGGCCTGATTGTAATAATAAAATAATTCCACTGATAGTAATGCTACTAGGAAAAGCCAAAATCCTCTCTTCAATTCCCTGGGCAGAAAGTTAGCGTAGCTAACTCGTAAACTATATTGTAAACGGCACATGTCTTGTTTCACTACTTATAAATCCGTGAGCAGTCACGCTTATTTTGCGGCCAAGAAAAGCCAACATTAGCAGCATTATTTTTGCCATTGTAAATACAGCACCACTACCACCGTTACTACTCAAATGTTTTGTAGGTACAGCACAATTACTGTTATTACTGACAATAGTCTGCTACTAATACTACACAACCTCTCTGTAGGTATTAAACTATTAGATCAAGTATTTTGGTAACTTCCAAATGATGATTATTTTCTGGCTTGTTTCAGTGAAGTTTGTACAACATGCACGGACAGTCGGACACCGTTGTTTTGAAGCATCAACAACACTTTTCCCCCACGTATTTAGTCATAATTAGACATTACCTTTACCTTTCAAGCAAAAATAAGCTGCGGGTCTTTTGAGAGATTCACTCAACATTTTCCGATGTTTACTCTGATTCTTTGCCTACGCCGACATTTCGGACATTTCCCGTATAAGAAAACAACAGGGTGTTAGACACACGTGGACACGAGCGCAGCCTTTTTACGCATCACCGCCATTGAACACTGGGATGATGCCTCGATCCCCAAGCTGCAGCACCTTCACTGGCTGCTTTTGCTCCACACTGACCAACCGGACTTACAGCTGAACTACACTCAAACCCGTCGTTATCTCCTGGTGCAGGTGAATTCAATACTTGTCCAAACCTCCCTCTGTCCGTGCGCTTTGGATAAGCCATTAAAGCCGACGCACACAGAGACGCTTTGAAACGCAGTTTCATCACATTCTATAGAGAGGTGATGCTCCGTCAAGGAAAACACAGGTTTTTATTCTTCTGCAGCAACACAGACGACTCTATGGACTGTGACAAACTGACTGCTCTAAACTTTGTGCGGAGTTACGAGAGCAGCAGCGTAAAAAGACACACCATCGTCAGAACTCTACTCTGCGAAGGTAAGTGTTCCGTCGCCAACTCGCTGTTAACCTGCAAAAAAGAGCCACGTTTGCCTCTCTGTTACAGCACTGACCTACGCTTTGCATTTAATGTTTGATAATGTGTTTGATAATGTGTTTAAAACGCTGCACGGTTTGAGAAAAGCCTTTGAACTGCCGTAACGCAGCGCGCCTCAGTGTGTTGACATTTGGCACCTGACGCACTGCGTTCTGGTGCGCACTCGCCACTGGACTTTAAAAAAAACGGGACTTGCCGGGACCCGTGAGACTCCCCCAGGGGGACAGGGGAGGACACTCCCGCGGGAGACTCGGAAATCCATTTCCGTGCAGGTCTCATACAGCCAGAGTGCTAGAGCACATATCCCGTCTAGGCTTTGTAGTCAATCACGACAAGAGCCTGCTGCAACCGACCCAACGGCTCCAATATCTGGGGCTAGTCCTGGACTCCAGAAACATGAGAGCCTCGCTCTCGCTGGAGAGGCAGGCGGCGATACTGGACCTAGGTCGGGCCGCACTGGACAGGCCTCAGATCCGCCCTCAGCGGATCCGTTCACTGCTGGGCATGATGGCGGCAGCTCACCCAGTGGTGAAGCTGGGCCTGTTGCATATGAGGAACCTCCAGAGGTGGTTTTCCCGTCTCAGAGGGATGTCGAGGCCAGTGTGGGTTCCCCCTGGCGGCGCGGAACGACATTGCCTTCTGGCTGGTCCGCAATCGGCTCCGATAGGGAGTACGAATGGGTCTAGGGGACCGTCATGTGGAAGTGTACACATCAACCTCCTGGAGATGGAAGAAGTGCAGAATGTTCTCTTGCACTTTGCAGCCAGTCTGGAGGATCAACATGTGCTGGTCCGGACGGACAACACCACTGTGGCCGACATATCTGAACAGCAGGGGGGGACCAGGTCCCCCACTCTTCACAGTCTGGCAGTGGAAATCCTACCTAGCTTCTCTGACGGCCCGCCCGTAGTCACCCCGTGGTGAAGCGATTCTTGCGGGGAGTGCGCCGGCTCAGGCCACCGTTGCATCGAACCGCTCTGTCATGGTTTCTTCAGGTGGTTCTCAAGGGCCTATTCGGGCCCCCTTTTGAACCCTTTGGCAGGGCAGACATTGCCTGTTTGTCTTACAAGATGGCGTTGCTCCTGGCTCTGGCCTCGGCTAAGAGGTCGGGCAATCTGTGCACACTTTCTGTGCATCCGTCCTGCTTGTCTCTTCCTGCCGACGATGGTCTAATGGAGCTGTGGCCCAACCTGGCCTTCCAGCCCAAGGTCATCACGTCCTCCTTCAGGTCCAGGGTGATCAGAGTGAGCCCCTTCTTCCCCCCTCTGCACGTTTCTGTGGAGGATGAGCGTCATCACAGCCTTTCCCGGTGAGGGCTGTGCGCTGTTATTTGGAGCAGACGTCTGGCTTCAGACGTCAGATCAATTATTTGTTGGCTTTGGAGCCAAGAATCGGGGTACCCCCTTGTCCCCCCCAGCGTTTGGCACACATGGGTCTGCCTCGCTACTCACATGGCTTAAAAGACGCAGGGGCTGCCACCGCCGGTGGTAGTCAGGGCTCACTCCACATGTGGAGTGGCGGCCTCCATGGCGCTGTTCCACATCGGTGGAGGAGATCTGCCGAGCAGCCTCTTGGTCCTCTTCTTCGACTTTTGTGCAGTTTTACCTGCTGGATGTCACCTCCGACTCTATCGCCCATTCTGTTTTGGGTGGCGGGCGACCTTAGTTCCCCAGCGGCGCACTTGGGTGGCCTGGCTGGGTGGTTTGTCCGGCGGTCTTGGGAGAGGCTGCCTGGGACACACCCATTATGTTTAGACTTAGTCGGTTTGGTCTGTCCGGATTGCTAAGGCACTCTTGGGAGAGGCTGCCTGTCTAGGGCTGACCGTAATTCCTTCCTGTGGGTGCTGGCACTCTTGGGAGAGGCAGCCTTGCACCCTCGTACTTTTGACCGGGCGCTCCCAGCCCCTGTTGGTTGGCGGCTGGGGTGGCGTTCCCGTCTTCTCTGTTTGGGTGAGAGATTATGGTTCCTTGGATGGTGACTGCACTCCTGATCCAGCCTGTGGGCTTCTGCCTTGCTGACACGTTGGTTGTCGGGGTGCATGTCGGCCTCGGGCTCGCTCACTTGAGTGAGGACATCGGTCTCCTCGGCTTCGCGATGGCTTATGCATCAGCGAAAGCCTAAAGGGCTGAAGCAACATATGAAATAGAAAACCCAGTTACCCAATGTAACTACGGTTCTATGAATATGTTGTGATGCCCTTTAGCTTCGGGCCCAGCAGGCAAGTCCTCTCCTCCGAGCTTCCGAGAGATTATGCATCAGCGAATGCCTAAAGGGCTACGCAACATATTCATAGAACCGTAGTTACATTAGGTAACTGGGTTTTTTCTGCCCTGATGCAAGGGACCCAGTACGTCTGCATAGGAACAGCTCTGAGACATGACCTCCTACAGCCTCTTTCTTCTTCTGTGCTTGTGACAGGGCAGGGTTATAGCCTGGGTCAGGGCAGGGCGTGTGTGACTGGACCGCTGCTGTGACGTAAATAAAGAAGCCAAAATAATTGTTTTTGATCTTTTCAACATGCTGACTCATCTATCGCTCAATCTCTGCTAATGCTGCATGCACCTTCCGGTATGTCTCTGATAAAATTGTAATACTATGATTATTACATAGCTTTTTCCTATCAAAGAATGTCAAGAAGAACTTGAACATTTTGTTAGCCCAATGGCGCCCTCTTCTGGGCAATACTTTATTCATGCGCTCCACCTCCATATGAATCATTCTCACGTCTCACTGAACCTCAAGAAAATCATCCCTAAACCGGTGAATCACAAATCTGGCTTAATGTTAAAAGTCAAATGAAATGCTTTTTGATGTAATTTCAATGACCAAATACTGCCACAAATACATAAAATACATTTCATTTTGTAAGTTCACACACATTTCATCAAACAGAGGAAAGAGAATTGGTCAAAATGAGAAACTTTGGAGCAAAAAGAAAAAGTGGTCAATTTTGGACAATCATTTTGGTATTTATAGAACTTATACAATACAAATTGATGAGCAATGTCATAATTTTCCAAGAAATTTAGATTTAATGCCAGTTTGAATTAAATGTAATGATTTTTATGGCCTTAATTTTAGCACAATTCATTAAATGACTTTTAATGCTATTTAATTCCCTGCAGAAACCCTGATGGTAAACATCAAAACAATTACCAAGAACATTGTAAATGTGCGTTATGGAACTTTTTATGTGGGAAAAACTTGATATTAGTGGCTGTTTGAGTGGTTAGCGTGGCGCCTTTACTTTACATCTATGACGCTCCAGGGTCAGTTTTTCTTTTTTCGGTTTTCCCTGCTGATGATGTTTACATATACATTCATTCCATAACCTATCATATTGTGTCATTGTTCTCACCAAAGGCATGTCCTCCAGCCTCTCGAAGCTGGATGTAGATCTTGTCTGCTTCACACAGTGCACCACGAGGACCACCAAGACCAGAGCCAACACGATACAGAAGATAAAGATAACAGCCACCAGACCCGGACTCTCCTCCAAACCCGTGCCCCAGCTGCCTGGAGACCACAGGAGAACACACATTGATCTCGTACTAATTTAACAATACATTGAATACGTATGACACATTAGACACCATTTTTGCTTAATCCTTTATCCATTTTGTGATGTTGACTATTTACCTTTATTTGACACAGGAAGTGATATACTGCTGTGTTCCTGGCAACTGGTACATTTCTGAACTACAACTGTGAAAATGATAATTACATTTAATGTTATGTGATGCTGCCTTCATGTTAACTGGGGGGCTGGTTTTCCCAAGACGTGACGTCATAGTCCACAGTTGGTATATGTTCATGTGATTTCTATGTGGAAAGTGGGGTCTTTTATCACTGATTAGTGTTTAAATTTGGCATTAGCACCTCAAGAGCTAAACTTTGTTTTGTTAATCTTAAAAAATATAAAATTAACATTAATGTTGGGGCATTTCTCTCGCAACTATGTTACTCTGAGGACAATGACAGCTCACACTTAAGTCAAGAAACACGGGTTACAAAACTGATGTCACCCGCCATATCATGTAGACATTTTTTATTGTTATTATATTATTATTATTACAGTTTATATTATGTGTGTGCTATTTTACCAGTGTCATTATTGGTTCTTAATTAAAAAAAAAAAATCTTTGTTTTTAAAGAATTATATAGGCTAATGGCCTATACAAGCCTCTAGCAGAGGCCTGGGAGCATCAGGGTCCTGCGCATTATCTTTGCTGTTCGTAGAACTGCTCTTGTCTGAACTGAGATGTCTGGTTATTTCATGAGATCTGCTCATATCAGTTCAAATTGAGCATTCTATCCCCATGCAAATGAATAGGATTAGGGAAGCCTGGCGCAATGCTGAAGTTTGGCGAGGTATGTTCTGTCTCTTTCATGGCATTTATATAATGTCTGTGGTTTCCTTATTAACGTCGTAAAAGATTATGTTTAGTGGCCATTGGATGTGTATATGACCCACTAAAACCCAAAACTTAACTGAATTGGATTTATCATTTGGCTCAGAGCACACTTTCAGATGATAATTTGTATCTTGAGTAAAATCCCCAAAGGTCTGTACATTCATGATTTCTAACCAGGCTTTGACCTAAATGTGGTCGATGGTTTGATGGCTATTGCTAACAGCTTTAGGAAAAATACACTGAGTAGGCTAACAGACTCTGAAAAGTTGCCCGGACTTGCCTATTGCTACGGTCTACCTACGTCAGGATCGAGCGCCGCTTCTCTATTTCATTTTCATGAATCTAATCACATGCAAATAGGCAGTTCACATCCAAACAGCTTGAAATGTATTAATATGTTTAAAAATTACCCTGACTGTTATTTGAGTTGATAATTTGGAAAATCTTAGAAACATTTCATTTGCATAAACATTTGGAACGCGGTGTAACTGCGACAATGGCTGTGATTTCTATGATATTATCCGTCCAACTGAGTGATAATTACAAAAGGATTAAGACCTGTCATACACACACTTTAGTACTTTTTCCTGCCTGTGACCTGATCCGTTGCTGTTACCTGGGCCGGTGGAGTTGCCGGTGGAGTTGCCGGTCACTGGACTGTCCTTCGTCGTGTCTTCTGTGTCGTTGGACGTTGCGGCAGGGGCGGTGACCTGCGGGGCCACTTGACCTGTCTCGTTGGCTGTGCTCTGAGTTTGGGCGCTCCGGGTGGGACTGGAGGTTTGGGGCCCCTCCGTGGTGCCGCTGCTGCTGGTGGTGGTCGTGGTGGTGGTGGTGAGCGCCTGGGTGGACGTTCTCACAGACAGGGAGCTCGTGAGCGCAGAGGAGGAAGTGGATCCATCAGCGCTCACTGTGGTGGTGCTTTGTGGAGGAACGGTGGTGGTAGGAGAGAAGGTTGTGGAGGTGCTGTTAGATGTTCCTGTAAAAAAAAAAAAAAGATGTACAAAAAAAGTAAAAAACTGCAGGTGAACATTTAATTTCGCTGAACATTACTGATATAATATATGACATTTTATGAATAAACAGTCACACAATCTAAATAATGGATAGAGCCAGGTTTAAATTCATGGTATTATTTTCTTGATATATTAGAAACAAAGATTTTGTCAGAGGGAATTTGTTAAGTTGTTTGTTTGTTAAGTTTAAGTTAAGTGGACAAATCTGTAAAAAAAAAAAAAAAAAATCACATTTTGCCTTGTTTGTTGTGGGGTTTAAAGCTAAAAAAATCAGGCTTGGAATAAGGGCTGGGCAATATGGATCAAAAGTCATATCCCGATATATTTAGGTTGAATATTGATATACGATATATATCCCGATATATCCCTCGAGATGATTTTGAGGAACATAATTACACATATCAGAGATCAAATGCTCATTAAAGTACTCTAGAAATTTTAATAATGCAGTCAATTCCTTTAAAATGTATTAGCAGAATATGATGTACAACACTGGCATTTGTAGAAAGTGATGCTTTACTTCGGACTACAATTGGAAGGTCTGGCCCTTGGTCTTTTGACGATGAAGAAAATCGGCCCTCCCCCGAGCAAACTTGCCTACCCCTGCTGTAGGAGATGCCGTTGCTTGAGTGAAACCAAAACCTCATTTTGAAAAAAAAACTAAGTCGCTAAGGGAGAAACAAATTCTCCACATTGACTTCACAATGTCTCACCTAAGAAGCATTATGTTGTGTTCTAATATGTTTTTGTCTCTAAAGAAAAGACCGTGAGGAGAGACCGGGCTGGTCAGGGCTTTTGAATCGGCCTGGAGCGCCCTCTGCAGGCAGTTATGGGAATGACTCGTTATTAAACAGTGAAAACAAGCTTTCACTTTCATCTATGGAGCAGCATGCTAGCAAAACATGTGGAGGAAGTTAGGGAACCGCAGCATATGGAACGGCTTCATGTTCCCTATGCTGCAAAAAAAAAAACTGAAGTGACAAGAGACAAGTCCCGACAGTAGCTATGGAGGTTTGTTGTGAAGGGGAGTGAGGGGACGGGGGGCAGTGCACTTGCTGAACCAGGAAGAATAGCTAGGAGATGAGGTGAATATATGTTATTTTAGATTTAAATATAGAATAGAATTCAAGATGATGACTGAATTTTTAACCGTATCAACACTTAAGTAATCAAATTAAAGTGTTAATTTTAGGATTTCTAGGATTACAGGAGCCTCTCACAGGTCAAAAGTAAAATGACTGACGTCCTCATAGTGTCTGTTCCAGTGTGAATCTGCCATGTCGGTGATTTGGAAGGTCAAAATTCTCCTTGATTTTTACCTTTAGTGTAATTCTGCAAACTCCGAGGTCCCCGCGTCTTTATAACAGTATATTCTATGTCCACGTTTTTCACAGCAGACTGAGGAACGTCATGGACCATGTGACTAGACGGCACTGTATTAGACCAGAGCTCCATTCCCTACAGTGCAGGGTCGCAGAGAACGGGCAAGTTTTTAACTAATATATATTTATTTTAGCCCTACGTTTATTCAACTATTTTACAATGATATATTATTTGATTTGAGTTTACTTCATTATTAGTTTTAGGCTGTGTTTGCAAAAGGCGCAAGAGTAACAACAGTACACGTCCTAATTGTTTTACTGAACAAATATGTATCTAAGTTTAGCAAAACAAGCCTAGCTTATTATTAGCAACAGCATTTTTCAATCGGGCAATGACTTTGCACTTCTCAAGCTCAACACTTCAATAAATGTCAAATGCCCATGGTTCATAAACTGTGGACTCTCTTTTTACACATTTGAAGGAAAACAAATTGCTTATCTTAATTTCTTACTGTATTGTGACAAAAGTGTTTCATCCAGCTAGGACCACCGCCCGGTGTCTTAACAGTCTCGGGTCATGTTTCTCAGAGGATCAATACTGAAAGAAAGGTTTTCCAGCAAAGGCTCCTCACCCACTGTCGGGCCGCGTCCCGCCAGTTGAGAACCACCGCTTTAGAAAGTCTCCGACACGAGTTAAACCCATCGCATTCTGTGAGGTGCAAGTAAAAAGTAGTCACCCCAATAAATACTCGGGTAAAAGTAAAAAAAAAAAGTTCTTGAATATCGAGCAAAAAGTCTGATTTATGTTTCAGTTCTGACAAATTATGACAAATTATGACTTATAATAATGTGAAAACCCAATTATTGCCAAAGAAAATGCCATCAAAATGTATTAACAAATATTTCTGAAGAAAAGGGGCACAAAATGCAAACCACAAATATTTTAGATAGAATAATAATAATACAGCGCCTTTCACAGACATAACATGGTCACAAAGCGCTTAACATGAGACCATTTCAGATTCACCCAACTGTTTTCAGCCAGTAGGCGTAAAGTAAGCAGAAGTGAAAGTAGTTTCTTTTAAACGTTCCTGAAGTAGCAGTATACTTGAGTAAATGTAACTTGAGTACTGCCCTCCTCTGGCCAGAAACGGCAGACTTCCCTCTGGTTTCCTATTTGCATAACTTTGCGTAGCCATTGGGACAGTCTGAACCTCCTAATCCTCCCGCGTTTACCTTGACCCGCCAAGGTGCTGACCGCCAGGAGCAGGGCCCAGAGCAGCGCCGCTTTAGCCATGCTGACAGGTGGCTGAGGCCGGACGTGTCTCTGCTCCGCATCCTCGAGGGGCCGGAAGTGTGGAGGGAGGAGCAGGCGAGCGTAGCCAACGTCACTGTGCAAACACAAGGGCAGTTAGGACGGGCCCTTTCACTCACTCCTCGGGTCACGTATGCATTTCAAAAACCTCTCACTCGGGGCACAAACAATACTTTATCACCCATTGATTTTTTAGAGAGAGATCGGATTGGAATTGCGTCGCTGAATGAATAGTGTTGGCTTCGACCAGATAAAGACATCATGTAGCCGCTCTCGGTCAAAGGTCATCTCACCTCGGGAACTAGGGCATCAAAATGGTTTCCCAGTGGAACGTGTGAGGTTCAGCGGCGTTCATGTGCAATTTTCCTCTCGGCACGTGGGGTTTGCTATCATTACGAGAGCACGTGGAGACAGCGTAACAAACCATTCACACGTATGTGCAAAGACCGTAGAATGATTGGATATAGTGCGTTGCGTATTCCTCCTGATTGATGGACAATGTTTTGAAAGGAGATTATGTTTGCTATAAGCAGCTGACATCATCTATGACTTAACTACATTAGAGGAATGAGATGAGGGGATTTGAAGGAGAGTTTAGAACCTCATTCAATATCCTCATCATTTATTCCTTAATTATGGCAAATGTTACGCAGTGTGCCTTTAAGAAGCTCTATTTCAACCTTGGACAAGGACATTAAAGGTGCATTATGCAACTTTTTCATGCCAAGAAGAACGAAAAGTAGATATTGGGCGCCTTCACTCTCCATCACAGTGGCCTCTCGGACGCTTAAGGATCAATTGTTTTGCAAGTTTTTAGGCGACACGCACGATATCAACCTTTTTCGACATAAAAAGTAGCATCATGCACCTTTAAGCGTTTGCCTACTTTTTGGCACTGCTGTATCATCTTGGGGAGACGTTTGAACGGATCTTGAAGTCGAGTGGCCTCTTTCGATGCAAAGGATATATTTTTTTTTTTTGTGTGCGACTGTGCACACAATTAAACAATGATATGCCATGGGGGCAATAACATAAGCTTTCTTCTGAATTATCCGGGGGCTGGTCGCGGGGCAGCAGTCTCAGCAGAGATGCCTAGACTCTCCCGATCCACGCACACCTCCTCCAGCTGTTCTGGGGGGACCCCGAGACGACACCAGGCCAGCGTGTCCTGGGCCTTCCACGAGGCCTCCTCCCAGTGGGACATGCCTGGAGCACCTCCCGAGGGAGGCGACCAGGAGGCATCCGGAACAGATGCCCTAGCCACCTCAGCTGGCTCCTTTCGATGTGAAGGAGCAGCGACTCTACTCCGAGCTCCTCCCGGGTAACTGAGCTCCTCACCCGATCTCGGAGGGTGCGCCCAGCCACCCTGCGAAGGAAACTCATTTTGGCCGCCTGTATCCACGACCTTCGGTCATTACCCAAATCTCATGACCATAGGTGAGGGTGGGAACGTAGATCGATCAGTAAGTCGAGAGCTTTGTCCCCCCGACTCAGCTCCCTCTTCACCACAAATAACAGATAACATTTTTTTATATACAAACATAGGTACAGACATAACGAGACAAACGAGTAAAAACAGTGATGGGCAAAAAGAAATTTCGCTAAAATAATGAGATTGACCTTAAACACCTCATTGTGGGAGGTCGAACCCGCTTGGTGTCCAAACACAACATATTTGTCGTAACACACAAACGCGGGGTTAAAAGTACGACCTCGCCTACACACCTGTTGTGGAAAAAGACAAGTGTTTCTCTATAATCTATTTCAAGTAAACAAGATGAATGAAACAAAATGACACTTTATTGGCTTCAGATTTCAGCAGCAAAATCAGGACAGTTCACAACTTCCCCAGGTTCATGTCCTTTAAAAAGAGACCAAAGTAATACTAAACATTCTGTGTATCAAAAATAAATTAATATATTCATCCTTTGATTTGTAATGTACTGCAAGTCATGATGTAATATAGTTATTTAGTATCAGGTGAGTGTATTGTAGTAGGCAGATCAGATAACCATTTACAGCACAGTGCTTTGAAATGGTTAGGCACTTTACAGCTTCATCATTGGCCACAGACACATGACAAAATCATTCAACATATTACACATTTGTTTTACATTTGGGAATATTTCAACACGTGTTTGAAACTGAGCACTTATGGCTTTTTTTCACCGTTTTCGGACTTTAAGATAACAACAGACGGCGTGTGGGTTTGCGTCTTGCTTTAAAATGATATGTGCTCAAAAGATAATACATATTATATTAATAATATATTTTAGGCTGTATATTAGTTAATTACAGGACATTCTATGAAAAAGAGGTTTAGAATTTAATTTGGAATGTTAAATTGAAAGGTAATGTTGTTGGGTAATATAAGGATTAAATAGGCATTTTACATTAAAACAAAAACAGTTTCATAATTGCAGCATTTTAAGCCCATTCATAAAACATTATAGTTTCAGCTCTATCTGCACCAAAAGGCCAGGTTTACTGCATTATGTTTACAGCCTGTAAAAGACAAACACTAGTAGGAGGTGGAGCACAACCTACTAATGTAGGTGGAGAAAAAAGTCCCGACTCCTGAATCTGCAGGGATCAGACCCGATCCAGTCAATAAATCTGATCCAATCCAATACTGTCACAATTGGCTATTGATACAGATACTGAATATCTGATCAGGACATCCCTAGAAACAATGTCATCACACGGAGAAAGCTCAGAAAGGTGGCACGGGCTTGTCCCCTTACAATAAATTAAGAAGAGAATATAAAGTATCAGATATCTCATAATAAAATATGATAAAATGATTGTAAATGATTCTTCTGAATATACAGTAAATTAAAACAAACAGATGCATTTTAGCTGCACATCCACAAATGCTCATTAGTCCTTCCGTCCTCGAGTGCATGAATGTCTACGTGTCCCGTTCCTTGAGAGCGTCCAATGCCCCGCTGTCTGAGGCTGGCTCAGGGGCGTGGCTTTGGTCCTGGTGACGACACAAAACAAACGCAAGTGTCAGAGCGGGACACCATTTCAATGGGACACTCTGGTAAGGCTGGGCAATTAATCCAAATCACATTCTCTACTTTGGTAAATCTCAAACCTCGTCATAACCGACAGGTTTACAGCCATTTCTTTAGCACGAACAGCACCTAGTCTGGGAGGTCGAGACAATGGAAGACTTTTGTGTGTTGACAAAAGCATTTGTTCTTGTTTGAGCTGAGCTTTGAATAAAACATCTAATTTTATGAATCAGCAAGATGTATTTAATTTATTATGAAAGAGTTTATAGACTCTGGTCTATAAACTGCAGCTGTCCATGTTGTTACAAACACTTTTGAAGAGCCATCAGCGCACTGGAAATACTGGACTGGCCTACAGGTACATGTACTTTTATAAACTTGTACTCAGTGTTTCCCACAGATTTCAAGGAGATTTTGGTGGTTATTCTTTAAACCCACGCAGAGCCTCAGATATGGCCATGTTTAGAGCCGCCCTCCTCAGGACGTCTGGCAGACGGCCAACGGGAGTTTCCTGGTGTTCGAAACTGCTTCGCTTTGTCCCTCCATAATATTTCAACAGTAAGAGAATTAACTGCATTTATTCAGCACCCAAAGCCTAGTTGGAAATTAAGGTAAGTGATTTAAACTGCTTCTCTTTGCTCTGCCTCTGATGCTCTCAAAACTATGAATGAAGAACAGGGTGGGGCATGAGAACTTCCTCATTTAAAAAGTGGGAAAGGGCCCAATTATGTGTGCATTTCGTAAAACACTGATGTGACCTGTAAACCTTTTATTATTTTTTCATACATGGCCTCCAGAAGGAAGACCTGTTAAATCAGGAAGAAGACTTATGTTGGCTGTTTGTTTGTTTTAAAGGTGTTGTCGGGCCGAGTCCTTGCAAACGATCCGGCTCTGTGTGAAAAACATTGAAACCACGTTTACCCTGTGTTTGAGATAGGAGAGGTAGGTGTCCCAGCCCAGCGTCACCGTGTTGATGTACAGCACCCGGAACTTTGGAGACAGGAAGTAGAAGTTCACCATCTGTGCAGCGGGCCATACACACCAGTCAGCCTGGAAACACAGACGCCAAACATTACAAACGCATGGATGAGTAGGGCTGAGGCAGATACTATACGTATTGTGATTAAAGGCCCTATACTGTTTTTTTTCTTTCTTCAAACATATGTAGCATCCACATTCATCACAGGGATGAGTTTATTGGCAGAGTCACTTTCACCAAAATGCTGAAAAAATAGCCTGAAAATTCATAAAATGTATACAAATTAGTGGTGGGCCGTTATCAGCGTTAACGTGCTGCGTTAACGCAATAGTCTTGTCGGGCGATCAAAAAAATATCGGCATTAATCTATTCTCAAAGTTGAGTTGAGAGTGGGATCTATACTAGGCAGGCTATGATGACTCACTTTGAGCTCCTCGTGGAGCAGCGGGGGAGATGACCGGGGCGGGCTGAGGAGGAGACTATGCGGTGAGGTCGCTGCCGTTCGGAGGCGGCCAAGAGCGGAGCGAACAGGTGGAGGATGTGAGTGACGGGGCTCCTGTAGCCGCCTCGTCACTCACGGACCCCGCGCGCCTTTTCCTCTGCTATGGCCCGGGACAGCGCTGGCGCTGGGAGCGTTTCCCCAGAGCCGCACTCTGAAACAGTTTGCCCGCAGGCCGCGCTCACGTCCCGCGGTCGTGCATTCACAAACCGTCCCTCTGTCAACCCTACACTCCTCTCTCCGCACCCCCACTCCAGCAGTGACTTTTGTTACGCAAAATAAGCACGTTGACGCTATGGTGCGCCGCTGTCCCTTGCGCGCCGAGTCCGACTATATTTAAATATTTTTTTCTCTTGCTCCTTCGCTTTAGGTAGGCTACATCTTATTGAACATGATTTATTTTCATCACCAATTATCATAGTTTAACAGCTTTCTTAAGCAGCTTGTGATGCATTTTGTAAACAACTGGTCTCAATTTTAGTTATTATTTTTGGGTAGCACATATTCCGGCAGAAATAAAATAAACCATTTTAATCTATAGATTAATCTAGATTAATTTCAAAATTAATCTAGATTAATCTAGATTTAAAAAATTAATCTATGCCCACCCCTAATAGAAATGTTTAATAATTGTTTTTGCCATAAATGTTTGAGTTAACAACATCACACTCCTAAAAGGGCAAGACTCATTTTATTCCATTTCTAGATATACAATTAGGTATAGTGCCTTTAATTAAGTACCTTAAAAGTCATTTTCACTGATTTCAGAAGAATAGTGCATTGACACAAATGTAGGTGACGGCTCACAAACAGAATAGAATTTTTAAGCTGCTGACAAGAAGTGACACAGATAGAGGTAAAGTTCCATAGCGGTTTGACTTTTTTCCCACTTTAACATAGCAACAGTTTAAAATCACTTGCCTCCATCTATGTCACTTCCTGTCAGTGTCCAATAAGGAAGTGAAACTATAGACGTCACAAAAATTGCTAAATTAAAGTACGGAAGGGTCTTTGTCTCAATTGCGTATGTGTTATTTTTTTTTCTGGCATCACGTTATTTCATGATACCAATTTATTATGAAATAATGTATATCCTAAAAAATATCAGCTTATTTTTTCTTCTACTGTAAAAAGGTGCAAAAGAAGTCTACGAGGAAATGATCCCACCCACTCTGCAGTATCATGAAATAACAGTGAAAAAATAACACATATGCAAGTGAGACCAGGAGGCTTCCGTACTAAGGACAGCTGGGTGCATTTTTTGCAAAATCTTAAATATAATTGTGTTATCCATGTTTTAGCTAAACTTGTGTCTAATGTGTCATTTGCACTTTAAACATTTTAAAGTATTTATGTACTTGGTATTATGGCAGAAACATAATGTAATATATTGCAAAGTTATATTTTGACCCAGCCCTAGAAATTAGTCACAAAATAATCAGCCAGAAAGAAGGCCCAGAGCTGGTCATTGGTCCACAGGTGCAGTGCTTATAGCAGGGGCAATAGTAGCCCATTATTATTCCCTTTATGGATAGGAATAATAGGCTACTTTTTGCTGCCTTTGTAAAAATCCAATGATCATTTACCTGATTCGAATGGAATGCAGTTATTTACTTCCAGTTACTAATTTTGTATCCAACAGACAAGAGTCATTCAAATACAGTTTTCAATATTTAAAATATAAAATCACAATATAAAAGTCCCAGACGTTCTAAATCTTATGAAACACACACTCTCCATCTCCTCGTCACCATCTCTAGTGTCTACGTGCAGGATGTTCTAGTTTGCACCCCTCACCTTGTAAAACTCCCAGAATTTGTCTTTGAACTCGTTCCATCCGTCGGAGAGCGTGCGTCCCTCTGCCAGCCCCATACCTGCAACACAGACTGCCATTAACCAGGGCCCAGATCACACCAGAGCCTCACTGTTAACCATTCTGTTATCTATCATACACTCAGCTCTGATACCGCCGGCTCACCTGATCTGCAGCTGGATCCAGAGTTGATCATGGCCTAAGATGGCCCGAGTCTTTGGACCTGCTCTCCTTTGGCAATATCTAATCTCACGCCTAAAAGCAGAACTGACTGACAGAGGAATTCCGAGTGTAATCGTAATCTTCAGTGTCAAAGACGGCGTAAAGGCGTAGCGGCACCGTCAGTCCAGCTACAGCAGTATTTACCAAAGATCTGCTTCCACTCTGAAGACTAAATGAACACATCGAAAGGGGAACAACTGAATTTTACTACTGTTATGTCGACAGAGCCTCAGTCTATACGTCAGTGTGCCCCAGACATTATCATTCTACCGTGGTTAGAATGCAAATGTCGGTCACATCCGAGGCTAGATGTTTGGAGTGTGGTTGGAGAGGTTTGTCACACCTGTAGCTCAGCAGCTGGAGCTAATGTCCACAAATGTTCTCCAGGACAGGCTTTGCTGCTTTTAAGAGCCGTCAGTGAGTGCGTTTACAAGGGCTCGAAATTCCAGGTTATAATCGGGAGTTAATATTCCGGTTTTGTCTTTGATCATATAAACACAGTTTCAGGTTTTCTGGTTTTCCTCCGGACGCAGAGAGGAGTCGACCACAACAGAGACGGATAAAGTTTTTCCATCTACTAACTATCCGTGAACTCAATCAGCTCCACTCTCTCACACCGGCCCCGGCTTCAAACCTTCTCCCAGAGTTCCCGGGTCCACTCGGTGATAAAGACAGACCCAGGACGGGTAATGGTCACTGCCGTACCTCAGGATGTAGAGGACGAGCAAAACATTGAGCCCAAAGTGGGCGTTCAAAAGAACAAGCTCCGCAATAAGCCACACATTTAGGCTTTTAATAGTTTCACCGTATTGTGCTCAAAAATGTAATGTATGCGCCTGTGCGGACAGAGCTTAAATTCGAAAAGCCAGGTTTCCTTATTTGATCATGTAAACAAGGAATTTGAGTTTCCCGATTTCTCAGTGTCATATAAACACCATATCCCGAAAACTGTCATAACCGGAATATAGCGAATAACCGGGAATTTCGAGCCCTTGTAAACGCACTCAGTGACTCTCCACTTTATAAGGATCACAGCCTAAGTTTTTAGTTTTCTTTAGGTCTCAGCTTAGCTCATCTGAGGTAGGTCTGGGCGATAAATCAAATGAATTTGATTAATTGATGCTTTTGAAAACAGACAATGGGGAAAATCACTCCATGTCCCACTCACTCGCCTGCGGCCAAACTAACAGTGTTTCAGACCGCTCCGCAGGGACTGCTTTTGGGAATGACACCAGAGGAGAATCCAGCGACTTTCTGAGGATCTCTGCTGCTTTGCAAAGCAGAGTTTTCTTCTGCTAAAACAGAGTTTGGTTTCCCCTGGTCTGATCTGAGCGGAGACACGCTTAACTCTGCCCCTTTTCCCTTTGTTTGAGCATCTCCATGGAGACGGCAGTCAATCACAGCAGAGCTCGAGCCATGACGACGACAGAAGTAAACCACTTCATGGCTTATGTTGACGTTTTACTGTTGAGAGCAGATGAGGCATATTTCAAACAGAAATAACCATTTCAAATAATTGTGTAATTAATCGAAATATAAATGGTCTAAATATAAATTCTAATCAAATTGTTTAAAATTGTGCAGATTTTATTGTTTGGCCAAATCTCCCGGCCTGAGAATGAGGGGAGTTACTTTCAGTCGGTGGAGATGACATGAATACTCCATTCAGCAGTCTCCAAACCTACAGAAGTAACGTGACTGAAAGGTATAGATATCATTTATGTTTATTTCCTCCTTATTTAAGTCATGGCTTAGTCTCTTTTTAGACCTTGTTCATCCCCCATTTTAACCTCCTGATCTACTCAAAGTCTAGACCTGGGTAAGATTTTGTGGAAATCCATTCTTAGGCGCAATCAGGAGTCCAAAGGTCAGAACCACAGCCCTAACAGTCACTTTGGCCCTTCAGACACTCAACCGAACTCTCACCTACGAAGTACCACATGCCCAGGGTCGGCGAGGCCACCAGCTGATCAATCAGGACCTTCTTGCCCACAGTCTGCAGCGCCCGCCCCACATAGATTCTGTCCAGCCAGGAGTACCAGTAATGGAGGACCGGGCCCAGCGAGCAGCCGACCATGAACATCCGGCCTGGACAATAAAAAAAAAGAACTTTTTAAGTACAACTAGTATCAACATAAAACTGCTATTGAAAACCGGTACCAAAGGTTTCTTCAAATACCAAGTTTTGATGCCTGTTGGTCCAGGGACAGCACTAAACAAAGTGACAGATTTTTTCAGCACAAATAACTTATACAAATTTAAGAGAAATCGGCTTTTATGGAATTAATAATTATTGTCAGGATTTATGGTTCCAGTGGTGCCGATAACGCGCTACTGTAATCTGACAACCGTTGTTTACGTGTGTGCGGGGGTCCTCAGGCTGAAAACGGGACTTGTCGCATACCTTACTTCACTCCTTGCGATGCAAGAAGAAAGCAAATAAATAATTTTACAAAAGGAAAATAAAAATAACTTTAATCTGATTACTGGCTAGGAAATAGTAATGTGTTAGCTTACTCATTACTGTAACAAGTACCATAACAAAATGGGTATAGAATCGCAAATATAATGCTCTTAATGCTTAAATTAACACTATGGTTTTAATGCCACTAGCACATATTACAAAGTTTGATATATTGAGGCAGGCAAATATCGCGATAAATGATATTATAGGTTTGAAAGGTACAAGAAAACTTTCAATTCTACACAGGGGAAAAAAAATCACGGGGCGTGGGATCATTTCTGGGGTGGCAACACATTTTACAATGATGAATGTTCATCGTGAGGGTACGCAGGTTTTGCTTGATCACAAGGCAATTGTTCTCTCCCAAAATTATATATGTTAGCATTGTCCATAATATAAGTAGGGGGTTTCTAACTTGTGTAAAATTAAAACTTGTGTAAATTAAAAATATATATATATATATATATATATATATATATATATATATATATATATATATATATATATATATATTGGGAATCACAAGAGTTGGCACCTGGCTCCTTATTTAGCTAGTTCTTATAATACTTTGTCCTGCTGGTCTGGCTGACATTAATGGGGTGGCAAGACCTTTATTACCCCAGTAGATCTGCCCCTGACTCTATAGAAATGACTGTGAAAACCTTTGTTCGAAAGCGCCTAATCATATCTGACCTAAAGTACCACACGAGCTGCAATAAATAGGAAATGTAATCTAGCAGAATTAACTTCAGTTACAAATGAAACTTTAACAAAGAAAAAATGGAGACGAAATAATGTATCGTTTATCTGTCATTCATCGAACAATAAGTCAATAAGGAATTATCGTGACAGCCAAAAAATGCAATACAATGCATTTCCGAACTGTGGAACTGTACTGATTTGATTCATTCCCTTTCTAGCGCCCTCACTGACTCACCCGTCCTGGTCCAGTCCCTCTTCCAGCTGGGGTCCTTGTGTTTCTCCCAGGCCTGCTGCAGGACGTCCCCCAGGCCGAGCATCCCCCCGCTGCTCACGGTGTTGGTCAGCAGCAGGTACCGGCCCTGGAACAGCGGCCTCCAGAAGAACCGGATCTTCACCAGGAACTCTTTGCCCGCCTGAGGGAGCATGATTGACTGACCGTCCGGGGATACCGTGCTCCTCCTCCTCCTGAGGTCGTCCTGTCCCGAGTCCCGTGCGGTGGTACTACTGACCCCGGAGCATGGACGTGTAGAGGAGCGGGGAAAGCACCGGAAATAAAACGCGCTATAAAGGAGCCAAAAAACTCCACAGGAATCAGCCAGATGTGGTTAGCTTTCATGAAACTGTCGATGCTAACCAGGTGCTAGCTAACAGCGGAATGACAACACGAGGGGGACCGTAGAAGAAGCACCATTGCAGGATGTAGCGCCCTCTGGTGGAATGGAAGAGTAAACTCATGTATGGTTCATGTTCAACCCCTTAATCCCCGCCTTAACCGAGCGCACTTTCTGCAGGCAGTTTGTCATTACCCAAATCTAAAAGCTTTTTTGAAAAAAGTGTCAAATTAGCCAACCAAAAGGAGGCAAACACGAGGGTGAAAGTGTAAAAACAAAAGAACAAAAAATTCAAAAAGCGACACAAAATTACAAGAAAGCAATGGAAAAAGTGGCAAAAATGTGACAAAGATGCAACAAAAAAGCACAAAAGAGCAGGAAAAAAGTGATTAAAAAAAAGCAATGGAGAAAGTAAAAAAAAAAAAAGGTGACAGCAACACGGCAACAAGGATTTGATTTGTTTGGATGTTGGTCGTAGCTTTCAATTGAGACGTTACACTGGCCTATAGCTCTCCAGTCAAGAAACTTTTAGATTTTTGGGTAACGTCGACCCAACTGGAGAGAATGCACTCGGTTCAGGTGGGGGTTGTACATTATCATGTATCAATTTGATGAACTTTCAGGCTATTTTCCTAGCATTTTTGTAAAAGTGGCCCTGTCAAGTGACCCTGCAAGTTGTGAAATGTGCCTATAAAACTTGTCCCTCTAAAGAATTTGGATGCTACAAATATATTATATATATAGGGGTGCCCAGACTTCCCAAAAAATGAAGTGACCATATTTGCGTAATCTCTGTTACAGCCTTCCGTGCTACACGTGGATACCAAACACATCTGTATTGAATGGATGAATGAATAGGCACAGGAAAGATGAGGGAACACCGCCGAGTTGGAGTTACAAAACATCGTCAAATAAATATCATAAAGAGAAAGTTTTTTTACTCTGACATTAAAACTAAGATGTTAAGGACAAAAGTAGCTACAAATGACGACTGGTGTCTTGCCTGGATGGTTGATCGTTGTGAACAGTTGTTACGGGAGTTATTGTCTTTAGCCCTATTCACGTGGGATTAGAATCACCTATATAAGGACCTCAGGTCAAAAGGGAAAATTACTGACGTCCTTGGAGATTCTAGTCCTGTGCGAATCAACATCGGAGTCGGAGTTTGGAAAGTTTTAACCTGCATAATGAAGTATAAATAAGAGCAATGATTCAAAACTAATGTTGCCACTACACCGCGTTCCAAATGATTATGCAAATTGTATTTTAGTCATAAAGGTTAAAAAAAACGTTTTTCAATGAAACTCGTTGATGGTATTGTGTCTCAGGGCTCTTTGAATCACGGACATCAATCTCGGATGCCTGTGATAATTAGTTAAGGGAAAACTACTGAAAAAGGACGTTCCACATTATTAAGCAGACCACCATTTTCAAGCAATATGGGAAAGAAAAAGGATCTCTCTGTTGATGAAAAGCGTGAAATAGTTGAATGTCTTGGACTTGGTATGAAATATCGAAACTTTTCATGAAAGATCAAGCGTAATCATCGTACTGTGAAGAGATTTGTGGCTGATTCAGAGCACACAGGGTTTGTGCAGATAAAGGCACAATGAGGACGGTTTCTGCCAGACAAACACATCAGATTAATAGAACAGCTGCTACGAAGCAGCAAACAGGTATTTGAAGCTGCTGGTGCCTCTGGAGTCTCCTGAACATCAAGGTGTAGGACCCTCCAGAGGTTTGCAGTTGTGCATAAACCTTCTATCCGGCCTCCACTAAACTGTTCATTGAAGCTGACGAGCAGAAACGGCTGCAGTGGCTCAGAAATACATGAAGACTCATTTTCAAACAGTCTTGTTCACTGATGAGGCCGTGTAACCCTGGATGGTCAGATGGATGGAGTAGTGGATGGTTGGTGAATGGCCACCATGTCCCAACAAGGCTATGATGTCAGCAAGGAGAGGGCGGAGTCATGTTTTGGGCCAGAATAATGGGGAGAGAGCTGGTCGGCCTCTTTAGGCTCCCTGAATGGTACAAAAAGGAGAGCCATGCTTTCCCTAACAAGATCATCTTCATGCATGACAACGCACCATGTCCTGCTGTAAAGAATACCTCTGCATCATTGGCTGCTATGGGCATAAAAGGAGAGAAACTCATGATGTGGACCCCATCCTCCCCTGACCTCAACCCTATTGAGAACCTTTGGAGCCTCAAGCAAAACATCTATGAGGGTGGGGGGCAGTTCACATCCAAACAGCAGCTCTGGGAGGCGTTTCTGACATCCTGCAAAGAAATCCAAGCAGAAACTCTCCAAAAAGTGCTATCAAATAAGGGGTCATATGATAAAATATAACTTGACCTGTTAAGATGTGTTTGATTGAAATAGCTTTTGATTTCAGTAAATATGACCTCCTAACGCTACAAATTCAACAAATGACCATTTTCAGTTAATTACAACCTTTAAAATGTAGGCTATTTAAACTATGAGTTGCATATTCATTTGCAGCAGTATATTTATATATAGTTGTTTATATTTACTTTTGAATAAAATACTGTTATCCCTGGGAGGTTAAAGTTAAAGACTTGAAAATTATGCCGACTGTCATTTGAGTTGATAATTTAGAAAATCTTAGACAAATATAATTTGCATAATAATTTGGAACGCAGTGTATATTTATGCTGGGTTCAGATCAAACGCGGCCAACGCCTCCAAAGCGTCAGGTTTACATTGAAAATACACGGGGACGCGCCTCGTGAGGCGTCGAGAGATCCCGCAGTGTGTCCCGCGCCTCCTCTGCAGCGCGCTTTGAAGCTTTTCGTGCGTGGCTTTTGCCGCACGTCCAGGGGGGCGCTGCTGAGCTACTGCAGGCCCTGTGGGGCGTACTGTCAATGTACATCGGATTCTGATTGGCTGATAATTCTGTCAATCAAGCTGGCTGTCAATCATGTGTGCGGCCTGACAACACCGGTGCCTGAGGAGGAGCAGCTCGCCAGGTGGTGGAGGTGTTCAAGGCACTTTGAGTAGGAAATTACGGTTACACATCAACAAAACCAATATAAGCGACTCAACTGTACATTATATACATAAATTAGAAATCAAATATACTATTAAGACATTTTACACCTTTTTTTCTTCATTTGGCCAGCAGAGAAGGCCCTACTGGCCTTGACGGCACACCACTGAGTGATAATATCATGCTATCAAAGCAGCACTCCGACACAAATGCTGTTTATCTATTTTATTCACACCGACGTCCCCAGGTCATTCTTATCCCGTGCAAATAAGGCTTATGTTTTTCATTCCAGGTTTCTTCCTGCGGCCGGAGTATGGCAGTTCTCAGTGAAGCCGTTTCCCTATTTGCTCTGCTCCTCCCCCTCGTAGCCACCAGGGGGCAGCAGGCAGGTCTCCACCAGAGCCTGGCAGACCACGTAGGGGTCGCAGTCAGAGGAGGGACGGCGGTCCTCAAGGTAGCCCCACCCCGCACTGTGCACGTGCCCCGGGATGCGCACACTCCCTGTGCGTGATGCCGTGCCCCAGGAGAACGTGTCAAAGGTGGAGCACAGTTTGCCGCCGCTGTTTAGACGCTTCTTGTTGTGTTTGTCGCCGTACAGCGCCATGTGCTCCATGTGGCGCCGGGCCAGACGCTCGATCGCTGCGTGGATGTGTCTGCGGGAAAAGCATCAAGTTCAGTACAGTTCGTTTTATTTAATAATTTCAATAAAAAGTGACATTTTTCATCAAGCGAGTTCTAGACAATTGTCTTACTCTTTGAATATTTAAATTTTGAGTGCTCTGACTGTGAGGACTTAATAATCATTTGGCTCTTTTTGTAATCATGTAGTGTAGTAGTTGAAAGTATAATGGAATTTTGATTGACCAGGTGTAAACTAGGACTCACCCAGGTCTAAAGCCCTCAGCCTGCTCATCCCTAAAGACTAAAGACACTCACGTGAGGCCGCCCAGGTTCCTCATGGCCTCCGTGCTGAAGTTCATGTGACCTCCTGACGACCACAGTGGGTGATCGAAGAGTTTGGGGTGGAACGAGGGTATGACTCCAAAGTCCTCGCAGACTCTGAAGAGGATGTAGCGTGCCGTCCAGGTGTGGTCTCCCAGCTCTATGCCTCCACACGGGCCTATCTGGAACTCCCACTGCACACAGGAGACAACTTTTATTCTGCATTGTTATGTGACTGAGGGCACACATAAAGACCAGACAGGTACGTAGCAACTCGTCTAAGCTCAGGTAAGAACATATCTCAGTATGGAAAAACGGTGACCTGTTCCTTTAAGAGAACAAACTTTATAATATTTATTTGTGAAGTTTTGTTGACTTGAGATTTTGTCTATGTGTAACACAGAATCCCTCCAAACAACAATCGCAAATTAATCGCTTTTTTAAAATCCATCCATCAATCCATTTTGTTCCGCTTTATCCAGGGCCGGGTCGCGGGGGCAGCAGTCTCAGCAGAGATGCTCAGACTTCCCGATCCGCGCACACCTCCTCCAGCTGTTCTGGGGGATCCCGAGGCGATACCAGGCCAGCTCGGAGACATAGTTCCACCAGCGTGTCCTGGGCCTTCCACGAGGCCTCCTTCCAATATGCCTGGAGCACCTCCCGAGGGAGGCGACCAGGAGGCATCCGGAACAGATGCCCTAGCCACCTCAGCTGGCTCCTTTCGACGTGAAGGAGTAGCGGCTCGAGTCCGAGCTCCTCCCGGGTAACTGAGCTCCTCACCCGATCTCGGAGGGTGCGCCCAGCCATCCTGCAAAGGAAACTAATTTCGGCCGCTTGTATTCGCGATCTTGTCCTTTCGGTCATTACCCAAATCTCATGACCATAGGTGAGGGTGGGAATGTAGATCGAGAGCTTTTCCCCCTGACTCAGCTCCTTCTTCACCACAACAGTCTGATACAGCGACCGCATCACTGCTGACGCCGCACCAATCCGTCTATCGATCTCACGCTCCATCCGTCCCTCACTCGTGAACATGACCCCGAGATACTTGAACTCCTCCACTTGAGGCAAGGACTCCCCACCGACCTGAAGCGGGGAAACCACCTTTTTCCGGTGGAGAACCATGGCCTCAGATTTGGAGGTGCTGACCCTCATCCCGGCCGCTTCACACTCGGCTGCAAACCCCTCCAGTGCACGCTGGAGGTCCTGATTTGATGAAGCCAACAGAACAACATCATCTGCAAATAGCAGAGATGAGATTCTGAGGTTCCCAAACCGGACACTGCCGGCAATGCGAACCAAGCTCCTGCTGCGGTCAAACAGAGAACGGACAGCCCTTAGTAGAGGGCCCCGGACCCCATACTCCCGGAGCACCCCCCACAGGGCACCACGAGGGACACGGTCAAACGCTTTCTCCAGATCCACAAAACATATGTGGACTGGTTGGGCGAACTCCCACAAACCCTCGAGCACCCGATGAAGGGTATAGAGCTGGTCCAGTGTTCCACGACCAGGACAAAAAACGCATTGTTCCTCCTGAATCTGAGGTTCGACTATTGGCCGGATCCTACTCTCCAGCACCCTGGAGTAGACCTTACCAGGGAGGCTGGGGAGTGTTATCCCTCTGTAATTGGAGCACACCCTCCGATCCCCCTTCTTAAAGAGCGGGACCACCACCCCGGTCTGCTAATCCAGAGGCACTGTCCCCAACCGCCACGCCATGTTGCAGAGGCGTGTTAACCAAGACAGTCCTACAACATCCAGAGACTTAAGATACTCGGGACGAATCTCATCCACCCCCGGAGCCTTGCCACTGAGGAGCTTTCTAACCACCTCGGTGACTTCAGCTTGGGTGATGGACGAGCCCCCCTCCAAGTCCCCAGCCTCTGCTTCCTCATCGGAAGACGTAACAGTGGGATTGAGGAGATCCTCAAAGTACTCCTTCCACTGCCCGACCACATCCCCAGTCGAGGTCAGCCGCCCCCCACCCGCACTGTAAACAGTGTTGGTGCAGCACTGCTTCCCCCTCCTGAGGCGCCGGATGGTTTGCCAGAATCTCTTCGAGGCCGACCGATAGTCCTCCTCTATGGCTTCTCCGAACTCCTCCCAGACCCGAGTTATTTCCTCTGCGACTGCACGAGCCGCAACACGCTTGGCCTGCCTGTACCTTTTAGCTGCCTCCGGAGTCCCACAAGCCAACAAGGCCAGATAGGACTCCTTTTTCAGCTTGACGGCATCCCTTACTTCCGGGCGCCACCACCGGGTTCGGGGGTTGCCGCCGCGACAGGCACCAGAGACCTTACGGCCACAACTACGAGCAGCTGCATCGACAATGGAGGAGGAGAACATGGTCCACTCGGACTCCATGTCCCCAACCTCCCTCGGAATCTGGGTGAAGCTCTTCCGGAGGTGGGAGTTAAAGACCCTACTGACAGAGGGATCCACCAGACGTTCCCATAAGACCCTCACGACACGTTTGGGCCTGCCAGGTCTGACCGGCTTCTTCCCCTGCCAGCGGATCCAGCTCACCACCAGGTGGTGATCGGTTGACAGCTCAGCCCCTCTCTTCACCCGAGTGTCCGAGACACGCGGCCGGAGATCAGATGACACAACTACAAAGTCGATCAACGACCTCCTGCCTAGGGTGTCCTGGTGCCACGTGCACTTATGGACATCCTTGTGCTCGAACATGGTGTTTGTTATGCACAAACTGTGACTAACACAGAATTCCAATAACAGAACACCACTCGGGTTCCGATCGGGGAGGCCGTTCTTCCCCATCACCCCCACCCAGGTCTCACTGTCGTTACCCACGTGGGCGTTGAAGTCCCCCAGTAGAACAATGGAGTCCCCAGCCGGAGCACCATCTAGTACCCCTCCCAGGGACTCCAAGAAGGCCGAGTACTCTGCACCGATGTTGGGCCCGTAGACAAAGGTGAGAGACCTGTCCCCGACCCGAAGGCGTAGGGACGCGACCCTCTCGTTCACCGGGGTGAACTCCAACACGTGACGGCTGAGCTGGGGGGCAATAAGCAAACCCACCCCAGCCCGCCGCCTCTCCCCGCGGGCAACTCCAGAAAAATGGAGCGTCCAGCCCCTCTCCAGGAGTTGGGATCCGGAACCCAGGCTGTGCGTGGAGGTGAGCCCGACTATATCTAGCCGGTATCTCTCAACCTCCCGCACGAGCTCAGGCTCCTTCCCCCCCCCCCCCCCCAGCGAGGTGACGTTCCATGTCCTGAACACCAGAAGCTGCGCACGCGGACCAGGTCGTTGAGGCACCTGCCTTCGACTGCCACCCAGTCCTCTCTGCACCTGACCCCTACGGATCCCTCTGCGGGTGGTGGGTCCACAGGAGGGCGGGCCCACGTCGTCCGTTCGGGCTGTGCCCGGTCGAGCCCCGTGGGCAGAGGCCCGACCACCAGACGCTCGCATTCGAGCCCCAACCCCAGGCCTGGCTCCAGGGTGGGGCCCCGGCTGCGCCATACCGGGCGACATCACGGTCCTTGTTATTGTACTGTCCATAGAAGTCTTTGAACTGCTCTTCGTCTGACCCGTCACCTAAGACCTGTTTGCCATGGGAGACCTTACCAGGGGCATGAAGCCCCAGACAACATAGCTCCTCGGATCATTCGGGCACTCAAACAACCCCACCACGTTAACGTAGCAGTTCACGGGGTTGGTAGCAGTTCACGGGGTTTAAAATGTTATTCTAAATGTCTAAATCATTTTAATACTCTAATACTCCTATCTGGTTCCTTAAATATACTGCAAACTTGAGGTAAGTAAGTAAGTAAGTCAGAAAGAAAGTGAGTAATCTTTATTTGTGTAGCACCTTTCACAGACAAAAAGCCACAAAGTGCTTCACAACACAGTTTAAGAACATAAGAAAGTACACACAATATAAAAGGCCAAGACAACACAAATACCATAGCAGCCCAAAAGTAGCTAATTAAAAGCCTGAACAAATAAATGAGTCTTAAGTTTGCTCTTGAAGGTGTCAACAGAGTCAATAGAGCGCAAAGAGGAGGGAAGATCATTTCAAAGCCTGGGAGAAATAGGATCGGTCACCTCTAGTAAGAAAACCAGTGCGTGGAACCTTCAGCAGATTCTGATTAACAGACCTCAGAGCCCGCACAGGGGTGTAGGGCTGGATCAGATCACTGATGTAAGAAAGAGCCTGACCATGCAGGGCTCTGAAAGCTAGAACCAAAATTTTAAACTTAATCCTATAGGACACTGGCAACCAATGAAGTTCTTTTAGAATAGGGGAAATGTGAGTCAGAATTCTTGCAGTTTTGCACTAATTGCAGTTGGAAGAGCCCCTTCTTGTTCAGACATAAAAACAGACTATTACAATAGTCTAAACGTGAAGACACAAAAGATAAGCATGTTTTTGTCACACCCCTCTGTGTGACACTGCTGCTTCCCCCAATTCCTTGCTCCCCCCTCTGTTTGTGTGTGTGTGTATGCTTGGGCGGAGTCTCCTGGAAGCACCTGCAGTCAATCTCCAATTAGACTCCTTCAAGAATCCTGCTCTCCTGCCAGACTCTGCCAGATTGTTACCTCCGCCACACGATGAACTAGTTGGCTGCTTAGTTTGCTACGTTTTGATATAATTCCTGTTTTGGATTTCACTTACCTGTCTCCTGTGCTCCTCAGCTCGTCGCCCACCTGGATTGACCTACCTGAGAATATCTGCTGCCTCCACCACGACCAGTTGCCCCCTCCCCCGTCACCCTACTTAACTGGACAATAAAACCTACCTTTACCTTTCTCCCCTTTGGTCTGGTGTCCATTTGTTGGGTCCGTCCACTGTCAAGCCGTATCAGTTTTGTTTTCTCGGGTTTAGAGAAAAGAGTTTAGCTCTTCAGCGAGCCCAACAACGGCCAGCACATACGGGACAGGCACATGTGATGAAAATAATGCAGCAGCAAGAAGAAGCTAAAATAACAGCTTCTGACTGACCTGAGGAGAGCAGCTTCTTGAGCGACAGGTAAAGGCTGCTCCACTTTAGTTTCAAACTTCATTTTGTTTGACAGAAAGACTTGTCCATGACGTGGTGAAAGTAAATCCTTAGGGAAAGTGTCTGTTCCTCGTCCCCTGATGAGTCCATAAGCGATTTCAAAGGTGTCCTCAGTGTGCAGTAGCAAAACAAACCAACAAGTTCTATTTCTTTAAACTCGTGGTCACATGACACGCTCCACGTTTGGCTGCAGAGCGGCTCATGCGGCGGCTTTGTGTGTCGACTAATTAATCACGCGATAAATGTGACGCCGTTAAAATTGATAATAACAAATTTTGGACCACACTAATCACAATGAATCAGATTATCTTGAAACATGGGATCCATTAAATTAATTTATTGTGAGTATTAAATTGAAGAAAACGTTTTTTTTTTTTTTTGTGTGAATTGCTGTTGCTGATATTATTATTATTGGTGTATATTATTTTATTAGCAGATGTGAAGTTAATGGTAGTACTGTCATTTCTATCACGTTTTATATATTTTTGCTTCTGATTTTTGTATGTGTGTAATCCATCCATCCAT
Source organism: Proterorhinus semilunaris (assembly GCA_021464625.1). Taxonomy (NCBI): domain Eukaryota; kingdom Metazoa; phylum Chordata; class Actinopteri; order Gobiiformes; family Gobiidae; genus Proterorhinus; species Proterorhinus semilunaris. The sequence goes on from CM038351.1 coordinate 34,368,467, forward strand.
TTTCTTCCACTTTTCCTTTGCCGGGTCGTGGGGGCAGCTGTTGGAGCTGCACCAGCCCCTATGGCTCCTCCTGCAGGTGGTGGGTCCACAGAAGGACGGCCTCATGGTTCTAACTGGGCCTGTTGGTCTCTCATAAGGGGCTTCGGAGGGGCTTGTATGTATTACACATTTATACATTACAGTTGAGGGATATTTCAATATCTAATTACTGCCTGATTTATTGAGCTTTGAACCCCAAAAAAGGAAAAAAAATTCAAGATGTTGTGATTTCAAACAAAATCCCAATAGAGTTTTTTTTTTTACCTGAGTGGGTGTGGTCTCACCTGAGTGGGTGTGGTCTTACCTGGGCGGGGCTGCACTCGTTGATGATTCCGCTGATATTGACGCCTGCGTAGAGACAGGCCTGGTAGTGGCTGAGGCTCACGTCTCTGCCCCAGACTTTGTCCAGCCCCATTTCCCCTGTCCCAGCTGCAACACAAAAAAGTAGTACAAAGAATCATACTCATATATTTTTACACACAGTGCTTTAGTAGTATACATTTATGTGCTATTTGGTAACATATAATAGCATAATGATGGTGTATTATTCTTCAGTGTATTTGTTTCAAAATTGCGGCACACTGTTCATATGACCACTGGAATTGTATTATATTTGTATTCATTCATTTTAGCACAATAAACATGTGAAAAATACACACAGCAACAGAAACGTGTCCCAACATGACATCATCTTCTATTATTTTTTGCCAATACGCACTTAACAACAGTTTATCTTCCCTTAGAAGTAACTTTTTTCACTTTAATATTCGCCCTTCCCCTCAGCAGCAGACTCACTGTTTGATATTTAGGCTTGTATATTATAGCCACAAAGCAGTTATGAAGCCATGTGTTATTAGAAGTAACCAAGTGATCAAATATGATCCACATGGCTGGGGACAGAAGCCATATCAGATAAATCGGGGACTTCTATCTGTTTGTGATTATAAAAACATTTACTTGGCAGTAAAAATGTCATTTTCTACGAGAATATACTGCGAGTGACGGTGATATTGCACATTTGGAAAGAATGAAACCACAATTGTCAATAAGGATGAACAACAATTCAATTGAGAAGGTAGGAGGTAGAGGTTAGTTACTCTTAAAGGTTATATTTCACTATAGTGGTTAATCTGGTTCCTGTTGTGACAACGTGTTCTGCTTTTCAAGTTTTCAAAAAACTTTTCAAGATTTGATTGGCTGTTAGCGAAGTTCCAGACGGAGTGGATGGTTGAACAGGCCATTCCAAAGATCTTAAATAAAACTAGATAGGACATGGCCATAGTAATACTGTACATTGGAACAAATGGCAGTTCTGGCAGCCATCTTGTGCCTGGCCCTTCTAAACCAGTGTAATGTAATCAAATGTAAACACCAGTTATTTCCTTGATATTGTTTTGATCTATTTTATAATTGTAACTGACCTTATGTCATATCTGTAAAGAAAGTAAAGTTTTTTGCAGTTTTTCAACTTGTATTTCTTTGAGACTTGAGCTCCATTTGTTCATGAATTTTCTTCTGTAAAACACTTCAAATCATTCACGTCTATTTATGTAAAATATAACATTACTTTAAAACAGTATTTCTATACTTTTTAACACGACATGACCAATATTTATTGAACATGGGACAGTGATACAGTGAATGCTACCACTGAACCCTGGGAATGAATCGAGAAAACAAACCTAATACGGCTAATTTGCACCAAGACAAATTCCTAGTTTGTAAACCTTGTTCACAAACCTTGGCAATAAACCTATTCTGATTCTGATTCTAAAGAAAACAACAACAAAAACGAGACGTTTCCAAGAAATGCGCTGATTCTGACTGAGATACGAGACTTGGAAGTAATAAACCAATCACAAATGTTTTAGCATAGTTTTTTACTACTCGGCAAGTGGTATTTACCATAATGACAAGATCACATGAAGGCAGCATGAAAGCACCACCCCGACCCCGGCACTTACCAGGCCAAGCAGGTGAAGTGTATGGGGGACCGTGGCTGCCAAAACAATAAATAAATATATAAATAAATAAATAAAATAAAGATAACATTTGCAAAGAAATGTATACATTGTAATAAGTGCATGTATTTATTTATATATTTATTTATTGATGTATTTATTTATGTATTTTTGTATTTATTTTTATATTTCTGTATTTATTTATTTTTGTTTTTATTTATTTATTTCTGTATTTATTTTTGTATTTATTTATTTATGCATTAATTAGTTTTTTTATTTATTTATTTCTGTATTTATTCATTTATTTCTGTATTTATTTCTGTATTTATTTATTTATTTCTCTTAATGTATGCAAATCATGGGGTGGGTCTGCTCTGCTTCAGTCTATTGACAGTGGCACAGAGCGGGTCATCTTGTGACTGGAGGATCGGCAGTTTGAATCCTGCAGGGGCACACTGTTGTTGTGTCCTTGGGCAAGACACATCACCTGCCTTGCCCCCAGTGTCTGCTGGAAAGCACTTTGAGTGCCTAATGTAGGTGGAAAAGCGCTAGACTATAAAGCAGAGTTCATGTTTGGCTATGTCTATGCTGGAGGCGAGATTCAAACCCCTGACCTTCCGATCATGAGACGACCAGCTCTACCAACTGCGCCACTGACGCCTTTCTACACTCACCCATTCACACGCTCATTCATACACCAGTGTACACAGACACTGACAGTGTCACAAGATGACCCGCTCTGTGCCACTGTCAATAGACTGAAGCAGAGCTCGTGTTTGTGTCTATGCTGGACAAGGCATGTGTGCATGGAGAAGATTAACCAATCACCTTACAGCAGCGGCATCCAGACCCGCCCCATGATTTGCATACATTAAGAGAAATACAGAAATAAATAAATAAATACAGAAATAAATAAGCTAGAAGAAGGTCCGGGGTTCGATTCCCACCTGGACGGGGCCTTTCTGTGTGGAGTTTGCATGTTTTCCCCGTGTCTGCGTAATTTTCCTCCGGGTACTCTGGTTTCCCGTACCACTAAAAACATGTACAATAGGCCAGGATGAATGAGAGTGTGTTTGAGAGTGTGCATGGGGGACGGCGGATGGAAATTAGCCCACGGCTACAATCTGGTGTGGCTTGTTCATTAACTTGCACTGCCCCGACCAAATAAACCATCCATTTTCTTCCGCTTTATCCGGGGCCGGGTCGCGGGGGCAGCAGTCTCAGCAGAGATGCCCAGACTTCCCGATCCACGCACACCTCCTCCAGCTGTTCTGGGGGGACCCCGAGGCGACACCAGGCCAGCTCGGAGACATAGTCCCACCAGCGTGTCCTGGGCCTTCCACGAGGCCTCCTCCCAATGGGACATGCCTGGAACACCTCCCGAGGGAGGCGACCAGGAGGCATCCGGTACAGATGCCCTAGCCACCTCAGCTGGCTCCTTTCGACGTGGAGGAGTAGCGGCTCGAGTCCGAGCTCCTCCGGGGTAACTGAGCTCCTCACCCGATCTCGGAGGGTGCGCCCAGCCACCCTGCAAAGGAAACTAATTTCAGCCGCTTGTATTCACGATCTTGTCCTTCCGGTCATTACCCAAATCTCATGACCATAGGTGAGGGTGGGAACGTAGATCGATCGGTAAATCGAGAGCTTTGCCTCAGACTCAGCTCCCTCTTCACCACAACGGTCCGATACAGCAACCGCATCACTGCTGACGCCGCACCGATCCGTCTACCGATCTCACGCTCCATCCGTCCCTCACTCGTGAACCCGACCCCGAGATACTTGAACTCCTCCACTTGGGGCAAGAACTTCCCACCGACCTGAAGCGGGGAAGCCACCTTTTTCCGGTGGGGAACCATGGCCTCAGATTTGGAGGTGCTGATCCTCATCCCGGTCGCTTCACACTCGGCTGCAAACCGCCCCACTGGAGGTCCTGATTCCAAATAAACCAATAAAAAAAAGAAGCCCCCGACAACAGAGCGGATCATTCGGGCTCAAACCCTCCACCACGTTAAGGTGGCGGTTCCAGGAGGGGAGAAATAAATATATAAAAGCTAAAATGCATAGATAAATAAACACAAAAATAAATAAAAAAATACATAAATAAATATATATATATATAATAAATAAATAAATGCACTTATTACAATAAATACATGCATTTCTTTGCAAATGTTATCATTATTTTATTTATTTATAGTTATATATTTATTTATTGTTTTGGCAGCCACCGTCCTCCATAGTGGTGTTTTGAAAAGTCACTTTAACTTGGTCCGTCCGTTTTACAGAAATCCTTTTTATCAAAGTTTAGCAAACTTTGACGTCAGTCATGTGATCCGCATTGGGGAGAGAGTAGTGAGCTGCATTGTATTGTGCAGCACCACAGTGGTGACCGAGGGGTTTACTCTCCATCAGAGAGAGAATTCCTGATGTGCCTGAGGTCATTTTCACACATATTGGAGTTTTGTAGGTCGCCTCGAGACCGCCTTAGCTCCAACTGTATTTACTCCAATTCGGTTAGGTCCGTGTTCCCACGCGCTCACACAAAACATCACAACATCAGCCACGTAACAACCCACGTGCACGTCTGATCTCGTGAGGGCCGTTTCTGTGCCTGGTGCAGCGTCTGACGCCGGAGCTGGCCAGAGTGTCAGCCGGACTCACTGTGAGTGGTAGTTTGGGGCAAACCCGGACCGTTGTTCATTTTATTCTCACTACTGCCACCTCAGGTACTACGTGTAACTGCAGTCTCTATATTAAGCTCGTGCATGACGGCACTTCGGACCCGAAGAAACACCTTTTTGAGTGACAGTGCAGGATTTTAGAGGCAGTTGTGGTGAACAGGTCTGGGCTCATTCCACACATTAAGACATGGCTGGAACATGTAAGGGGAGGAAAATACTTAGTTTTAACATAGTTAAACTCTGTATAGTCCCTTTAAGGTAAACAAGTTACTTAGTACTGCTTTAAAAGCTGGAGGTCATTGCGATCTAAACCACATGGCGCTCTCTGATTTTAGTCCGTACCGGTCTCGGGGTAGGGGTCGTCCCTCCATCCGAAGGGGCGTCTGTCCAGAGCCATCAGCGTAAACTCCTGCTCGAACCCAAACCACGGCTTCTGGTCCTTTACCGCCTCCATGGCCTTCGCGCACTCCGACCTCCGGTGAAACTCTGCACACGCACAAAATGCACTCATCTCCAGGGCACTGTTCATATCCCTCCTCACACCAGGCATTCATTAAGGACTTATGACGAGGCTTTGACAGAAACCTAAATGTGGACAATAGCTGAAAACACCTGGATTGTTCAGGATCATAACAACAATGCTAACGGCTATAGATAAAATACATTGAGCAGGCTAATGCTAACGGACGCTGCCTGTTGTTAACTGTTGCATACGTCAGGATCGAACGCCGCTTCTTCTTTTTATTTCTGTGAGACATGAACATGAAATATAATGTAATCCAATTTACATGAGTTTAAAAAAACGTTTCACAAGGAAAAAATAAGGAAAATGCCAATAAGCTAATAACTGTGTACAGTCAATAAATATTTAGCTCAAAAATGTATCTTTTGAACGCCAAGCCGACATAGTAATTAGAAGATTACAAAAAAACAGCAAAATGCATTTGGTTTGTCATGGTACACTCCCAGTCAAAAGTTTAAGACCAGTTGAAAAATGGCAAAAATTCACATTTCTCATCGTTGCATCTTGTAAGTAGAACTTAAATATGTAGAAAAGGAAGTGAGAAAAAACTAAAATTGAGACAATATTTTATTGAAAACAATAAATAAACTGAAATTGGGGGCGGCACGGTAGCACAGCGGTTAGTGCTCTCGCTTCACAGCTAGAAGGTCCCCGGTTCGATTCCCACCTGGACGGGGCCTTTCTGTGTGGAGTTTGCATGTTCTCCCCGTGTCTGCGTAGGTTTCCTCCAGGTACTCCGGTTTCCCCTACCACTAAAAACATGTACAATAGGGGGACGACGGATGGAAATTAGCCCAAGGCTACAATCCGGTGAGGCTTGTTTACATGCATGAGACAGTTCATTAACATGCATTGTCCTGACCAAATAAACCAATAAATTGTCTGTTTTTGCAGCTGATCAAAAGTTGAGAAACAAATGCCTTTAAAAGGCCACACAAAATATTAAACTATGACATATTTGGTATAGGTGAAACTCAGAAAATCAGAATATCGTTAAAAAGTGCATTCATTTCTGTTATTCAACTTAATCTGTGAAACTAATATATGATATAAACACATTACATGCAAAGTGAGATATGTATAGCCTTTATTTGTTATATTTTTAATTATTATGGCTCAGCTTGCAAAAAAGAAAAGGAAGTATAGTGATTTTATGGCTGTTAAAGGTGGAGGCCACCTCATATTGCGATACGATCTTTTGTGTGATATATTGTGCAGCCTGAGTCCCAGGGAGACCGCTGTGCAGAGGTGACTCACGTGCCGGGTTCCCCTCCAGGTCCAGGGCGTCGCACATCACCAGTTTGTTGGGGTCCCGAGTGAACGGGTCCCGGAACATTCGGACCGGGACCAGCGTGATCTCGGTACAGACGTCATCCATCCAGAGTGTGGCGTAATATCGCGGGACTTCTGAAACACACAGGGAGATAGAGGAGAACCAGTTCAGGATCATAATAATTATTATTTATTATAAAAAATACCTTGAGCAGGCTAATGCTAACGTTAAAAAACTTCTGCAGCTCGCCTTACAGTAACAAAGTCTGCTTTTCTCAGTTCAAGTTTGCTTTTTACAGTCTTTATATGTTTTAATCTTTCATAGAGAACACTCCTTTCTTCACCAGGAATCCATTGTTGTAGATTTAGCTGTAACATCCCTTGTCAAAAGGAAAAATGTCCAGACGATCGATTTCAAGTTAATTTGGCTTTAACTGAAGATTGCTGCATATCATGTTTACAATGCCCGTTTTACTTTCACTGACTAACATAATGCAATGCTATGAGCTAGAATGCAGTGAGTAGACTTCTTCTTCGCCGCATCTAAGTTTGAACCATAACAACTTCGGCCAATAGGCGGAGCACCAGCGCCGTCTAGTGGTGAATCTGGTCCATTCATTTGAAAGGAAAAAACATGTTCTACTGTAATTAAACTTGTGCTATTAAATAGCTTTCAATCATTAATTTAGATATTGGATCTAATATGAATTGTACTATTTATGTATTTTAATTTACAATAATTATTTAATCTGTAAATGCATAAACCCAAATTAAACCATTAATAACAAATATTCAACATCCATTGCTCCCAATTGTTCATGGTCTCTATAGCTTCTTTGAGCCTTTTGTCTACAAGTGACATGTGAACATCATAGCCCTCAACATTAACACTATGCACTGGCAAGTCATTTGCTATCTGCTCAATGTCCTCTGCTTCTTTGATTACAGAGTCAACTTCCTGCTCTCCATAATCTGACCAGAGGGTTTCTTGCACAGCTGCTTTTACAAGTTTATATTTATCTTCTGCCTCCATGGCTGTATTTTCAATCTCCCCCTTTTGATTAAGAAGTTCTTCGTCCTCTTTCACATCACACAGCAATCCAGCTAAATAATGATAATTCCTTTCATACAGTTCTCTGAGACGTTCGGATAGCTTGTCAAACTCATCCATTAATTGTCTCTTAGCCATGGAATGTGCTTCTTTAACAATCATGTTGGACTGCCGAGTGAAGAGGCTCTTTGCAACAGTGCGCTCCTTTTTGAGCTGAGCAATGGACTTTTCTTCAGCCATTGCTCTTTGCGTCTACAGCACCAGGATACTTGAAAACTTGTTTCTTCTTGCTCCGTCTTGTGCTTGCGCAGTTTTCAACTGTCAAATTATGTGTTTGTCAATGCCGGTCTAACTTGAAAAACCCAAAAGGTACAGAGGACGCTTGGATCAACTCAGCTTCACAACTTTTATTGCCGCAGTGGTGGTAGCAGTAGTAGTTGGTTGCATAAGTGCAGAAGCAGCAGCAGGTTGAAAACCTTAACATACAGAAAACATATCTTAAGAGTTGTTTTAACATGCAGTTTAGCTTTTTACTCACAAGTTATTCCTCATACATGCTCCAGCAATGCCCTGGTGAGTAGAATGAGCCCTGGCCTTTTCAATGCGATTGCCTCTATATGCTGTAAAGTCACTTGAATAGTCTATATTCGGGTCGAACAAGCAAACAGCGTAGTGTTAGCTGTAGCGTTAGCTGTATCTCCTCTATACTGACGCTGCCGAGCCAGTGGTAACTTCGGAAGGATGGATTTAGCGGAGAATAAAAGGAGACCGGCTTCAAGCACCATCGAAACACATAACTTGACAATGATGTGTGCCTCATTAAAGTGAATGAATGAGGTCACTGTGTCTGTATATTCATCCAGGTTGTTAGTAGCAGCCTTTAACACATCTAAATCTGGCCATTCTAACACCTGGATATGTTTATTTGTGAACCACTCTATTGTAGATTTTGCTTTATGTTTTGGATCATTGTCTTGTTGGAAGACAAATCTCCGTCCCAGTCTCAGGTCTTTTGCAGACTCCATCAGGTTTTCTTCCAGAATGGTCCTGTATTTGGCTCCATCCATCTTCCCATCAATTGTAACCATCTTCCCTGTCCCTGCTGAAGAAAAGCAGGCCCAAGCCATGATGCTGCCACCACCATGTTTGACAGTGGGGATGGTGTGTTCAGGGTGATGAGCTGTGTTGCTTTTACGCCAAACATAACGTTTTGCATTGTTGCCAAAAAGTTGGATTTTGGTTTCATCTGACCAGAGCACCTTCTTCCACATGTTTGGTGTGTCTCCCAGGTGGCTTGTGGCAAACTTTAAACAACACTCTTTATGGATATCTTTAAGAAATGGCTTTCTTCTTGCCACTCCTCCATAAAGGCCAGAGTTGTGCAGTATACGACTGATTGTTGTCCTATGGACAGAGTCTCCCACCTCAGCTGTACATTTCTGCAGTTCATCCAGAGTGATCATGGGCCTCTTGGCAGCATCTCTGATCAGTTTTCTCCTTGTATGAGCTGAAAGTTTAGAGGGACGGCCGGGTCTTTGTAGATTTTCAGTGGTCTGATACTCCTTCCATTTCAATATTATCGCTTGCACAGTGCTCCTTGGGATGTTTAAAGCTTGGGGAATCTTTTTGTATCCAAATCCGGCTTTAAACTTCTCCACAACAGTATCTCGGACCTGCCTGGTGTGTTCCTTGTTCTTCATGATGCTTTCTGCGCTTTAAACTGACCTCTGAGACTATCACAGAGCAGGTGCATTTATACGGAGACTTGTTTACACACAGGTGGATTCTATTTATCATCATTAGTCATTTAGGTCAACATTGGATCATTCAGAGATCCTCACTGAACTTCTGGAGAGAGTTTGCTGCACTGAAAGTAAAGGGGCTGAATAATTTTTCACGCCCAATTTTTCAGTTGTTTATTTGTTAAAATGTTTTGAAATATCCAATAAATTTCGTTTCACTTCATGATTGTGTCCCACTTGTTGTTGGTTCTTCACAAAAAATTACAGTTTTATATCTTTATGTTTGAAGCCTGAAATGTGGCAAAAGGTCAAAAAGTTCAAGGGGGCCGAATACTTTCGCAAGGCACTGTATATATATATAAGTGCATCAACAAACCCAAAAATAGCAAGGACAATTACTGTAAAAACCTGAAGTCACTATTGTGTAGTTTTTAACAAAGAAAAAAAGAAAGAGAGAACATTTAAAAAAAAAATAGATTTTATGAAAATAATGTGATTTGATCTACCAACTCGATCTTTTTATTCAAATAGATTTTTTTGCCCAGCCCCACCTGTAGTGTTCTCTGGAGAAAGAAGACGCAGAGAGAGAGGGGAAAGACACAAAGTCTGAACTTCCACCGATACATCTGGCGTATCTAGGGGTTAGCTTTGTTTTGTTTTTTCTTGTTCCGGGGTGGGGGGTTTAAAAAGAAAAAACTGTGCTTATGATGAGTTATGATGTTACACCACAAATATTTCAAGCTTTTGGCAGAGTCAATGAGAAATGCCGCTGACACTACCTAAGCCTAGAATTATTTCCTTATGTTATGTGTCTCTTCTGCATTCATAAAGGGCTGCCTCATAAAACCAGGAATTAATTGCTCTCGATTGTGGAAAGAACAGCCGAGTTGAATTTGTTTAAATACTTACATTATGTAGGTCTCACTCAATATACCATTTACATTTACTGCAGACAATGAACAGGAATATTTCATTACCCACTTATCCTAATTTCTGTCATTTCTGAAAGTTTCAGTGACACTTTAACCCCTTAACTGAGCACATACTCTCCAGTTTTTTTCCCAAATCTAAAAACGTCTTGAGAAAAGTGTCCAAAGAGCCACAAAAATGAGAGGAAATCAAACCTATGCATAACTGAAGAAGAACACAGTCATAACTGAATTAATGTTGAATCTTCATCTAGATTTTCCCGTCAATGTCTGCTTTGACAGAACTGGTCGCTCGCGTGGAAAAGAGGTTTGGAAACTAACCCTGAGAGACTCTGGAATGGAACCCGTGACCCTGTGGCTGCGTGTAAAGGCTGTTCTTACCAGAGCCCTTCTGGGGCCCTAAGCAAAAATCCCCACGGGGGCCCTACAGGTGGCATCCCATGGCTATTCGATGAAGAGCGAACCCAAAACAGTTCCACTGTGCAGTAGAGCAGGCCAGAAGTGGAACATAATGACCTCAATTCAGGCCCTGCCCCTCTGTGTGAGAACCACTAACCACTAAGCCACTGTCAGACTGGGATTCAGGACTACTACTAGTCGATTTCCCCCCCTTTTTAAAATGGTAAATGGCACATGGTCACATTCTCTCACCTCTGGTCCCTGACCCACAGTTTGGAACCCGCTGATTTAAAACTAACTGAAACCTGCTCCTGACGGTTATTTCTGTCTTACCGCTGAGAATTAGAGTAGCCCAATTCATTTTAGACTGTGCACATTCAGAGAACCACAGTACACAGTAGTTACTGTAAGTAACTGTGCTGATGAGAACCATGTGGATTAAACTCCCTGCAGAACGCCTTTACTCTCGTCTATTCGCCAAACTACTGTCCTGATACTCTGCTAGAGACAATGAGAGGTGTTTAAATAAGAGTGTGGCCGATGCAGCCCCGAGTCCGAGCAGAGAAAACATGAGCAGCGCAACCGTGGCCCACGCAGGAGGGGAGGCGAGCACTGGGAGACAGCCAGACAAGCAGGGACGCGAAGGGGAGAAGCACTCACGCCTTGGGGGTGACGGGGGGAAGGCGGTCGGTCTGTCCTGCTCATCCACTTCAGCGACTGCTGCGTTTTGTCGTTATATGTGGCAAAGTGGGCGGAGAGTGAGTGAGCGCTGTCAGAGCCTGTCCCGTAACAACGTATAGGAAAAACCGGCTCTGGTTCTTACCTGCGATGCTCTGGGGCTCTGAGTCCAGAGTGCGGGTCTTGCCTTTGGGGAACTTCCCACAGGGGCTAATCCAGATGTATGTGACCTGGCAGCGCGGCGCTGTGGGCAGGGCCAGGTAGGGCATCCGAGCCAATCTGTGCAGGCACATGGTCTCCGGCACGAATGACATGTCCACGCTGTCGCTGGGGGCTTCACAGAAATATAACATACAACTAAGAATAATGTGAGAAAACCCCTCAGAGAGAAAAGGACAGGAAAGTGTTGATGGAACTGCAGTTACAACAGAAGTAAACATATATATATGTATATATATATATATATATATTACTAGTGGTGGGCCGAGATACAAATCCCACGAGATGAGACAAGACACGAGATTGAGTCCACGAGCACAAGACGAGACTTTTACATAATGTTCAATAATAAATCATATTTTGCAATTACGTTTCCTTTGTATGGAGCCATTGTATTGTATTGTATTGTTTGTAACAAAATGAACAAACTAATAAGGATGGGAATTGATAATATTTTACCACTATTATCAGGCTCTATTTGTGTTCATACAGTTTAATATTAGAACAAGGCTTACAAGTTGATTTCCTGTAGAGGAGGAGACAGGTATAGATTTAGTATCTAAACAGTCTGTGCCAGACACTGACGCACCGGAGGCTTTAAACATTAAACAGAGTGATTCTACTGTAGTTAGACGCACCTCTTCCTTCCTCATTCTCTAAATGGCCCGCGTAAAATATAAAACGCAGCTTTTTTCCGCCTCACGCTGACCGGCGTAAAATAGAAATGCTAATGATCTTCACCCTGAAGTTTGGACAGCCAGTAAAATGGATGGTTTTGCAGCCAATGGGAAAAAGCCAAACCCTTCACTGCACGGCAAGAGCAGCACCATCGATGTCTCTGGGCTGAAACCAGGAGGATACTTCTGTCTCAGGTAAGTCGTTTTCTACTGACAAATAAAAAGCGGTGTGCTCTTCCTCTGTAACTAGATGTTAACATCTAGTTACAGAGGAATGGCACCGTCCATTTTACTGGCTGTTCAAACTTCAGGGTGGAGATCATTAGCATTTCTAGTAAAATATATTTTACGCAGGTGAGGCACAAAAAGCGGCGTTTTATTTTGAAAATACGGCGTCAAAAGCGCCGCAAGAAAGTGGCGAGCATGACCATATCGGCCCACCATACCACCCGGACTCGCCGCGGCGTGCAGCGGTAAAACGTAGCTTCACACAGCAGAGCCTTTAGTTCGTAAATAAAAGAGAAAGTAACGAGGTGCGAGTGTGGATCTGCAGGCACCGAGGCGGTGGTTCCAAGCAACCAAAGTCAAAGTTTTCTTTCTTTTTAAGTGCCAATCAATATATAGTACACATTATTAGAGAACTATTGCCTAAATATTCCCATGAGTCCTATAAGGAGTCTACAGGAAGAATGTCTATTCTGTATAGAATATGACCAAACACAAGACAAACCAAATAAAAAGAGAATTTTCTGTTAAAATATCTTTGACCAAATTATTTGCTAACATTCTGTAAACACTAAAAGGTTTTGGTTAATAAATGTCTGCGATTTCCCAGAAAACAAACACTAACATTGAGCTACTTACGTCTATGAAGGAAATGCTCTCTCTCTCCTCGGCAGGAGCGGCGCAGGTGACTCTTGGCTGCTTCTCAATTCTCAGAGTGCAGACTCTGTACTTGTGAACTCCTGGGTACGGGCTTGTGGGTGAAGACCAGTGGGGGGGGGGGGGGGGGGGGGGGGAATCCGCCCCCTTTCCTCTGAAATGAGTTGTGCTAGTGGCAGGCCGTGATATTGCAGCCTACGGCTCAAAAGCCTTTTTTGCCATAGACAATAATGTAAAAGGAGCAGCCTGTAAAATGGTCGACGGGGCATCTGGAGTTTCCGACTAAGGCAAATATATTTATTTAAAATTACTATTTTTAGGTCATGGACTTTTTTTCTTGGTAAAAAAATGGTAAAGCATCAAAAATCATTTTTAAAACGTTTTCCAATGATGTGACGTCACCAGTGCTGTGGACGTGTGCGACCCGTTCGGTCTAAGCGTCTGAGAGCCAAACCACTGAGCCAGACAGACAACAATACGGTCATTTTGTTGTCAGTGATTTAGGCAGATTAACTTGCACATAAGTAGTACATACTACTCACGTTATGTCAGGGCCCATCCTTTGAGGTAGGATCACAATGTTTTGTTTTTCTTGTTAAATGTGTTCTTTGTATGTCAGTGTGCATGTGTGTCCCTCATCACACTGTTCAAACCCACCTGCAGTGTTGGGAAGTAACTGAATACATTTATTTAGAATACTCATTTGAGTAACTGTATTCTGGTAAAGTTACACTTTCATTTTAGAGTATTTAGAATAGTTACTTTCTAAATATCAAGAAAATACATTCCAGTACCAATCAACACATTTTAGCTCCATATTCACAACATTAAGAAATAACTTTTAATGTTGACCTGTTTTAAACGCCTCATGCCACAGTTCAAACAAACATGTGTCACATGATGCTGTATCTGCTGCTCCATTTGAAAAGACAGAGTTAGAGTTTCTCATTGCTGTTAATGAGTTTATAACTGGTGTTCCAACAATCGTAGTCTTAAAAAAGTAACACTGCCCACCTGCATGTTCACAGGGTTTCATTCGGGGGCGTCGACCTTTCCAAAGAATGTTCTTATCAAATGGTGTATTGACTTAAAAAAAATATCTGGAACGTGATTTGGTAACAACTGCATTGGATATAATAAACGAGGTAATATATTCATTTTAATAACAGTCACTCTTTCACATAGGCGCCGTAAAGGGGTGGAAGGTTAGGACGATTCTAAGGGCCCAGGCTGATGAAGGGCCCAGAAGAGCAGACCCTCTTTTTCTTTTCTTATTTCTTTTCTCTTTTTTATACATACGTTAAATGTTCTAGGGCCCCTCATACACTTAATGTGTATTTTGTCCGTTTTGACCATAGATTTAATATTTAACAAACAAATAATGTATTTACTGTTTAAGTCACACCCCTCCCCCTCACAATGGTTCATTCCACCTGCGCTGTCCGAGCTACGCTCGCTAGCGAAGCGTCTCTTGCTTATTGCATTTGTTATGATGCAGTGCAGATAGTGACACACGCAGGCATGTCACATCAAAAGTCAGGGCATCAAAAACGGAAAGAAAAGAAGGAAAGAGAAGACTGAGAACGCCGAAGTCGACAGTATGTCACACAGTTTTTCAAAAACAAAGGTAGTGTAAGCCACTTTCCTGTGTTTTTGTAGCCATGACCCTAATGTGCTCTTATTGTGAAACAGGAAGTGAGTTGGTGTGGTGAGAAGGAAAAAGGAGTTGTTTTACGGGTCTGAGTCTGAGGTAGCGTGGCCGGAGTGAATAAAAAGATACGTCCTTTGAAAGTTAATGCTGTCGCCTTCTTTGCCTTTGCATCAAGCCTTCCCCACCAAAAAGCTCGGTTACATTGGTGGCAGCGGTGGGATTGCTCCAGTGCTGAACCCGTCAGTTTCTTCAGGAACAGTAAAGTTCAGCTGGCTACAGTTAGCCATTGCTAACTCGTGTTTTGATTAGCTGTGGTAAGGCGAATAAGCACACCCCGCTTAACGCTGCGTGACGAATATTCAGACAAAGACAACAAACCATGTGGAAGTCCGACGAAGACCCACTGGATTACAGAGCCCAGCGCCAGAGGCCATTCAGCAGCAATGTGAAAATAGAGCTCCCGACGCATTTCTCCGGGGCGGACAGTGAGAGCTTCTCCTGTTGGTCGCGCCAATATGAAGTGGCTGTGAGAGCACTGGTGGCAGGTACTGGTGATGACTATGAATATGAACTGGCCAGAATTCTTCCAACAAGACTGTCTAAGGCTGCGTTCCTGCTGTGGGACAGTCTTCCCGCGGCAGTTAAGGCGCATTACTCTTCAGTAAAAGAGAAACTACAGGAAGCCTTTAGACAACGGCATTTTCTGGACTGTTTTAAGGCCAATCTAGCAGCGCGGCGCCGGGCTCCAGGTGAAAGCCTTGACGTTTATGCTGCAGACATAGGGAAATTAGTGCAGGAAGCTTTTCCAAACTACGGTGAGGCTGCCCAGAGTGAAGAGAAGTTTCGTAGATTCTTAGCGGGACTTGACTCCTTCCTCAGAGCCAAGTGTCAGGAACAAGGAGCTACGGATTTGGATGAGGCCCTTACCATTGCCGGCCGGTGTGACATTGCTCGTGAGACCTTCAGCAGTGACTATGTGTGCCCTCCTACTACTACTGGTAAAACGACCACGACCCTAGTGCAGTCCATCTCGGAGCAGACAGGCTGGCAGCGCACCATGGACAGATTGGCAGAAGATATGAAGGAGATGAGGAAAGACATTAAGCGACTGTCAAACGAAAATGAAAGTCTTAAAGCCAGTGGCCGTGGCAGAGAAGATTTTTCTCCCAGTGTCGGTGTCAGTGTGGAGGAAGAGGTTGCCATTCTCTGCGTTCATGGACCCAGCCGAGAGGGATGTCGTCTGAACCTGGCTGGCGGGGACGTCGCGGGGATGCCTATTCTGGACCTGACCGCCGTTCACCGTCACCCTACAACAATCGCTCTGCTTCTCCAAGGGAGCAGAACTGGAGATCGAACAACGGTGGATTTAATCGTGACTCGGCAAAACGTGGAGGTGTGAGGTTTCTTTCCCCGAGCCGAGAGGACCCCCCTCACCTGCAGGGAAACGAGAAGTAGCTGGGGTTGAGGCCCAGACCCCAGCTACGACTACTACTTCTTTAGGGCTTTTCAAAGATGAGCTTGCCCAGCCTCTCCCCATTCATGTTACTGCTGGGCCCCTGTCAGTGTTGCAGCGCACTTCGTATGTACGGGGATGTATTGAAGGTACTGAGCTTAATATTTTAATTGACTCTGGTTCCACTGAATCATTCATTAGTGCAGATTTTCGTCAGTCCACCCCTGCTCTGCGCCAGCGACCTCTGAGCACAGACATTATAGCGGCCCGTGCGGTGAATGGCCAGCTATTAGCACATTAGGGTCATGGCTACAAAAACACAGAAAAGTGGCTTACAGTAGCTTGCCCTATTCCTGTATTCCAAAACTTTCACTTACTTATTTTTGTTGCTACATGACCTGCTTTTATCTAGCTAGCTTAGTAAAATAATGACTGAATTATGATTTACATCCAACAATAATAACATCTCTGCTGTCTCCGGGTTATCATGTCTCGTAGACACAGATTCAGCGGCCGCTGCACACCCACGTCTTCCCTCCCCCGCGGCCCCCGTCCCCGTCTCAGCCAAACAAGGTGAGCCTGAGCGCAAAACTTCACGAAGATTGAAAGCTCTAAGCACGTCTTATCTACTGTGTTCTCCACATGATGATAACTTTACTAAACAAAAAGTAATCTACACGCTTCAAAAATTACAAAATCAGTTGTGTGTTCTGTGAAGTGAGGGCCAGTTACGTGATGATCAAGTCCATTCTGTTTGCCAGCCATTGATTTCAAAATACAACACTGATCTGACTTGTGAATTTGAAGATGAAGTCAGACACCTCAACTCTGTATATAGGGCCACTTTCCCAGGGTGTCTGTCACCAATTGATCTGCTCAACAGCATTTACAAGATGCAGCTGCAGAGTATTTTTGGGCAGGTCAGCATAGTTTTGCGAATATTTTGCACATTGCCTGTGACCGTTGCTGGTGGCGAGAGAGCATTCAGTAAGCTGAAACTGATTAAAAATTATCTTAGGTCTGCTATGTTGCAGGACAGACTTTGTCACCTTGCCATACTATCCATTGAAAGCAAACTGGCAAGAAAGCTGAACTTTGATGATTTGATACATGATTTTGCCAGCAGAAAGGCACGCCGCTGGGCCATTATAAAGTGATGTTGAACATAACTTTGTTATACCTGGATAACAAACAGTTTATGTCTGGTTCAGTACTTGTTTAGTCCTGGACTGGTTTAGGCCTGGCATTACTCCTGGTGTGTCTTGATTTTGAGCCCTTGGCCTAGTTTTAGTCTTGGACTGATTTAATTATGGGTTAGTTGTAGCTGATGTTTCCTGATTGAGCAGTTGGACCCAGTTAAAGCTTGTTCACGTAAAGTATATGTCAATATGTGTACATTATGTTCTGTTGTGTTTGCAATTGCAATTGAGATAATAAATATTCTCCTTTTATGTAAACAAGTACATATTTCCATAGCTTTTTCTTGTTTTTGTAGGCTTTTACTCATCAGACATTTTAACTATGCAATGTGCTAAGTATCTTTTTTAAAGTATACAGGGCATGTTTATTGGGTTACATTTTATCTGTAAAAAATGTAGGGGGCCCAGAAATTTTTGTTTCCATAGGGCCCAGAATTTCTGGCGGCACCCCTGCTCTTTCAATCAATGATAATGGCAAAGGGGTCCATCTTTGTAAATCCTTTGTAATTTTTTTCATAGCTGTGTTTAAATTAGTTTCTACTAAATCCTCAATTCTTGATGAGATGTAAAAAACAAGATATTTAAAACCCTGGGTTGATAACCTAAAAGGCATTGATTTTGTTAAATCTGAATGTTCCATGTTCCCCAGTGGTAAAGCTAAAGATTTCTCATAATTCACCTTATAGCCTGAAAACTCTCCAAAGTCATTAATTATATTCAAAAGCGGTGGAACAGAACATAATGGATCACTCAAAAATAGAAGGACGTCATCTGCATAAAGAGAAATTTTGTGTGTCCTCTCTTTAGTTTGGATCCCTTTAAGTGAAGGAGAACTTCTAATCATTTCGGCCAAGGGCTCCATCACTAAAGTGAAAAGTAAAGGCGACAAGGGACATCCTTGCTTACTGCCTCTGCCTATTGGGAATGGATCAGATGTCACTCCATTTATACAGACAGAGGCTTCTGGAGTAGAATACAACAATTTTACCCAGTCAACAAAAACATCACCAAAGGAAAATTCCTTTAAAGTTTGAAACAAATAAGGCCATTCAATGTAGTCAAATGCTTTCTCAGCATCAAGTGTCACAATCAAAGCATTTGATTGTTTTAATCTAACATACTGTAGTATATTTAATAACCTTCTAATATTTGAATATGAGTTTCTATTAGCCACAAAACCCGTCTGATCATAATTCACGATTTTTGGAACAATATTTTTTATCCGATTTGCAAGCAGTTTAGCCAAAATTTTACAATCTGTATTTTGGATGCCTATGGGCCTATAAGAAGCAGGGTCATTTGAATCCTTGTTTTCCTTTAATATTACTTTAATTGTAGCCTGTTGAAGTGAAGTAGGGAGTTTTTTGACAGCGAAGGCATGTTTATACATTTTAGTTAGCAACGGTACAAAAATATCTTTAAAAGTTGTATATACTTCAGATGGAAGGCCATCGGGCCCACATGCCTTCCCTGAGGAAAATGTGCCAATCACCCGCTCTACTTCTTCACAGCTTATATCCTGTTCACAACTCAATTTATCCACCTCAGATAATGTAGGCAGGTTTAACTTTTCAAAAAAACGGTTCATATTTCTGTCTACAATTGATGAACTCGTAGTACATAAAGATGAGTAATATTCATTAAAGACTCTTGTAATTTCATTATTTGTGCCACATAGTTTCCCATTTTTGTCTTTAATTTGTATTATTCCTTTTTTAGAAACTTTGTTAATAAGATTTGCAAGATATTTCCCTGTTCTATTGGCCTGTTCATACACTTTGTTTTTATTTAAATAGGGTTTTTTCTGCATTTTGAGTCAAAAGGACCTTAAGTACCATTCTCGTTCTCAATACTTTTGCCCAATTAACTTCATTACCATTTCGTTTATGTTCCTGTTCAGCTTCTTTCAACTCTGTTTCAAGACGTTTCTGTTCAATCATGTTTTTTTCTTTTTAGCTGTTTACATACTTTTAAATGTCTAATTATTTTTACTTAACCAACACTAGAAATTGAATACTATTGAACTATAAAGTCATATAGTCCTGTATCCAGTACAGATAAATGCTGTATAAAAACAATACTTCAAATTATGCTAATGATAATGTAATATAGAACACTTTTGTAGCGCTTCTTCTTTATATTTCAGCCAAACAATTCTAGTGGTGATGTTATACTAGCAAATACAGTGAAGTAAAAAATAGATTTTTATCATTTCTATCGCAATATGAAGACGGCCAGCACTTACGAAACTTCTCAGAAAAGCGGCCGAGCGAGAGTACATTAGCGCGGCGACGTACGTTCGAAGGGCAGCTGCTCCAGTTGTTGTAAAGAGCGGGGCTATCGAGCTTATTAAGCCCCTCACTGACAAACTGACCCCCCAAGTCATCTTAACATAGTAGCTTCATCGCCTGAAATGGCCTTAAACATTCATTTTGTATTTAAAGAATGATGATATTAAGAGATTTGACTTACAGCGTAATGGCGTCCGCTCCACTCTGAGGCCGTCGGCAGCTGTGCACTGCCTTCACCCTCTTGGGCCGTAGGAGCATAGATACAGGTGACGCGTCATACGGGACCATGGGCCGTTATGCCACTGAGCACCAACATTGAAAGAGATAGGAGCTGGGACATCGTGCCTCTTCCATATATTTACTGCAATGGTCCACAGTAAACAGAACAAGCATGGCGCGGCGCGGCAAAAAAGATAACAATTACTGGAGCCTAACAGTAAAGTGTGAAGTGTCCAGCTAGATTTATTAAAGGAAAACTCACCCTCAAATCCACTTTTTTTTGCTGATAAACTGTATAAATGAGTGTCCAATAGTGTTGTCTACATATCCTGGTCATAATTTTGGCCCTTTAGTGCAAATTAGTTGAAAGATCAACTTTATGCCTAAGTGAGGCGCCATCTACAGGCGATCTATCTTTACTGCATTTGATTTTTCAATTTGGCGCCAGTATTTGCCCAGGCCTGACGTCAGTTGCCGCTCTGGGCTATAAAAGCGTCCCAGTCTCGCTCACGCCCCGTAGCGAGTTGGAGAAGGAATAGCGAGAGAGTATTTTCATCGATTGTCAGGTTTGCGATTAGTTATAACATTTAGGTAGATTTTTTTTTGCATAGCTTTTTGTATCATAGATAATTGTGTAGTGTTATAGCATTGTTGTTGAATATTGTAGTTTTAGTCATTAGTTGCTTTTATTGCTAGATTAGTTACCTAAATTTAGTTTAGGATATTTGTTAGTATTGGTTTTAGAGTATATGTATATTGTTTATTGTACTGTATTTTTTGTTTATTAGACATGTTTTGTGTACTTTGCTGTAGGAAAAATAAAATAAAGCTTTGCAATACATTTAGCCACGTCTCTGTACCTCATACATTATCTGCTGAGGACACTGATGCTTACGTAGACTACAGCAAAAAGTCCACATGAGTCTGAGTCGACCTATGTGGACGCACACATTTACTAAGCTGGTTTCGTGCTTACAAAGAAAGTTACTGAAAATATAAGCGTTTTGTCTTCGTGTGGATATAGATTAAGAGAACAGCTGCTACAAAGCAGCAAACAGGTATTTGAAGCTGCTGGTGCCTCTGGAGTCTCCCGAACATCAAGGTGTAGGACCTCCAGAGGCTTGCAGTTGTGCATAAACCTTCTATCCGGCCTCCCCTAAACTGTTCATTGAAGCTCATGAGCAGAAACGGCTGCAGTGGCCCAGAAATACATGAAGACTCATTTTCAAACAGTCTAGTTCACTGATGAGGCCGTGTAACCCTGGATGGTCAGATGGATGGAGTAGTGGATGGTTGGTGAATGGCCACCATGTCCCAACAAGGCTATGATGTCAGCAAGGAGGGGGCGGAGTCATGTTTTGGGCCAGAATAATGGGGAGAGAGCTGGTCGGCCCCTTTAGGATCCCTGAATGGTACAAAAAGAACCGTGCTTTCCCTAACAAAATCATCTACATCCATGACAATGCACCATGTCCTGCTGTAAAGAATACCTCTGCATCATTGGCTGCTATGGGCATAAAAGGAGAGAAACTCATGATGTGGACCCCATCCTCCCTGACCTCAACCCTATTGAGAACCTTTGGAGCCTCAAGAAACAGCAGCTCTGGGAGGCGTTTCTGACATCCTGCAAAGAAATCCAAGCAGAAACTCTCCAAAAAGTGCTATCAAATAAGGGGTCATATGATAAAATATAACTTGACCTGTTAAGATGAGTTTGATTGAAATAGCTTTTGATTTCAGTAAATATTACCTCCTAATGCTACAAATGACAATTTTCAGTTAATTACAACCTTTAAAATGTAGGCTATTTAAACTATGAGTTGCATAATCATTTGGCGCAGTATATTTTAAGTTGTTTATATTTACTTTTGAATAAAATACTGTACCTCCCTGGGAGGTTTTTTCAGTCACATTCAAATGATCCTCTAACAGTTAAAGACTTGAAAATTATGCCGACTGTCATTTGAGTTGATAATTTAGAAAATCTTAGACAAATATAATTTGCATAATTATTTGGAACGCGGTGTAAATTTATGCTGGGTTCAGATCAAACGCGGCCAACGCCTCCAAAGCGTCAGGTTTACATTGAAAATACACGGGGACGCGCCTCGTGGAGCGTCGAGAGATCCCGCAGTGTGTCCCGCGCCTCCTGTGCAGCGCGTTTTGAAGCGTTTCGTGCGTGGCTTTTGCCGCACGTCCAGCGCCTCGAAAGAGTTGGAATTGCTGAACCGTTTGGAGAAATTCAGGAGCTTTCCTCAACTGTGACGTGTTATGCACTAATAACGTAAGTAAAGCCCTCGACTACACAGAACAGCTTTATGATGGTCACACACTGAGCTGGGCTCCACACATTTGTGGTTTATTGCACACTTTTTTTTAATCAACAATGAGCTGTAGGCGATTGCAACAAGCTAACCGGGCTAAACTAGCCTATAGCCACTTGCCACCAATGTCCCTTCAACCGTATGGGCTGGATATGAGCTTAAATACTGGGGAGATCCTGCGTAGACCATGGGGGTAAAGTTAAAGATCCACAGGACATGGCGGGAGCAAAGAGGGAGACTAGTTAACCTCCGAACAACCGTAGTTTTCAGGCAAGAGCTGCTGCCAAGATGGCTACGAAATCACTCCGAGCTGACGCGTGGCCAGGGCGTCTCGACGCTCGGTGACATTGTGACAATCGTCTGACTTCAATAAGCACACGCGTCCAACTAGGGGCTTTGGGCGCCAGGAGCGTGCCGTCTGTCCGCATTTAAGGTATAGTGATAATATCATGCTATCAAAGCAGTACTCCGACACAAATGCTGTTTATCTATTTTATTCACACCGACGTCCCCAGGTCATTCTTATCCCGTGCAAATAAGGCTTATGTTTTTCATTCCAGGTTTCTTCCTGCGGCCGGAGTATGGCAGTTCTCAGTGAAGCCGTTTCCCTATTTGCTCTGCTCCTCCCCCTCGTAGCCACCAGGGGGCAGCAGGCAGGTCTCCACCAGAGCCTGGCAGACCACGTAGGGGTCGCAGTCAGAGGAGGGACGGCGGTCCTCAAGGTATCCCCACCCCGCACTGTGCACGTGCCCCGGGATGCGCACACTCCCTGTGCGCGATGCCGTGCCCCAGGAGAACGTGTCAAAGGTGGAGCACAGTTTGCCGCCGCTCAGACGCTGCTCGATGTGTTCGCCGCCGTACAGCGCCATGTGCTCCATGTGGCGCCGGGCCAGACGCTCGATCGCTGCGTGGATGTGTCTGCGGGAAAAGCATCAAGTTCAGTACAGTTCGTTTTATTTAATATTTTCAATCAAAAGTGACATTTTTCATCAAGCGAGTTCTAGACAATTGTCTTACTCTCTGAATATTTCATTTTTGTATTTTTTGTACAGTATTTACAAATATTCAATGTATTGTTTCAATCAAATATCTGACATTATTCATGTCTGAGTCTAATTTTCATCCTTGCCACCTCTGACAAAAAGTTAGTTTTCAGAGCCCTTATAAGTTTTACAGGTCGAGCCCCAAATGTCCACAGTCAGTTAAATCAAATCAAATCAAATTTATTTATATAGCACATTTAAAACCACTGTTGTTGACCAAAGTGCTTCACAGAAAGGTCTACAGTACAAAAATAATAATAATAATAAAATAATAATAAACAAAACACAATATACAAGTAGCAAAGCACTAACAGCTCCGATTTTGGCCATGATGCTAGACAGTGTTAAAAGCTTTTGCATAAAAATGTGTCTTAAGCAATGATTTAAAATGGTCAAGTGTCTGTGCAGCTCTTATGTGGAGAGGCAGGTCATTCCACAGTTTAGGAGCTGCAACAGAGAAAGCCCTGTCCCCTTTGGTCACACGCTTGGAGCGAGGAACCTCCAAAAGCAGCTGATCAGCAGATCTCAGAGCCCTAGCAGGGGCGTGGCGTACAAGAAGCTCAGACAAATACAGAGGAGCAGTGCCATGGAGACATTTGAAAACAACAAGCAGAAGCTTAAACCTTATCCTGTAATACACAGGAAGCCAATGTAGAGCAGCGAACACAGGGGTGATATGCTGTCGCTTTTTGGTCCCTGTAAGGAGACGGGCAGCTGCGTTTTGTGCCCCCTGGAGGCGACGGATTGAACGCTGACCAAGACCAATGTACACAGAATTACAATAATCAAGTCGCGAAGTTATAAAAGCATGAATGGCTTTCTCAAAGTCACATGCAGGTAGATAATTTTTTACCTTGCTTAGAGTTTTAGGGTGGAAAAAGCTTGATTTGACAACATGATTTATATGTTTCTCAAATTTAAATTCATTGTCTACAAACACACCGAGATTCCTTGCAGGGCGACAGAAAGAGGCTAAAGAGCCGATGGCGCTGTCACAATTGTCGAGAACATTTGAATCAGGATTTCCAAATATTAAAATGTCTGTCTTATTTTTGTTCAGACTTAAAAAGTTGGCCTCCATCCATAACTTAACTTCTTGTATACAATCCAACAAAGGATTCAATGATCTCTTAGAGCTAGACCTTAGTGGCATATAGATCTGCAAATCGTCAGCATAAAAATGAAAGCCGACTTTATGTTTCTCTAAAATCAGTCCAAGGGGTAAAAGATACAAAGAAAATAACAAAGGGCCTAAAATGGACCCTTGAGGCACTCCACAATGAATAGGTGACACAGATGAGAAGCAAGAGCCAACATTAACTGAAAAACTTCTATCTTTTAAATATGAATCAAACCATTTCAGAACAGTGCCTATGAGTCCCACAGAACGCTCAAGGCGTGATAAAAGAATGCCATGATCCACTGTATCAAAGGCAGCAGTCAAGTCCAAGAGCACAAGGACAGAGTGACTTCCACTGTCCGCAGTTAAAAACAAATCATTAAAAACTCTTAAAAGGGCAGTCTCTGTACTATGACAGGGGTTAAAACCAGATTGGAACTTCTCTGCAATGGTGTTTTGATCAATGTAAGATTGTAGCTGCTCATAAACAGCCTTTTCCAGTACTTTGGATAGAAAGGGCAGTTTAGATATAGGCCTGAAGTTAGACAAAGTAGTGGGGTCCAAATTAGGCTTTTTTAAAAGAGGCTGCACCACAGCATGCTTAAAATCAGCAGGGACATAACCAGATTTTAAAGAAGAATTGATCAAATGAACTATACACAGGCCAATGGATTCAAAAACTTCCTTGAGGAGACCTGGAGGAATGATATCCACGGGACAAAATGATAAGCGCACTTTGTGAACAATCTTTGTTAAAATGGATAAAGACACTGGCTCAGTTAATACAGTATAATAACTGTGTTTTATAAGTGAGTAAAGAAGATTGATTTAGAGAAAATTTGACTTTATGTAACACCGCGGTGGATCTAGCTAGTTTTCCTTTTGCATAATATAAGAACCTGTAGCGTTTGAGAATAGAGTGCAACCAAAATTTACCGGAAAAACTGAGAGAGGACTTAAACGGGGACCACCAGTTTTACTAAGTTGGCTTGTTGACTAAAGGTTCGTCTAAGTGTATATATTATAACTCCCAGTGAAACCCAAATCTTGATGCATTCAAATCAGGGGATAACCAAGGAATGGACATAGACAGAAACAATTTAAAATAGGCCACCCCTCAAAAAGATCTATTTCATCATTGGTGTTAATATTATCTTATCCATTGTTGTTCATTTCCTTGTTTTATTTCTATTTACATTAAAAGTACACCAATACTGAGCCAGCTCTTTAGATTTGCAGCAAGTGGAATTCATACATTCTACCAATGGCCATACCACCTTTGCCCCATCCCGTCAGACCTTTGAAGCTCAGCAGGAAGGGCCTGGTCGGTACTTGGATGGGAGACCGTTTGGGAAACACCAGGAAGCCTAGGTGAATGTAGTGAGTGAGTGGTTGGTGGTGGTCGGTGGGGCCGATGACACAGAATGGTTGCCTCGCTTCAGTCAGTCTACCCCAGGTCAGCTGTGGCTACTCCAGGTATGGAGTTAATGATTACGCTCTTTTTGTAATCATGTAGTGTAGTAGTTGAAAGTATAATGGAATTTTGATTGACCAGGTGTAAACCAGGACTCACCCAGGTCTAAAGCCCTCAGCCTGCTCATCCCTAAAGACTAAAGACACTCACGTGAGGCCGCCCAGGTTCCTCATGGCCTCCGTGCTGAAGTTCATGTGACCTCCTGACGACCACAGTGGGTGATCGAAGAGTTTGGGGTGGAACGAGGGTATGACTCCAAAGTCCTCGCAGACTCTGAAGAGGATGTAGCGTGCCGTCCAGGTGTGGTCTCCCAGCTCTATGCCTCCACACGGGCCTATCTGGAACTCCCACTGCACACAGGAGACAACTTTTATTCTGCATTGTTATTTAAAGGAACAGGCCACCGTTTTTTCTATACTGAGATATGTTCTTCCTGAGCTTAGACGAGTTGCTACGTACCTGTCTGGTCTTTTTTTGCCCGTGGAAGAGCTTAGTCGCTTCTAACTTCACCCCGTTTTGAGCTTGTTATAATTAATATTGCTATTCTCTATATTTTGCTTTATCCTGCCACGACAGTGGCGCAGATGGTAGAGCGGGTCGTCTCATGATCGGAAGGTCGGGGGTTCGAATCCCGCCTCCTGAAGGTGCACATTGTCGTTGTGTCCTTGGGCAAGACACTTCACCCTCCTTGCCTCCAGTGTCTGCGTACACTGGTGTATGAATGAGAGAGTGAATGGGCCCCCTATGAGAGACCAACAGGCCCGTTTGGAACTATGAGGCCGTCCTTCCGTGGACCCACCACCTGCAGGAGGAGCCATAGGGGACTGGTGCTATGTGATTTGGGCAGCTCGAACAGCTGCCCCCACGACCCGGCAACGGACAAGTGGGAGAAAATGGATGGAGGCCAAACGCTAACAACATCTTTGGTCGTTTTGCGTGACTGAGGGCACACATGAAGACCAGACAGGTACGTAGCAACTCGTCTAAGCTCAGGTAAGAACATATCTCAGTATGGAAAAACGGTGGCCTGTTCCTTTAAGAGATCAAACTCTCCCTTTATAATGTTTATTTGTGAAGTTTTGTTGACTTGAGATTTTGTCTATGTGTTACACGGAATCCCTCCAGACAACAATGTAAACCAAAAATATGGGCATTTCCTTTGTGAGAGGCGCCAGCTGCCAAAGTCTGCAGGGATATACTGCATGTGCAGACGTTTTCTCCAAATGAGGTTTTCATTCCACTCATACAGCTTTACAGGCTTGGACTCTACAAGATTTGGAGTTTTTGTTGGAGTCGAACTCATTACGACTGGTATGCACAAGTGCTGTCCAAAAATATTTAATTGTGATTAATCTTATGAATGTTAACTCGCAATTAATCGAAAATTAATTGCAAATTAATCGCACATCTTTTTTATCTATTCTAAATGTCCTAAATCATTTTAATACTCCTATCAGATTCCTCAAATATACTGCAAACTTGAGGTAAGTAAGTAAGTAAGTAAGAATGTAAGTAATCTTTATTTGTATAGCACCTTCACAGACGCAAAGTGCTTCACAACACAGTTTAAGAACATAAGAAAGTACACACAATATAAAAGGCCAAGACAACACAAATACCATAGCAGCCCAAAAGTAGCTAATTAAAAGCCTGAACAAATAAATGAGTCTTAAGTTTGCTCTTGAAGGTGTCAACAGAGTCAATAGAGCGCAAAGAGGAGGGAAGATCATTTCAAAGCCTGGGAGAAATAGGATCGGTCACCTCTAGTAAGAAAACCAGTGCGCAGATTCTGATTAACAGACCTCAGAACCCGCACGGGGGTGTAAGGCTGGATCAGATCACTGATGTGAGAAGGAGCCTGACCATGCAGGGCTCTGAAAGCTAGAACCAACATTTTAAACTTAATCCTATAGGACACTGGCAGCCAATGAAGTTCTTTTAGAATAGGGGAAATGTGAGTCAGAATTCTTGCTGTTTTGCACTAATTGCAGTCGGAAGAGCCCCTTCTTGTTCAGACATAAAAACAGACTATTACAATAGTCTAAACGTGAAGACACAAAAGCATGAATGATAAGTTCCAAATCAAATCCTTCCATCCATTTTCTTCCACTTGTCCGTTGCCGGGTCGTGGGGGCAGCTGTTGGAGTTGCCCAAATCACATAGCACCAGCCCCTATGGCGGCAGGTGGTGGGTCCACAGAAGGACAAATCAAAGTTTAGAAATGTTCCTTAGTTGAAAGAAGCAGTCAAAGATAACTCTCATGCTTTGCAGACTGGCCTAAGTCACCCCGGTACTGTTTAATCCCTTGTACAGGTGTTTAGGGTTAGAAAGAGCACTTATTTTGTTTTATTTTTTCCTGACATTGTTGTCTTACACCATAAAGTAAATGCTTATCCATAAATGCCACTGAGAGTACGCGATGTTTTGTTGAATGTCCAGTTTTATGGGTAAACATATGCATGTTTCGTTTTCTCGGATTTAGAGAAAAGAGTTTAGCTCTTCAGCGAGCACAACAACGGCACATGTGATGAAAATAATGCAGCAGCAAGAAGAAGCTAAAATAACAAGGCGACAGCTTCTGACTGACCTGAGGAGAGCAGCTTCTTGAGCGACAGGTAAAGGCTGCTCCACTTTAGTTTCAAACTTCATTTTGTTTGACAGAAAGACTTGTCCATGACGTGGTGAAAGTAAATCCTTAGGGAAAGTGTCTGTTCCTCGTCCCCTGATGAGTCCATAAGCGATTTCAAAGGTGTCCTCAGTGTGCAGTAGCAAAACAAACCAACAAGTTCTATTTCTTTAAACTCGTGGTCACATGACACGCTCCACGTTTGGCTGCAGAGCGGCTCATGCGGCGGCTTTGTGTGTCGACTAATTAATCACGCGATAAATGTGACGCCGTTAAAATTGATGACAACATATTTTGGACCACACTAATCACAATGAATCAGATTATCTTGAAACATGGGATCCATTAAATTAATGTATTTTGAGTATTCAATGAAATAAGTAGATTGTTTTAGTTCCTTGTTTGACTTGAACTGTCCTTGCTGTTGCTGATATTATTATTATTGGTGTATGTTGTTATTATATTATTAGCAGATGTGAAGTTAATAGTAGTACAGTCATTTTTATTACGTTTATATTTTTTTCTTCTGATTTTTGTATGTGTGTTATGTTTTGCTTTTTTATTACAATTGTTGTTTGTGCCATTGTCTTTGCTTGGATTTAACCTTTAAGTATATGTCTTCTCAATTGCTCTGTAAATGTCTGTATTGTAAAACTGGACTGGATGTGGGATACTGTTTGGGGTTGATAAAAATAGAAAAGGGGTGAGTGCATCGCTGGTCTGGAAAAAAGTAAAAAAGTAAGACCGGTGCTCATCAGAGACTGGGGCTGCGCTAAGAAAGGATACATTTGCAGAGATTGCTGGGTGGAGGAGCTTGTGCAGAGTAACGAAAGCAATCTAAAAAGCAAAATAAAGTCCGAGGCACTCGAGTCAAAGTAGAAAAATTAAAAGTCCTTTATTGGGAAATGGACCAGCCTACGCGTTTCGACCGTCAAAGGTCTTCGTCAGGGCACTGTTTGGGGTTGCTTTTCTTTTTTCCTCTGTTTCTTTTCTTTCATCCTTTCATTATCAATATATATATATATATATATATATATATATATATATATATATATATATATATATATATATATATATATATATATATATATATATATATATAAACTCTTCCTCTCCCTTCGTGGGTGGTCTCTTTTTCCTCCAAGCTCGGGTCCTCTACCGTCGGCCTGGGAGCTTGAGGGTTCTGCATCATTGCTGGACCGAGATGTCTGATGTATTTCCTGGGATCTGCTGTAGCCACTCCTCCAGTTTGAGGGTCACTGCCCCGAGTGCCCCAACGACCACGGGCACCACTGTTGCCTTCACCCTCCAGACCATCTCCAGCTCTTCTCTGAGCCCCTAGTATTTCTCTAGTTTCTCGTGTTCCTTTTTCCTGATGTTGAAGTCGCTTGGTATTCCTATGTCGACCACAACGGCTTTCCTCTGCTCTTCGTCCACCACCACAATGTCCGGTTGGTTCATTACCATTCTGTCCGTCTGTATCTGGAAGTCCCACAAATACATCAGACATCTCGGTCCAGAAAAGTGCAGTTCTAGGAACTGCAAAGATACTGTGCAGAACCCTCAAGTTCCCAGGCCGACGGTAGAGGACCCGAGCTTGGAGAAAAAAGAGACCACCCATGGAGGGAGAGGAAGAGTTTTTATAGTATATATACACACACATTTATACATTACAGTTGAGGGATTTTTCAATATCTAATTCCTGCCTGATTTATTGAGCTTTGAACCCCAAAAAATTAGAGATTTTACATTTTTCAAGATGTCGTGATTTCAGACAAAATCCCAAGTCGACGAAACAATAGTGTTTTTTTCTTACCTGAGTGGGTGTGGTCTCTCCTGAGTGGGTGTGGTCTCACCTGAGTGAGTGTGGTCTCACCTGTGTGGGTGTGGTCTTACCTGGGCGGGGCTGCACTCGTTGATAATTCCGCTGATATTGACGCCTGCGTAGAGACAGGCCTGGTAGTGGCTGAGGCTCACGTCTCTGCCCCAGACTTTGTCCAGCCCCATTTCCCCTGTCCCAGCTGCAACACAAAAAAAGTAGTAGTCGTTGTGTCCTTGGGCAAGACACTTCACCTGCCTTGCCCCCAGTGTCTGTGTATACTGGTGTATGAATGAGCGTGTGAATGGGTGAGTGGATCCTTGCTGGAAAGCACTTTGAGTGCCTAATGTAGGTGGAAAAGCGCTAGACTATAAAGCAGAGTTCATGTTTGGCTATGTCTATGCTGGAGGCGAGATTCAAACCCCTGACCTTCCGATCATGAGACTACCAGCTCTACCCACTGCGCCACTGACACCTTTCTACACTCAAAGGGCTTTCCAGCATGGATCCACTCACCCATTCACACGCTCATTCATACACCAGTATACACAGACACTGGGGGCAAGGCAGGTGAAGTGTCTTGCCCAAGGACACAACGACAGTGTCACAAGATGACCCGCTCTGTGCCACTGTCAATAGACTGAAGCAGAGCTCGTGTTTGTGTCTATGCTGGACAAGGCATGTGTGCATGGAGAAGATTAACCAATCACCTTACAGCAGCGGCATCCAGACCCGCCCCATGATTTGCATACATTAAGAGAAATACAGAAATAAATAAATACAGAAATAAATAAATACAGAAATAAATAAATAAATACAGAAATAAATGAATAAATACAGAAATAAATATATAAATAACTAAAATCAAAAATAAATACAAAAATACATAAATAAATATATAAATATATATATAAATAAATACATAAATGAATAAATAAATAAATAAATGCACTTATTACAATAAATGCATGCATTTCTTTGCAAATGTTATATTAATTGTATATATTTATTTATATATTTATTTATTGTTTTGGCAGCCACGGTCCTCCATAGAGGTGTTTTGAAAAGTCACTTTAACTCGACCTCACTACAGCTTGTGTGAAAACACCCTCAGATCCTCCCACAGAGCATCTTCCAAAACATTTATCTGTGGCACATTTCACTTCCTCATGTTGCTTTTTAGAGCCACTAAATCGACTTCTGGAGAGAACAAAGTACCAAAATTAGGTATCAAAAGAAAAAAAATGTTTTTCAATATCACCCTTATTGGAGCTTTTTGTGTCAGTGTTTGTGAATGAATAAGCATGGGAAACATGGTGGCGCTTGGCCATGTTGGAGTGATTTCAGACCAAATCCAAAGTTGAAACATGGTAAAGGGAGAATTTTTACGCTGACATTAAAACTAAGATGTCAAGGAGAAAACTAAACACTAACCTCTAAACTAACACAAAAGTCTTCTCCGCCTTAAAGCAGTACTAAGTAACTCATGCCCCTATAGCGCCACTGCAGGTGTCGTAGCATTTTGCGTTTTTTTACTCATTAATTGTCCGTGAGAGTAGATACTACGGTGCCAGAAAAGTCAAAGGGAGAGAGGGATAAAGTACATCCAATTACACAATGGAAATATTTTTCACTCAAACTTGACTGTAAATACTGTTTAAGTAGGGCTAGCCCACAGTTAGCTATGCCCCTTCTTCGTGATTCCATTAGTGTGTATTGGTGCACCGGGGGAGATGATAGACCCCCAAATCATCCATTAACACTTGTATTACCCCCAGAGGGACTACGAAAAGGATTTATTAAAGAGACTAGACGCAAGTTGGTCATTTTATTCTCACTACTGCCACCTCAGGTACTACGTGTAACTGCAGTCTCTATATTAAGCTCGTGCATGACGGCACTTCAGACCCGAAGAAACACCTTTTTGAGCGACAGTGCAGGATTTTAGAGGCAGTTGTGGTGAACAGGTCTGGGCTCATTCCACACATTAAGACATGGCTGGAACATGTAAGGGGAGGAAAATACTTAGTTTTAACATTTTTAAACTCTTTATAGTCCCTTTAAGATAAACAAGTTACTTAGTACTGCTTTATAAGCATTGCGATCTAAACCACATGGCGCTCTCTGATTTTAGTCCGTACCGGTCTCGGGGTAGGGGTCGTCCCTCCATCCGAAGGGGCGTCTGTCCAGAGCCATCAGCGTAAACTCCTGCTCGAACCCAAACCACGGCTTCTGGTCCTTCACCGCCTCCATGGCCTTCGCGCACTCCGACCTCCAGTGAAACTCTGCACACGCACAAAATGCACTCATCTCCAGGGCACTGTTCATATCCCTCCTCACACCAGGCATTCATTAAGGATTTATGACGGGAAGATATTGCGATAAACATTATTGACTCTAAAGATAATTAAAGCCGCAAGCGGCATTGGGAGGCCCTCGCGGGCCGCGGTGGCCGATTGACGCCGGTTCCCGCACGCCGCCGCAATAACCGGGAGGCGCTGCCGCGCCCTACCTGCTTATAATGTCGCTGCCACCCTCGGTGGAGTTTATAAAAGAGCAAAGGCAAGAAATGGCGCCTTCGGCGCTGATTTTCCCAAAATGGCCGACCTCCTGTTGGTCACCTAGCAACCATGTAATGTACAATAACCGGGGGGCGCTGCCGCGCCCTACCTGCTTATAATGTCGCTGCCACCCTCCGTGGAGTTTATAAAAGAGCTGGCAAAAGAAATGGCGCCTTCGGCGCTGATTTTCCCAAAATGGCCGACCTCCTGTTGGTCGCCTAGCAACCACATAATGTACTTTTTTGTTCGGACAGTCATGACGCACGCGTGTACCAATTTTGGTTTGGCTGCGGCAAAGTTGACATTGGGCCGTTGCCATGGCAACACGATGGAAAAAGGGGCGGGGCATCAATATATTTTTTGTTCGGGATCACGTGACGGATGTCTGTACCAAATTTCATGCATCTACGGCAAAGTTTAATTTTTGGCTCCATTCATTTTTATTTTGTGCTCTGCAGGGGGCGCTATTGCGGCAATTTTCAAAATTCCTATATCAAAACATCCGGGGTCAACGACTCGACCAACGATTCAAGTTTCGCTCAAATCGGCCAAAGTATGTGCGAGTTATGACTGTTTGAACGCGGCGGCGAGCGGCGAAAACGGACGCCAAATTCATGGCGTTGCCACGGCAAAACCAAAAATCCTATTAAAAAGTTTTTAATAACTTTTGATGTCCCACATGTGGAGATGATCTGGAGCGAACGGGGAGTCGCTGCGTTCAACGGCCTAGGACGAGTTCGTTCAAATGCGAGGGCATGAAATGGCGCCTTCGGCGCCAATTCCCTCTTCTGGCCAATATGGCCGCCATACTGTTGGTTGCCTAGCAACCGCGTAATGTGTTTTTTTGTTTGGCTTCACGTGACCAATAACTGTGCCGAATTTTTTTCGTCTACGTCAAACTAAAATTTTCGGGGTTTTCGGGTCTTGTCATAGGGCGCAATGTAAACTTGATTTTCCAGGGGGCGCTGACGCGCCATCTTTGAGATTTTTTTTTTTTTCTAAATGTGAAAAATGTTTTTTTCATGTGCTTGAATTTTGTGCAAAAATTCAGGACTTTTCGTCAGTGGGAAAGTGGACTTTTTTCGGAGAAGAAAAATAATAATAATAATAATTAAAGCCGCAAGCGGCATTGGGAGGCCCTCGCGGGCCGCGGTGGCCGATTGACGCCGGTTCCCGCACGCCGCCGCAATAACCGGGAGGCGCTGCCGCGCCCTACCTGCTTATAATGTCGCTGCCACCCTCGGTGGAGTTTATAAAAGAGCAAAGGCAAGGATTGGCGCCTTCGGCGCCGATAGTCCCAAAATGGCCGACCTCCTGTTGGTCACCTAGCAACCATGTAATGTACAATAGCCGGGGGGCGCTGCCGCGCCCTACCTATTTATAATGTCGCCGCCACCCTCGGTGGAGTTTATAAAAGAGCTGGCAAAAGAAATGGCGCCTTCGGCGCCTTTTTTCCCAAAATGGCCGACCTCCTGTTGGTTGCCTAGCAACCGTGTAATGTACTTTTTTGTTGGGACAGTCATGACGCACGAGTGTACCAATTTTGGTTTGGCTACGACAAAGTTGACATTGGGTCGTTGCCATGGCAACACGGTGGGAAAAGGGGCGGGGCATCAATATATTTTTTGTTCGGGATCACGTGACGGATGTCTGTACCAAATTTCATGCATGTACGACAAAGTTTAATTTTTGGCTCCATTCATTTTTATTTTGTGCTCTGCAGGGGGCGCTATTGCAGCAATTTTCAAAATTCCTATATCAGAACATCCGGGGTCGACGACTCGACCAACGATTCAAGTTTTGTTCAAATCGGCCAAAGTATGTGTGAGTTACGGCTGTTTGAACACGGCGGCGAGCGGCGAAAACGGACGCCAAATTCATGGCGTTGCCACGGCAAAACCAAAAATGCTATTAAAAAGTTTTTAATAACTTTTAATCTCCCACATGTGGAGATGATCTGGAGCGAACGGGGAGTCGCTGCGTTAAAAGCCCTAGGACGAGTTCGTTCAAATGCGTGGGCATGAAATGGCGCCTTCGGCGCCAAGTCCCTCTTCGGGCCAATATGGCCGCCATACTGTTGGTTGCCTAGCAACCGCGTAATGTGTTTTTTTGTTGGGCTTCACGTGACCAATCACTGTGCCGAATTTTTTTCGTCTACGACGAACTAAAATTTTCAGATTTTTCGGTGTCTCTCCATAGGCGCAATGTAATCTTGATTTTCCAGGGGGCGCTGACGCGCCATTTTTGTGATTTTTTTAACGAAACTTTTTGACACTGTGTATCGCCGTGATTTCTAATTTTGGGCAAAAAATGGGGAGTTTTCGTCAAAGTTTGGGCGATTTATTCCAAAAAAACACGGATAGAAGAAAAATAATAATAAGAATTAAAGCCGCAAGCGGCATTGGGAGGCCCTCGCGGGCCGCGGTGGCCGGTTGACGCCGGTTCCCGCACGCCGCCGCAATAACCGGGAGGCGCTGCCGCGCCCTACCTGCTTATAATGTCGCTGCCACCCTCGGTGGAGTTTATAAAAGAGCATAGGCAAGAAATTGCGCCTTCGGCGCCAATTGTCCCAAAATGGCCGACCTCCTGTTGGTCACCTAGCAACCATGTAATGTACAATAACCGGGGGGCGCTGCCGCGCCCTACCTGCGTATAATTTCGCTGCCACCCTCGGTGGAGTTTATAAAAGAGCTGGCAAAAGAAATGGCGCCTTCGGCGCTTATTTTCCCAAAATGGCCGACCTCCTGTTGGTCGCCTAGCAACCATGTAATGTACTTTTTTGTTCGGACCGTCATGACGCACGCGTGTACCGATTTTGGTTAGGCTGCGGCAAAGTTGATATTGGGTCATTGCCATGGCAACACGGTGGGGAAAGGGGCGGGGCATCAATATATTTTTTGTTCGGGATCACGTGACGGATGTCTGTACCAAATTTCATGCATCTACGACAAAGTTTAATTTTTGGCTCCATTCATTTTAATTTTGTGCTCTGCAGGGGGCGCTATTGCGGCAATTTTCAAAATTCCTATATCAGAACATCCGGGGTCAACGACTCGACCAACGATTCAATTTTTGTTCAAATCGGCCAAAGTATGTGCGAGTTACGGCTGTTTGAACGCGGCGGCGAGCGGCGAAAACGGACGCCAAATTCATGGCGTTGCCACGGCAAAACCAAAAATCCTATTAGAAAGTTTTTAATAACTTTTAATCTCCCACATGTGGAGATGATCTGGAGCGAACGGGGAGTCGCTGCGTTCAACGGCCTAGGACGAGTTCGTTCAAATGCGTGGGCATGAAATGGCGCCTTCGGCGCCAAGTCCCTCTTCGGGCCAATATGGCCGCCATACTGTTGGTTGCCTAGCAACCGCGTAATGTGTTTTTTTGTTTGGCTTCACGTGACCAATCACTGTGCCGAATTTTTTTCGTCTACGACAAAGTACGTTTTTCAGGTTTTGCGGTTTTTTGGGGGGTCCTGCCATAGGGCGTAATGTTAACGTCGTTTTTCCAGGGGGCGCTGACGCGCCATTTTTTTTAATTTTTACATTTTGGAGATGTGAAGGTTTTTTTCTTCACCTAATTGAATTTTGGGCAAAAATTCAGGACTTTTCGTCGGTGGGAAAGTGCCGAAACTGGCATTTTGGGGGAGAGGAAAAATAATAATAAGAATAAGAAAAACTCATACAATAACAATATAGCGCCGCCTTCGGCGGCGCATTCTTATATATTCGGAAAGGTCTCACGTCCAGTAATCCAACCGTAAGGTTCAAAGTCCAATACGAGCGCGTTGCGCTCGTCTTTTACCTCCTCTTTCTCAATGTTTCTCTATCCGTTTTTTTTTTCGTATTTTTGTGAGTACAAGAACAAATTTGCCGCTTCCGCGGCAAATACTTATATCACCAGATAGGGCTCGATGCCCCGAGTCACTGTATCAGTGTTTTGGGCTTTGGTGAGTGGCCATGGTCGATGACGAGCTTCGCTCGTCATCGACCACTTTCTTGTCCATGTTGCGCCTTCACTGTGGTTTTCACCTTTTTTTTTTACGAGCAGCAACAAATGTGCCGCTTTCGCGGCACACGCCTATATCATCGGACAGGTGTTGGTGCCGGGAGCCCCCTGATTACTGTCTCTTACATGGGGAGCGCTCCGCGCTCTGTTTCTTGAGCGCCGACCTCCCCAATTTTCCCGTGGGACGTGCGCTACGCGCACGTCTTTCTTTAGTGCGCTCCGCGCACTGCTTGTACAATTACAAAAGGCCCGAGACCTGCCAGGTCCGCTCGGGCCTAATTAAAGCCGCAAGCGGCATTGGGAGGCCCTCGCGGGCCGCGGTGGCCGATTGACGCCGGTTCCCGCACGCCGCCGCAATAACCGGGAGGCGCTGCCGCGCCCTACCTGCTTATAATTTCGCTGCCACCCTCGGTGGAGTTTATAAAAGAGCAAAGGCAAGAAATGGCGCCTTCGGCGCCGATTGTCCCAAAATGGCCGACCTCCTGTTGGTCACCTAGCAACCATGTAATGTACAATAACCGGGGGGCGCTGCCGCGCCCTACCTGCTTATAATGTCGCTGCCACCCTGGGTGGAGTTTATAAAAGAGCTGGCAAAAGAAATGGCGCCTTCGGCGCTGATTTTCCCAAAATGGCCGACCTCCTGTTGGTCACCTAGCAACCATGTAATGTACTTTTGTGTTCGGACAGTCATGACGCACGCGTGTACCGATTTTGGTTAGGCTGCGGCAAAGTTGACATTGGGTCATTGCCATGGCAACACGGTGGGAAAAGGGGCGGGGCATCAATATATTTTTTGTTCGGGATCACGTGACGGATGTCTGTACCAAATTTCATGAACCTACGACAAAGTTTAATTTTTGGCTCCATTCATTTTTATTTTGTGCTCTGCAGGGGGCGCTATTGCGGCAATTTTCAAATTTCCTATATCAGAACATCCGGGGTCAACGACTCGACCAACGATTCAAGTTTTGTTCAAATCGGCCAAAGTATGTGCGAGTTACAGCTGTTTGAACGCGGCGGCGAGCGGCGAAAACGGACGCCAAATTCATGGCGTTGCCACGGCAAAACCAAAAATCCTATTAAAAAGTTTTTAATAACTTTTAATCTCCCACATGTGGAGATGATCTGGAGCGAACGGGGAGTCGCTGCGTTAAAAGCCCTAGGACGAGTTCGTTCAAATGCGTGGGCATGAAATGGCGCCTTCGGCGCCAAGTCCCTCTTCGGGCCAATATGGCCGCCATACTGTTGGTTGCCTAGCAACCGCGTAATGTGTTTTTTTGTTTGGCTTCACGTGACCAATCACTGTGCCGAATTTTTTTCGTCTACGACGAAGTACGTTTTTCGGGTTTTGCGGTATTTTGGGGGGTCCTGCCATTGGGCGCAATGTTAACGTGGTTTTTCCAAGGGGCGCTGACGCGCCATTTTTTTGAATTTTTACATTTTGGAGATGTGAAGGTTTTTTTTTTCACCTAATTGAATTTTGGGCAAAAATTCAGGACTTTTCGTCGGTGGGAAAGTGCCGAAACTGGCGTTTTGGGGGGAGAGGAAAAATAAGAATAAGAATAAGAAAAACTCAT
The DNA here is from genome assembly GCA_021464625.1 of Proterorhinus semilunaris. Lineage (NCBI taxonomy): Eukaryota > Metazoa > Chordata > Actinopteri > Gobiiformes > Gobiidae > Proterorhinus > Proterorhinus semilunaris. The sequence continues at coordinate 34,406,882 of CM038351.1, forward strand.
ACAATAACAATATAGCGCCGCCTCCGGCGGCCAACCTTATATATTCGGAAAGGTCTCACGTCCAGTAATCCAACCGTGGGGTTCAAAGTACAATACGAGCGCATTGCGCTCGTCTTTTACCTCTACTATTTCAATGTTTCTCTATGGAATTTTTTTTCCATATTTTTGTGAGTACAAGAACAAATTTGCCGCTTTCGCGGCAAAGACTTATATCACCGGATAGGGCTCGATGCCCTGATTCACTGTATCAGTGTTTAGGGCTTTGGTGAGTGGCCATGGTCGATGACGAGCTTCGCTCGTCATCGACCACTTTCTTGTCCATGTTGCGCCTTCACTGTGGTTTTCACCTTTTTTTTTTTAAAAGCAGCAACAAATGTGCCGCTTTCGCGGCACACGCCTATATCATCGGACAGGTGTTGGTGCCGGGAGTCCCCTGATTACTGTCTCATACATGGGTTTTGAGCGCTCCGCGCTCTTTTCCCGTGGGACGTGCGCTACGCGCACGTCTTTCTTTAGTGCGCTCCGCGCACTGCTTGTACAATTACAAAAGGCCCGAGACCTGCCAGGTCCGCTCGGGCCTAATAATAATAATAAGAAAAACTCATACAATAACAATATGGGGCCGCCTCCGGCGGCAAACCTTATATATTCGGAAAGGTCTCACGTCCAGTAATCCACCTATGGGGTTTATTATCCAATACGAGCGCGTTGCGCTCGTCTTTTACCTCTACTATTTCAATGTTTCTCTATGGAATTTTTTTTTCGTATTTTTGTGAGTACAAGAACAAATTTGCCGCTTTCGCGGCAAATACTTATATCACCGGATAGGGCTCGATGCCCCGAGTCACTGTATCAGTGTTTTGGGCTTTGGTGAGTGGCCATGGTCGATGACGAGCTTCGCTCGTCATCGACCACTTTCTTGTCCATGTTGCGCCTTCACTGTGGTTTTCACCTTTTTTTTTTTAAAAGCAGCAACAAATGTGCCGCTTTCGCGGCACACGCCTATATCATCGGACAGGTGTTGGTGCCGGGAGCCCCCTGATTACTGTCTCATACATGGGTTTTGAGCGCTCCGCGCTCTTTTCTCGTGGGACGTGCGCTACGCGCACGTCTTTCTTCAGTGCGCTCCGCGCACTGCTTGTACAATTACAAGAGGCCCGAGACCTGCCAGGTCCGCTCGGGCCTAATTAAAGCCGCTCGCGGCGATAAAGGCCCTCGCCCCTTGCGACCGCCCCCCCTTGCGACCGCCCCCTCTTGCGACCGCCCCCACTTGCGACTGCCCCCACTTGTGACCGCCCCCGCCCGCTCTCGCCCAAATCTGCTCTGGCCTCGGCCTTACACCCAACCCGGTTTGTTTTGCTCCTTAACGCGGCCCACTTTCGCCTGATCCTTCGTCACACCCCCGGCCTCACTCTTGCCCCAGGTGCTGCAGGACTGGATCACCCACTCAAATCTGTGGGCACGCACGCGATATTGCCTTGAGTAAAAAATTATTCAGTAAATATTGCCAAACCTGTAGTAAAACCATCTGTATACATTGGGACTAGTGAGAGACAGCACATGTATCCCAATTGACCTTTGAATGCTGTGCTTGCGCACTATGAGATTGTGATTTTGCTTATATGTGCAGCGGCCATGTGAAAAGAAAAAGTATTGGAAATGTGTCTAAGCCATGTTTGAACTGGCAACCTTTTGCACCAGAGACCAGCACACTATCACTGAGCTAGACCTCCATGACAATGGTGGCCTGATGTGGACTACTTGTCTCTAAATCTCCTCACTGGAGGAGAGAGGTAATTGAAGGTCATTTTTCCCCCCTCCATTTTCCCTATTGTTTTCGACATTTCTGCCCTGTTTTGCGTAAATTGTTTCCCTACTGTCCCCCATTTCTTCTATGCATATACTATGTAGCCTTTCCTTCATACTTCATTGTTATCCCTCCTCCCCCATAAAATGCTGAGGAAAAACATGTTTATGTAGGCCAAATCATAGGCGCCAATCCCGTGGGTGCTGGGTGCTCTTTGGGCACCCAGTCGAATTTGCCCTGATTACAAAATGATTCATTAAATAATGCCTACCCTGTAAAGCCGCAAAAAAGCCGGGTTGCTTATAAAATTGATATACATGTGTTTGCTATCACTGAGCTATGAGACCCTATAGAAAAAAAAAAAAAGAAAAAAAAAAGGAAGCCATGGTTGAGCTTGAACTGGCAACCTGATGATTGGTATCCCTGTGCTCTACCTATGGAGCTAGCCAAGCTGCAAGAAACTGCGCAACTAAACGTATATCAATCTTACGAAAAATCCTGCACTCTTAAATTTACAGAAAACAGTAAGTGTCATGGCAACTGTCACATGACCGCTCTCTGCCTTGACTGTGTGCGCGCCGCAGCAGGTGCGGAGTGTTAGTGAAATGACAATCAGCTGTGCACACCCCAAAAAATACAAATACTCTGGTCTCTGAAATACAGCTCGTGTTGAACTGATGGTGAGCAGCAGCTACGCGGGGGGTTTGTTACGTAAAGTATCCTCCGAAGAAACTGCTGGTAGGACAAATGCTTAATTCTGAACTATTGAACTGGAAGAAAACTGATCTAAATTTCCTTTGTATTCTCCAGTGGAGATGTATTTTGTTTAGAATTAGGTGTCGAGTGTATTTTTGATTTAAACTGTTGTACATGTGAAATGCAATGAATTTAAAACAATGATTTATCCTAAAGATTTAAAAGGACAGGCTGTTTAGGTTATGGAATGTGCAATTTATTGATGTGACAGATTTAAAGGCTGTGAGTGATTTAAGTTAATTGTACAAACAGAGGTTAAAGACAAAAGTAAAATATATTATGTGAAATGCATTATGTTGACTAAATTGTGGGATTTGTGTGTCCCCCTTTGTTTAAGGTTTTTTACCTGCTGGTGACTATTTAAATAAAAGAAGTACAAAGTACAAGTGGTTTCCGTGCCTGAGTAAAGTCCTGCAGTGAGGCTTGTAACATCACCCACTCTACTAAGTGCGGGGTACCGTGTGGTTGCCAGAAGGCACTTAACAGTAAGTAAAGAGGAAAAAGGGAGTGAAACGTAGAAAAGTGGACAATTAAATAATTGTATCTACATAACTTGGTGCTCATTCTTGAGTTGTATCAGGCTCAGAGTGCAGCAGCCCATGTGAAAAGAGAAAGCATTAGAAAAGTTCCCAGGCAGTGTTTGAACTGGCAACCCACTGCACCAAAGACCTGCACTCTATCACTGAGCTATAACTCTATGTCACAATGGGACGAATATAGGCTAATATTCTCTAAAGTAGGTCCTAGCACAAGTGAGAGGTCATTTCCGGTCATGCTCCCCACCCCCCCTCCATTTTCTCATTTCATGTTTCATTTATGTTCTTTCCTGTAGGTGGCCAGTCAAAAATCAAATATAAACATAAATACAAATAAAAATTAAAAAAAGGTCAAGGTTGGAATTGATCCAGCAAACTTGTGAATGTGAGTCCAGAACTCTACCCATGGAGCTAAGGCAGGTACAGATGAGAAGACCTTGGATTGCTATTATAAAGATCACCAGGCTCACGTATATGCAGAAAACGGAGAGCCAAGATTATTTGAATCATTTTTATTTTCACAGTTTTTAATGAGGGTGGGACCATAGGCGCCGATTCATGTTCTTCCCAGTAGTTGCCGAGTAAAAAATAAAAAAGAGTCAAGGTGAGAATTGATCCAGCAATCCCATGGTTGGGAACCCATCACTCTACCCATGTAGCTACACAAGCAGATTTATTTTGCAGCCGAAATGTGAAATATCTTATGAAACGGCATGTGGGACAACGTGTGGGTCATTGTCCCGTTTTTAATGAGGGTGGGAGTATAGTCGCCGATTCAGGTTCTTCCCAGTAGGTACTGCGTAAAAAAAAAAGAAAAGAAAAAAGTCATGGTGGGGATTGAACCGGCAATATAACGGTGGGAATCCTGCACTCTACCAATGGAGCTACACAGGCTTACACATCAGCAAGCAGAACTCTTAAAAGATGGATGAAGATGGAATACTTTGGTGAGAGCCACATAGTACGGGGAACATGCAGAGACGGACAGGAAACCGCCTAAGTGAACTTCCTATGACTGTAAAGGCCAAAAAAGCTCAATTTGGAGGCAAACACGTCCAAATGAAAGCTTCTTTCTGTCACAGAGGGGTAGTATATCTACGTATGAGTCTAAAACTGTGGCTTTTGTGACTAAAGGGGGTATTTGGGAAAAATGACGATTTTCATGAGAAACTCTGACAGTGGCAACTCTGACAGAGGCCAACAGGATCTCAGAAGAAGAACTCTGGCTATAGTCACGGAGGATGGGCGGGCCACATTTGACGGGCCACTTACAAGCCACTTAAAAGACATCTTAAAACAGCAGGTGGCGCTATACTGCCACTTTGATCAGGCTGTATAAATGGACTGGTTACTTGTACCCCCACATGTTATACATTTTCGGAAAGCTCACACTAAGACGGACGCGATCCCTATGACGGGGAAGGCCTGTGTGATTATTTTCACAACTCCATACCATCCGGATTTTTTGATTGGAATTTTTCAAGAAAAAACCTTGAAGGGGGCGCCAGTGGGTCATTTTTGGCCATAGTGGCTGCGTTTGCACATGGTTAGGTCCAGCTCGAGAAGGTGCACGTGCGCCGTATTGGGTCCGTTGCAATCCCACAAAGTCTGTGAAAGATATGAGACTTTGAATTTTGTAGAAAATGGCCTCTGAGTTGCGGCCTTGTCATGACCACGCCCAATAATATTTCCAAAATTGAAATGAGGATTTGGAAAGCCACATGGGTCTGGGACATTTTGGCCAAAAATTGAAGCTTTTGATTGAAAACTCGGGGATCAGGGGTCACAAGTTCAACAGGTACGATTTTGACGGTGCGAGGTTTGGGCCAAGATGGCCGACTTCCTGTAGAGTTTAGGCCGGGCTCATAATATATTTTTTGACATGTCCTGACGTGGTCTATGACCCTGGCCAGTGTCACCTTTGTACCATGACATTTTTTGCCACCGGGCTCTCATTGACTCAATGTAAACTGCCTGTTTGAGGGGGCGCCACTGAGCCATCTTTGATTATTTTCTCTTGCCAACGCCACCCAAAATTAGACCTCCCGGAGCACTAATTCCTGATACCTGTTACTTGTGTATCGGTCCACGTTTGCTATTTGAATTCTTGCGTTTTCCCTTTTTTTTTACGATTTTAATTAGTCCCTCGCCGGGCACTTCGTGTCCGTTGCTCGGGCCTAATTATAAAGAAAACAAAGCAAGATAGAGGCATGTTGTAATAGACTTTTTTGATCAGTGTGACATGGAGAATCAGGTTATAATTTTTGTTTTCACTTTCGTAAAAGTGTAATTTTGCAGGTATAGGTAGGGGGCGCTATTTTTTTGAAAATTGCACAATTATCCAGGCGAATCAGTACGATCCATAGAGGGGCTCATGTGATGCACATATTAGTGCAATTGGAACTTGCATGCTCTTTTGAGTTGTCGTCAAAGAGGCGGGAAAAAGCATGATATTTATTATAAAAAAAACAAAGCAAGATAGAGGCATCTTGTGATTGACTTTTTTGATCAGTGTGACATGGAGAATCCAAATATACCCTTTGTTTTCACTTCTGTGAAAATAAATCTTTCACGGCCATGCAATGTGCACAGGGGGCGCCGTTGGGCACTTTGTTTGGCGGACTTCAAAATAGTACAATTTTCACCAATCCTGATCATTAGGTCAAATAAAATTGAGTTTTCGTTAATGTTCAGGGGGTCAAAATTGAGATCAAAGACGTAATAATAATAATAATAATGGAAACGGTTTTTTTGCTATGTTTTGGCATTTTATTTCTCCCAAACGACATTACTCAGATTGATGCCTTTTTGGTATGTTGATCCACATGACGGGGAAGGCCTGTGTGATTATTTTCACAACTCCATACCATCCGGATTTTTTGATTGGAATTTTTCAAGAAAAAACCTTGAAGGGGGCGCCAGTGGGTCATTTTTGGCCATAGTGGCTGCGTTTGCACATGGTTAGGTCCAGCTCGAGAAGGTGCACGTGCGCCGTATTGGGTCCGTTGCAATCCCACAAAGTCTGTGAAAGATATGAGACTTTGAATTTTGTAGAAAATGGCCTCTGAGTTGCGGCCTTGTCATGACCACGCCCAATAATATTTCCAAAATTGAAATGAGGATTTGGAAAGCCACATGGGTCTGGGACATTTTGGCCAAAAATTGAAGCTTTTGATTGAAAACTCGGGGATCAGGGGTCACAAGTTCAACAGGTACGATTTTGACGGTGCGAGGTTTGGGCCAAGATGGCCGACTTCCTGTAGAGTTTAGGCCGGGCTCATAATATATTTTTTGACATGTCCTGACGTGGTCTATGACCCTGGCCAGTGTCACCTTTGTACCATGACATTTTTTGCCACCGGGCTCTCATTGACTCAATGTAAACTGCCTGTTTGAGGGGGCGCCACTGAGCCATCTTTGATTATTTTCTCTTGCCAACGCCACCCAAAATTAGACCTCCCGGAGCACTAATTCCTGATACCTGTTACTTGTGTATCGGTCCACGTTTGCTATTTGAATTCTTGCGTTTTCCCTTTTTTTTTACGATTTTAATTAGTCCCTCGCCGGGCACTTCGTGTCCGTTGCTCGGGCCTAATTATAAAGAAAACAAAGCAAGATAGAGGCATGTTGTAATAGACTTTTTTGATCAGTGTGACATGGAGAATCAGGTTATAATTTTTGTTTTCACTTTCGTAAAAGTGTAATTTTGCAGGTATAGGTAGGGGGCGCTATTTTTTTGAAAATTGCACAATTATCCAGGCGAATCAGTACGATCCATAGAGGGGCTCATGTGATGCACATATTAGTGCAATTGGAACTTGCATGCTCTTTTGAGTTGTCGTCAAAGAGGCGGGAAAAAGCATGATATTTATTATAAAAAAAACAAAGCAAGATAGAGGCATCTTGTGATTGACTTTTTTGATCAGTGTGACATGGAGAATCCAAATATACCCTTTGTTTTCACTTCTGTGAAAATAAATCTTTCACGGCCATGCAATGTGCACAGGGGGCGCCGTTGGGCACTTTGTTTGGCGGACTTCAAAATAGTACAATTTTCACCAATCCTGATCATTAGGTCAAATAAAATTGAGTTTTCGTTAATGTTCAGGGGGTCAAAATTGAGATCAAAGACGTAATAATAATAATAATAATGGAAACGGTTTTTTTGCTATGTTTTGGCATTTTATTTCTCCCAAACGACATTACTCAGATTGATGCCTTTTTGGTATGTTGATCCACATGACGGGGAAGGCCTGTGTGATTATTTTCACAACTCCATACCATCCGGATTTTTTGATTGGAATTTTTCAAGAAAAAACCTTGAAGGGGGCGCCAGTGGGTCATTTTTGGCCATAGTGGCTGCGTTTGCACATGGTTAGGTCCAGCTCGAGAAGGTGCACGTGCGCCGTATTGGGTCCGTTGCAATCCCACAAAGTCTGTGAAAGATATGAGACTTTGAATTTTGTAGAAAATGGCCTCTGAGTTGCGGCCTTGTCATGACCACGCCCAATAATATTTCCAAAATTGAAATGAGGATTTGGAAAGCCACATGGGTCTGGGACATTTTGGCCAAAAATTGAAGCTTTTGATTGAAAACTCGGGGATCAGGGGTCACAAGTTCAACAGGTACGATTTTGACGGTGCGAGGTTTGGGCCAAGATGGCCGACTTCCTGTAGAGTTTAGGCCGGGCTCATAATATATTTTTTGACATGTCCTGACGTGGTCTATGACCCTGGCCAGTGTCACCTTTGTACCATGACATTTTTTGCCACCGGGCTCTCATTGACTCAATGTAAACTGCCTGTTTGAGGGGGCGCCACTGAGCCATCTTTGATTATTTTCTCTTGCCAACGCCACCCAAAATTAGACCTCCCGGAGCACTAATTCCTGATACCTGTTACTTGTGTATCGGTCCACGTTTGCTATTTGAATTCTTGCGTTTTCCCTTTTTTTTTACGATTTTAATTAGTCCCTCGCCGGGCACTTCGTGTCCGTTGCTCGGGCCTAATTATAAAGAAAACAAAGCAAGATAGAGGCATGTTGTAATAGACTTTTTTGATCAGTGTGACATGGAGAATCAGGTTATAATTTTTGTTTTCACTTTCGTAAAAGTGTAATTTTGCAGGTATAGGTAGGGGGCGCTATTTTTTTGAAAATTGCACAATTATCCAGGCGAATCAGTACGATCCATAGAGGGGCTCATGTGATGCACATATTAGTGCAATTGGAACTTGCATGCTCTTTTGAGTTGTCGTCAAAGAGGCGGGAAAAAGCATGATATTTATTATAAAAAAAACAAAGCAAGATAGAGGCATCTTGTGATTGACTTTTTTGATCAGTGTGACATGGAGAATCCAAATATACCCTTTGTTTTCACTTCTGTGAAAATAAATCTTTCACGGCCATGCAATGTGCACAGGGGGCGCCGTTGGGCACTTTGTTTGGCGGACTTCAAAATAGTACAATTTTCACCAATCCTGATCATTAGGTCAAATAAAATTGAGTTTTCGTTAATGTTCAGGGGGTCAAAATTGAGATCAAAGACGTAATAATAATAATAATAATGGAAACGGTTTTTTTGCTATGTTTTGGCATTTTATTTCTCCCAAACGACATTACTCAGATTGATGCCTTTTTGGTATGTTGATCCACATGACGGGGAAGGCCTGTGTGATTATTTTCACAACTCCATACCATCCGGATTTTTTGATTGGAATTTTTCAAGAAAAAACCTTGAAGGGGGCGCCAGTGGGTCATTTTTGGCCATAGTGGCTGCGTTTGCACATGGTTAGGTCCAGCTCGAGAAGGTGCACGTGCGCCGTATTGGGTCCGTTGCAATCCCACAAAGTCTGTGAAAGATATGAGACTTTGAATTTTGTAGAAAATGGCCTCTGAGTTGCGGCCTTGTCATGACCACGCCCAATAATATTTCCAAAATTGAAATGAGGATTTGGAAAGCCACATGGGTCTGGGACATTTTGGCCAAAAATTGAAGCTTTTGATTGAAAACTCGGGGATCAGGGGTCACAAGTTCAACAGGTACGATTTTGACGGTGCGAGGTTTGGGCCAAGATGGCCGACTTCCTGTAGAGTTTAGGCCGGGCTCATAATATATTTTTTGACATGTCCTGACGTGGTCTATGACCCTGGCCAGTGTCACCTTTGTACCATGACATTTTTTGCCACCGGGCTCTCATTGACTCAATGTAAACTGCCTGTTTGAGGGGGCGCCACTGAGCCATCTTTGATTATTTTCTCTTGCCAACGCCACCCAAAATTAGACCTCCCGGAGCACTAATTCCTGATACCTGTTACTTGTGTATCGGTCCACGTTTGCTATTTGAATTCTTGCGTTTTCCCTTTTTTTTTACGATTTTAATTAGTCCCTCGCCGGGCACTTCGTGTCCGTTGCTCGGGCCTAATTATAAAGAAAACAAAGCAAGATAGAGGCATGTTGTAATAGACTTTTTTGATCAGTGTGACATGGAGAATCAGGTTATAATTTTTGTTTTCACTTTCGTAAAAGTGTAATTTTGCAGGTATAGGTAGGGGGCGCTATTTTTTTGAAAATTGCACAATTATCCAGGCGAATCAGTACGATCCATAGAGGGGCTCATGTGATGCACATATTAGTGCAATTGGAACTTGCATGCTCTTTTGAGTTGTCGTCAAAGAGGCGGGAAAAAGCATGATATTTATTATAAAAAAAACAAAGCAAGATAGAGGCATCTTGTGATTGACTTTTTTGATCAGTGTGACATGGAGAATCCAAATATACCCTTTGTTTTCACTTCTGTGAAAATAAATCTTTCACGGCCATGCAATGTGCACAGGGGGCGCCGTTGGGCACTTTGTTTGGCGGACTTCAAAATAGTACAATTTTCACCAATCCTGATCATTAGGTCAAATAAAATTGAGTTTTCGTTAATGTTCAGGGGGTCAAAATTGAGATCAAAGACGTAATAATAATAATAATAATAATGGAAACGGTTTTTTTGCTATGTTTTGGCATTTTATTTCTCCCAAACGACATTACTCAGATTGATGCCTTTTTGGTATGTTGATCCACATGACGGGGAAGGCCTGTGTGATTATTTTCACAACTCCATACCATCCGGATTTTTTGATTGGAATTTTTCAAGAAAAAACCTTGAAGGGGGCGCCAGTGGGTCATTTTTGGCCATAGTGGCTGCGTTTGCACATGGTTAGGTCCAGCTCGAGAAGGTGCACGTGCGCCGTATTGGGTCCGTTGCAATCCCACAAAGTCTGTGAAAGATATGAGACTTTGAATTTTGTAGAAAATGGCCTCTGAGTTGCGGCCTTGTCATGACCACGCCCAATAATATTTCCAAAATTGAAATGAGGATTTGGAAAGCCACATGGGTCTGGGACATTTTGGCCAAAAATTGAAGCTTTTGATTGAAAACTCGGGGATCAGGGGTCACAAGTTCAACAGGTACGATTTTGACGGTGCGAGGTTTGGGCCAAGATGGCCGACTTCCTGTAGAGTTTAGGCCGGGCTCATAATATATTTTTTGACATGTCCTGACGTGGTCTATGACCCTGGCCAGTGTCACCTTTGTACCATGACATTTTTTGCCACCGGGCTCTCATTGACTCAATGTAAACTGCCTGTTTGAGGGGGCGCCACTGAGCCATCTTTGATTATTTTCTCTTGCCAACGCCACCCAAAATTAGACCTCCCGGAGCACTAATTCCTGATACCTGTTACTTGTGTATCGGTCCACGTTTGCTATTTGAATTCTTGCGTTTTCCCTTTTTTTTTACGATTTTAATTAGTCCCTCGCCGGGCACTTCGTGTCCGTTGCTCGGGCCTAATTATAAAGAAAACAAAGCAAGATAGAGGCATGTTGTAATAGACTTTTTTGATCAGTGTGACATGGAGAATCAGGTTATAATTTTTGTTTTCACTTTCGTAAAAGTGTAATTTTGCAGGTATAGGTAGGGGGCGCTATTTTTTTGAAAATTGCACAATTATCCAGGCGAATCAGTACGATCCATAGAGGGGCTCATGTGATGCACATATTAGTGCAATTGGAACTTGCATGCTCTTTTGAGTTGTCGTCAAAGAGGCGGGAAAAAGCATGATATTTATTATAAAAAAAACAAAGCAAGATAGAGGCATCTTGTGATTGACTTTTTTGATCAGTGTGACATGGAGAATCCAAATATACCCTTTGTTTTCACTTCTGTGAAAATAAATCTTTCACGGCCATGCAATGTGCACAGGGGGCGCCGTTGGGCACTTTGTTTGGCGGACTTCAAAATAGTACAATTTTCACCAATCCTGATCATTAGGTCAAATAAAATTGAGTTTTCGTTAATGTTCAGGGGGTCAAAATTGAGATCAAAGACGTAATAATAATAATAATAATGGAAACGGTTTTTTTGCTATGTTTTGGCATTTTATTTCTCCCAAACGACATTACTCAGATTGATGCCTTTTTGGTATGTTGATCCACATGACGGGGAAGGCCTGTGTGATTATTTTCACAACTCCATACCATCCGGATTTTTTGATTGGAATTTTTCAAGAAAAAACCTTGAAGGGGGCGCCAGTGGGTCATTTTTGGCCATAGTGGCTGCGTTTGCACATGGTTAGGTCCAGCTCGAGAAGGTGCACGTGCGCCGTATTGGGTCCGTTGCAATCCCACAAAGTCTGTGAAAGATATGAGACTTTGAATTTTGTAGAAAATGGCCTCTGAGTTGCGGCCTTGTCATGACCACGCCCAATAATATTTCCAAAATTGAAATGAGGATTTGGAAAGCCACATGGGTCTGGGACATTTTGGCCAAAAATTGAAGCTTTTGATTGAAAACTCGGGGATCAGGGGTCACAAGTTCAACAGGTACGATTTTGACGGTGCGAGGTTTGGGCCAAGATGGCCGACTTCCTGTAGAGTTTAGGCCGGGCTCATAATATATTTTTTGACATGTCCTGACGTGGTCTATGACCCTGGCCAGTGTCACCTTTGTACCATGACATTTTTTGCCACCGGGCTCTCATTGACTCAATGTAAACTGCCTGTTTGAGGGGGCGCCACTGAGCCATCTTTGATTATTTTCTCTTGCCAACGCCACCCAAAATTAGACCTCCCGGAGCACTAATTCCTGATACCTGTTACTTGTGTATCGGTCCACGTTTGCTATTTGAATTCTTGCGTTTTCCCTTTTTTTTTACGATTTTAATTAGTCCCTCGCCGGGCACTTCGTGTCCGTTGCTCGGGCCTAATTATAAAGAAAACAAAGCAAGATAGAGGCATGTTGTAATAGACTTTTTTGATCAGTGTGACATGGAGAATCAGGTTATAATTTTTGTTTTCACTTTCGTAAAAGTGTAATTTTGCAGGTATAGGTAGGGGGCGCTATTTTTTTGAAAATTGCACAATTATCCAGGCGAATCAGTACGATCCATAGAGGGGCTCATGTGATGCACATATTAGTGCAATTGGAACTTGCATGCTCTTTTGAGTTGTCGTCAAAGAGGCGGGAAAAAGCATGATATTTATTATAAAAAAAACAAAGCAAGATAGAGGCATCTTGTGATTGACTTTTTTGATCAGTGTGACATGGAGAATCCAAATATACCCTTTGTTTTCACTTCTGTGAAAATAAATCTTTCACGGCCATGCAATGTGCACAGGGGGCGCCGTTGGGCACTTTGTTTGGCGGACTTCAAAATAGTACAATTTTCACCAATCCTGATCATTAGGTCAAATAAAATTGAGTTTTCGTTAATGTTCAGGGGGTCAAAATTGAGATCAAAGACGTAATAATAATAATAATAATGGAAACGGTTTTTTTGCTATGTTTTGGCATTTTATTTCTCCCAAACGACATTACTCAGATTGATGCCTTTTTGGTATGTTGATCCACATGACGGGGAAGGCCTGTGTGATTATTTTCACAACTCCATACCATCCGGATTTTTTGATTGGAATTTTTCAAGAAAAAACCTTGAAGGGGGCGCCAGTGGGTCATTTTTGGCCATAGTGGCTGCGTTTGCACATGGTTAGGTCCAGCTCGAGAAGGTGCACGTGCGCCGTATTGGGTCCGTTGCAATCCCACAAAGTCTGTGAAAGATATGAGACTTTGAATTTTGTAGAAAATGGCCTCTGAGTTGCGGCCTTGTCATGACCACGCCCAATAATATTTCCAAAATTGAAATGAGGATTTGGAAAGCCACATGGGTCTGGGACATTTTGGCCAAAAATTGAAGCTTTTGATTGAAAACTCGGGGATCAGGGGTCACAAGTTCAACAGGTACGATTTTGACGGTGCGAGGTTTGGGCCAAGATGGCCGACTTCCTGTAGAGTTTAGGCCGGGCTCATAATATATTTTTTGACATGTCCTGACGTGGTCTATGACCCTGGCCAGTGTCACCTTTGTACCATGACATTTTTTGCCACCGGGCTCTCATTGACTCAATGTAAACTGCCTGTTTGAGGGGGCGCCACTGAGCCATCTTTGATTATTTTCTCTTGCCAACGCCACCCAAAATTAGACCTCCCGGAGCACTAATTCCTGATACCTGTTACTTGTGTATCGGTCCACGTTTGCTATTTGAATTCTTGCGTTTTCCCTTTTTTTTTACGATTTTAATTAGTCCCTCGCCGGGCACTTCGTGTCCGTTGCTCGGGCCTAATTATAAAGAAAACAAAGCAAGATAGAGGCATGTTGTAATAGACTTTTTTGATCAGTGTGACATGGAGAATCAGGTTATAATTTTTGTTTTCACTTTCGTAAAAGTGTAATTTTGCAGGTATAGGTAGGGGGCGCTATTTTTTTGAAAATTGCACAATTATCCAGGCGAATCAGTACGATCCATAGAGGGGCTCATGTGATGCACATATTAGTGCAATTGGAACTTGCATGCTCTTTTGAGTTGTCGTCAAAGAGGCGGGAAAAAGCATGATATTTATTATAAAAAAAACAAAGCAAGATAGAGGCATCTTGTGATTGACTTTTTTGATCAGTGTGACATGGAGAATCCAAATATACCCTTTGTTTTCACTTCTGTGAAAATAAATCTTTCACGGCCATGCAATGTGCACAGGGGGCGCCGTTGGGCACTTTGTTTGGCGGACTTCAAAATAGTACAATTTTCACCAATCCTGATCATTAGGTCAAATAAAATTGAGTTTTCGTTAATGTTCAGGGGGTCAAAATTGAGATCAAAGACGTAATAATAATAATAATAATGGAAACGGTTTTTTTGCTATGTTTTGGCATTTTATTTCTCCCAAACGACATTACTCAGATTGATGCCTTTTTGGTATGTTGATCCACATGACGGGGAAGGCCTGTGTGATTATTTTCACAACTCCATACCATCCGGATTTTTTGATTGGAATTTTTCAAGAAAAAACCTTGAAGGGGGCGCCAGTGGGTCATTTTTGGCCATAGTGGCTGCGTTTGCACATGGTTAGGTCCAGCTCGAGAAGGTGCACGTGCGCCGTATTGGGTCCGTTGCAATCCCACAAAGTCTGTGAAAGATATGAGACTTTGAATTTTGTAGAAAATGGCCTCTGAGTTGCGGCCTTGTCATGACCACGCCCAATAATATTTCCAAAATTGAAATGAGGATTTGGAAAGCCACATGGGTCTGGGACATTTTGGCCAAAAATTGAAGCTTTTGATTGAAAACTCGGGGATCAGGGGTCACAAGTTCAACAGGTACGATTTTGACGGTGCGAGGTTTGGGCCAAGATGGCCGACTTCCTGTAGAGTTTAGGCCGGGCTCATAATATATTTTTTGACATGTCCTGACGTGGTCTATGACCCTGGCCAGTGTCACCTTTGTACCATGACATTTTTTGCCACCGGGCTCTCATTGACTCAATGTAAACTGCCTGTTTGAGGGGGCGCCACTGAGCCATCTTTGATTATTTTCTCTTGCCAACGCCACCCAAAATTAGACCTCCCGGAGCACTAATTCCTGATACCTGTTACTTGTGTATCGGTCCACGTTTGCTATTTGAATTCTTGCGTTTTCCCTTTTTTTTTACGATTTTAATTAGTCCCTCGCCGGGCACTTCGTGTCCGTTGCTCGGGCCTAATTATAAAGAAAACAAAGCAAGATAGAGGCATGTTGTAATAGACTTTTTTGATCAGTGTGACATGGAGAATCAGGTTATAATTTTTGTTTTCACTTTCGTAAAAGTGTAATTTTGCAGGTATAGGTAGGGGGCGCTATTTTTTTGAAAATTGCACAATTATCCAGGCGAATCAGTACGATCCATAGAGGGGCTCATGTGATGCACATATTAGTGCAATTGGAACTTGCATGCTCTTTTGAGTTGTCGTCAAAGAGGCGGGAAAAAGCATGATATTTATTATAAAAAAAACAAAGCAAGATAGAGGCATCTTGTGATTGACTTTTTTGATCAGTGTGACATGGAGAATCCAAATATACCCTTTGTTTTCACTTCTGTGAAAATAAATCTTTCACGGCCATGCAATGTGCACAGGGGGC